>JAYXSF010000041.1:1200000-1660186 GCA_037356135.1 Talaromyces sp. F31 | reverse complement strand
TGTAGACTCTAAAGACATTATGAACAGTAACATCCTTGATCTTTAAAAACCCCGTCGTCCATTTATAAAATAGGTGTGTGATATTAAGAAGATAATCAATTTGTCACCATTCTTCTTTATTAAGCTTGAACTGGGATTAGTCATGCTCGATGCAGTATTTATCATAGACCAACAATAAACGCTTTACCTGTCGAAGCATTAAGAATGTCGAATTCCAGCGGGTCCGAACATCTTGGATTGGTACCAGTTTCAGTGCTCCAGGCTGAAGATTGAGGAAAGCCTCTCGACGCTGAGGACTTGCATTTATAAACACCGCTAAACCTCGAATCTATAGAGTCGATTAGCAATGTGACCTGGCAATAGGAGTAATAGCTAGAATAACATATAAGGGTGACCCTGTGGAAGCTTTCCGTAGATTGGATACTTTTCCTAGGGTCCCTTCTTATAATAGCTTCAAGAGTCATCATACCTTAGAGAGAGTATAGACAATCCCTTGCTGTTTTTTCAAGGAATATAGAGACTGGGCTTGGCTGTCGGACTATTGCTGATTAGTAGTATCATTGCTAGGATTTGCTTTTATAAGACCAAGAACCTCCTTGAGGCTTAGTTGAATGACATGTGCAAGGCATGGAACCCGAACAATTGGTGTGTTATTAGGCAAGTTGAGTAATTGTATAGACTCTTGTATACTCGCTACTAGAGTATTGTTGTTTGATGCGTTATCGGTTGTTATTGCTAGAACACGGTCGTGGACGTTAAATTGTTGTAGGTTTTCAAGGAGAACAGTGCTCAGATTGACACCTGTATGTGTTCCATAGATAGGCTCAAAACCTAATAGAACTTCACGGTAGTTCCAATCGCGATCGAGAAAATAGCCAGTAATAGTAAGAAAGGCTTATTGAAATGGTGAGGTCCAGTAGTCTAAGGCAATCAACAGTTTAGACCCCTTTGGGAGACTTGAGAGGACTTTCTGTTGATCTTCCTTGACCATGCTGTGAAGTCGACGCCGAGCGGTTTTAGGAGACAGTAATGAAGGAGTTGTTAAGGATTGCCGTGCATATTTTATAAGCTCGAGAAGCTCTGGATAGGCGAGGATTTGAAATGGAAGATTGGACTTGGTAAGAAATGTAATCTGTTTCCGTTCCCAACTCTCTTCATTGAACGTCTTCTGAGAAGAAACATGAGCCTAATTGATAGATCCATAGATGTTAGTATATAGATATATGTTATAAGATATTATATAACATACTGCGAATTCCATTGACTGTTGTATACTTTGTTGTTTTACTATATTATTCCCTGCGCGTCGGTATTTATTTGCCTCATAATGTCTCTTTATAGTATTAGTGCCATTCGCGTGTTGATGTGGATGTGGAAAATCCTTTCCACATCTCCGACACATGATCTTTGGCTCACTAGATACATGATGAGCTACTTGGTCATAGTTATCCCAGGCAGAGGAGGAACGTTTTGCATTCCAGCGAATCTTCTTTTGATTATCTAATTGACTTCCAAGCCTTCTATACTCTGTTTGTAACCACCAGTTGATAAAGTCATTCTTACTCATTTCAGAGTAGAGAACCCAGAGTTTCTTATTATCAGGACCGATCCGTTTGAGGGTAGATGGGATAGAAAATAAAGGTAAGTCTGTGTCTGCAGTAACAGATGAAGGGTCGGATGTGAAAATAGATAACTGATCTGTTGGTATATATGAGAAAGTATCTATATCATTCTTAAAGAGAGATGATGGGCCCTGGTCAGAAAATTGACTAAATTGAGACATAATTGTATGTTAGAAGACGAAAAACTCACCTAGTAAGAATTAACAATTTAGAGAGCAAAGAATAGATTATATCCTAGTAGTTGATGGGAGATACTGTACTCCCTTATAATTGTAAAAAGCAATATGCTTTCAGATAGATCTACAGGACTAATACATAGTCCCACATAAACACAATCAGTGATTGGCCACAGTAATGGGAATTCCCATTACTCCCATGGGAAGTCCCAATTTTCTTGGGAATTTCCCAGTGGTCCCATGGGACTTCCCAATACTCCCAAACTAGATGGTGAACGAGGGAGTTATCAAAGAATAATAACCAAAATAACGGGTTCAAATGATAGTTGAAATGACTATTCAATCTACTAGATAGGATAGAGATAGAATAACAGTAAAGACTACAGCTAGAGGATCGTTTAAAGCTACAGTCGGGATAACAATTAGCATCAAGTAGATCGCTTTATAGGAGATTAACACTAGTACTACACACACACACACACACACACACACACACACATAATGATATATAACACAAGTAGATATATATATATATATTCCCTCGATCCAACGATTCGGATTGATAGATCAAAGCATCGATCATTTACAACCCTGAATTCTACTTATGTGTATACTTTTAGTCCCTTGGAAAGGATCTAAACTCGAGGAATTTTCAATACAGAAAAGATATATTGAATAGCTTTAATCAGTCAATAGTTCTTCTGATGATGTTGATTGTAATGATTAAAACAGACATAAATTTTAATATTTTACGCTAATGAGTCAGCGATTTATCCGTCTTATTTTGATAAGTTATGCACAGAATTTGGTCTTGGCGGGACTAATGGGAATTCCCACTGGGATATTGGGAATTCCCATGGGCGGGACTAAGAAAGCCAAAAGGGTTCCATGGGAGTATGGGCATGGGAGTTGGGAGCGACTTCATCAAGGTTCCATGGGAAATGTCAAGGCCTATTGATGACCCGGTCGTGTCCTGGGAACGGGGCGCCGACGCTGCCTTGAGACCTGCTTGCCAGTCCTTAGCCCGAAAGGTGCGCCATATCGCTGCAGAGTCCGACGAATCCGACGTGCTTGATTTGCTGATTTTATCCCGGATCTGGGCGGTGTCGCGTTGAATCGAATTCAGCGCTTGCCACACCTTATCAAGTTCTCCGTCGTCTTTTGGAACCGCGTTCGCGAAGTTCTTCACGCTCCGGATAAAGTTGAAGATCGTGGGATCTCTATTAGTTAGATAGTTAGTTAGTTAGATTTGATATACCCGCTGTAGCTCGCCATGTCTAAAAGGCCGCTATCGAAAAACATCTCCGTCGGCGTGAATCGAATTTTTGAAATTGCGCGCCCAGATCCGGCCGGAAACGGCTGTAAATTTCACAGTTTATTCACCGAATCCAGCGCTATCGACTGATCCTAGTTTGACTAGGTAAGTCGCTGGCGATGGAGGAGGGTGCTGTGACGACGCCGTTGACGGGCGAAAATCTCGTTCCGCAGCGTGCTCGTCACGACGCGACACCACAACAAAACAACACGCAACAGCAGCAGCAGCAGCAACGCGTAGATGCAACGCCATCAGATATTGATCAACGGAGACAGCGAGATCAGATACGATACACCAGAAAGCGTATGTATCGGATCATCGACGATCGATTCACGACGATGGAGCAACTCGCAGAGGTAGCAGATCTCATGCTACAGATCATACAGAGCAAATCGAGCGAATATATCAATGAACCCTTTATCAAGGCATTCGCTCAGCAGATTAAAGACTTCGCAATCGCGCAAGGCGAGCGTACGGACATGCTAGTCGAATTCAAGGGGCTGCTTGAACGGGTCCAGGAGGACGTCACAGCGATTCGTACAACAACCACGCAAATATCACAATCAAGCAAGGAATCGGGCACGTCATCCGACTCTGCCATCATCTGGAAAACGCACCAAGCACAGGCCTGGCAAGCAGCCATACGCAGCGCGAGCTCACCTCAGTCCCAAAGCGCGGGCTCGTCCACTCCCGGGGTCAGCCATGTTGAGCTGGGCATGGATAGCGAAATCGTGGTCAAGATTCGCGACGATTCGGAACGTGCACACGTCAAAAAGCTGCAGCCAAAGGACATCGTGGACCGTGCCGAGCGAGCTAGGGCTCACGCAGCGAAGAGCACTCCAAGCCTAGCTCTTGCTGGCCACGGATTCAAGGCCGCACGTCAATTGCCATCCGGCGATATCAGTCTCCGCGCGAGCCATGCCGCCGGAGCCGAGGTCCTTCGGAAGCACGCTGGAAGCTGGGTTACGACCTTTGGCAAGTCCGCGTACGTGCGTGTTCCTACGTGGGGAATCGTCATTGACGGCATCCCCGTACGACACGTGGAGAGGAGCGAAGAATCCAAGCAGGAGCTGGCTGCAGAGAACACCAACTGGGGCCAACCAGGGTTCGAGGTTGAGATCGCATATGTGGGCTGGCTCACGAAACCACGAGGCTACTCTGGCTCACTCATCGTGGAGTTCACGAGCCCTGTCGTGGCCAATAATGCCATTGCTAGCGGGACGGTGTGGCGTGCCCATTCGCTCACCAACAGGCCTTATTACCGAGAAGGACGGGTGAAGATGTGCCGGAAGTGCCAACACTACGGGCACGTACAAGTTCAGTGTCCGAATCGGAAATATATATGCGGTCTCTGCGCGGACGAGCATCCGACCTGGGAATGCCCGTCCAAGCAGAACAGGGATATGACATATAGATGTGCCAATTGCAAGGGTTCTCACAAGGCCGCCAGCGGTGACTGTGAGATCCGGCAACGCGAGAGTGCGCGTGCACGTCAGGTGGTCAATATGGGCACTGGACACCGCGTTCCGCAGTTTCTACAAGCAAGAATGATTGAGCAAATGGCCTCGGGGCCAACGCCTGCCGAGGCAGCACAGATTACCAAAAAGACGACGCAGGCCCAGAAAAAGGCCGTCAAAAAGACCACAATAAAGAGTAAGAAAGCAACGACAATAGCAGAATCAATGCCTGAGTCAACTCAAGCACCAATTCCCGAATCAGCACCGATTCACGAACCAGCACATGAGCCCGAAGCAGCTATTCCAACAATTGAGCAACCCCCCGTACAAGGACCTGTCAAATCCGTACTAGTATCAATTCAACCTACTGAAAAACGGTCCCGGGGACGACCTCCTAAGTCCAAATCATCCACCAACGAGGACGAAGCAGCAAAGCCCCAGGAATATATTGATACCGCATTGACAGCTAGCCAACCAGCTACTATCAATCCAGCTCAACTCAGCAATCATGGCCCAGTCGCGTCAACAGCGCCAACGCCGACATTAATAACAAGAAAATCGCTACGCTCACGAGGCCTCAACCAGCCGGTTGATATGCGCAATGACCCGGAACAGCCTCTTCGGGAGCAGCGCCGCCGTGAGCGGTCTCGGTCTCAATCGTACGATAACACGCCATTGCCGCCACTACCGCCAATGGATATGAATATCGATAATCAGAACGTCGTACTGAATAGCGCGCCGAGCTATCAAGAGATTGATAGTGGAGAGCTCAATTCCGACGTACGTCAAGACCTGCTATCCAGATTCACGAACCACCGAAGCTACTATCCCCGGAATCCGCCTATCACGGAGGAAGACGCAGACCTCGATAGAATCAGCATAACCACGCGATCAAGCCCGGACGAGCTCCTATGAGTACGCCGTTCGAGATCCTGCAGTACAACACGCATAAATCAAAAGACGAGGTCATGGCCACCTTTCTCCGTGACCCCGAGGTCCTCAAAGCATCGATTATCGCGATTCAAGAACCGTGGAGGAATGAATACGACGACACCACGCACCAGCCCGCAAGAATGACCCACCAATTGCTTCACCCCAAGGCCGTGGACGGTGTACGAGCGCGCGTGGCGCTGTACGTCAACAAGAAAATCGATCCCGCCATGTGGACGCACACCACGGTGTCACCAGACTATCAGATTCTGCACCTACAGCATCTACGTGGCGAGACGCTACATAACCTCTATATCCACAATATATATAACGACACTAGATTATCTACGTTCGATCTGCTGCACCAAGAACTTACCCGAATTGGACACTCCCTAATGACGGAGCACCTAGTTCTCGGGGACATGAACGTACACCATCCCGCGTGGGGTGGCCCTGGCACGAGAATTGATAGCAAAGGCACTGAATTACTCGAAATCGCGGACTATCACGATTTAGAGCTCGCCACCGAGGAAGGCATCGTCACGTGGGAACGTGGCCAATCCAAATCCACGATTGACCTCACGTTCCTGTCCGTGAGTCTTTTCAACCGCCTCATCCTGATAGAGCGCGCGGATACTGTGCAACACGACTCTGATCACTGGCCAATTCGTACGAGAATTGACATTCAAACCCCAATCAAAGAACCTCCGCAGCACCGGAACTGGAAAGCTACTGACATGGAGAAGCTTACTAAGATATTAGAGCGCGATCTCACAGTCCCAGATCTCATGAATACCTCCAAATCTCACATTGAGCTCACCACTATCGCGTTTACTAGCGCAATTCGACACGCAATTGACCAATCTGTGCCGTGGGCAAAGCCCAGCGAATGGAGCAACCCTGATTTCACCCCAGAATGCAAAGAGGCCGTTCGGACGTGCCGCCGCCTACGCCGCTTACACTCCAATACCCACAATCCGTGGATCTGGCGTGCGTATCTACGTGCACGGAATCACAAAAAACGACTCGTGAGCAAGTCCTTGAGGCTAGGCCATCGCCGCCGTGTCCAGCAAGCTACCGAACAGGGCCCGTTAGGTCTCTGGAGGTTAGCAAAGTGGGCACGCTCACGAAAAGGCGCGTACGAATCAGGGATCACGCCAACATTAAAAGCACCCAACGGCGACACTGCGGAATCAGTTGAGGATAAGACGGCGCTTCTTAGTGAAGCCTTCTTTCCCCAGATTCCTGAGGCAGACCTATCAGATATCAACAATGCTGAATATCCCGAGCAGCTGTCGTTCCCCGAGATCCCACGTCACGAGATTGAGCGTGTGATACGCTCAGCACCACCAGATAAGGCGCCGGGTGAGGACTCTATCCCTAATAGCTTTTGGCACCTAATAGTGGGCATCCCCGCGGTGCTTGATACGCTCTATCAGATATATAACGCGTGTATACAGACGGGCTACAACCCGTCTCACTTCCAACGATCGATTACGGTCGTACTACGGAAGGCAGGCACAGATCGGAACTATACGACGCCAAAGGCGTATCGTCCTGTGGCCTTACTCAACACAATGGGAAAATTTCTGGAAGCGATTGTCGCACGAAGAATCAGCTACGCTATGGAATCAGAGGGGCTACTCCCGCGAGGTCATCTCGGAGGCCGCAAGGGGATATCAACGGATCACGCGATACAGATTATCTTAGACAGGGTACAACGCGCTTGGGGTGACGGATTTGGTGTGGTATCGATGCTCCTATTGGACGTATCAGGCGCGTACGACAACGCGCACCACTTACGACTACTACACAACATGCGAAAACGGCGCCTCGGCCATTTTGTGCCGTGGGTGACTGCCTTTCTCACTGGACGAAGCACCAAGATACGCATCCCAGAGGGCATATCAGATACGATTTCTACACCAACAGGCATTCCGCAGGGCTCACCAATATCACCGATTCTATATCTTATCTACAACTCCGATTTGGTGGAAGACTGCGCCGATCCGGCCAACCAGGTGTTTACGAGCGGTTGGGTGGACGACGTGGGCATGATTGCTGCGGGCTGCAGCGAGGATGAGACTATTGAAAAGCTTCAACGCGCCAGCGCTATCGCAGACCAATGGGCTCTACGTCACGCCTCAGTATTCGACAAGAAAAAGTATCAGCTCGTCCACTTTGTGAATCCACGGAGTGGTCTCACTCTGAATTCACAACCCATCACGTTACAGGACGGTACGATAAGGAAGGCAAGCAATGCAGTCAAATATCTCGGAATCTGGCTCGATTCCAAGCTTACGTTTGAGACACACCGCGAAAAGGCGGTTGCTAAAGCGGGCACCAGCCTGGAAGCACTACGAGGACTAGCAGGATCGACGTGGGGAGCAGCATTGGGATCGATGCGCCGAATCTATCAGGCGACAGTGATTCCGCAGATGCTCTACGGCGCTGCAGCGTGGTATCAACTGGGGAATATGACACAGGGCCAACTCACCAAGATCACACGAGAATTCGCGAATATTCAAAAACGGGCAGCATGCTTGATCACGGGTGCGTTTCGTACCACTGCGGCAGAAGCGCTTAACGCGGAATTGAATATTATGCCAATACGCCAATATCTGGATCAGCTCGTCAAAACTACTGCTATCCGGATACGTACAGGTCCAATACACGGCATTCCTGAGGGCATGCTGAGACGACGTACGGATCACCAACTCACGCTCGGCGGTTATACCCCGATGGAGGCTCACGCTTGGAAAAAGAACGGGTGCCTACGTGCTCCCCCAGGAACTTTGGCAGGCGAATGGGAGAGCCGTATGGCATACGTCCAACCACCCTGGCGAGAACCTCCACGTATAGTAATCAACGAGCGCGAAAAGGCAGTCTCCGTACACGACAGTGTGCTCAAAGAGAATACGCGCGTATCACTGTACACGGATGGCAGCGGCTATCAAGGCTATATTGGCACGGCGATGGTGATTCCCCAATTGCGGCGACAGCTCACAGAGTGTATTGGCACGGAAGATACGTCAACGGTGTACGCTGCGGAGGCATGCGGAATCAAGTTCGCGTTGCAAACGTTGATACGATTCGCGGATGACGACACGCGTCTCAAAACAGTGGCAATCTTTTCCGACAGCCAGGCAGCGCTCCGAGCAATGCTCAATCCGAAGATGAGCTCGGGTCAAGTATATATCCGGGACTGTATCGAATCGTACTGGGAATGCGTGGAAATGGGTATCGACGTGGTTCTGTATTGGATTCCAGGTCATGAAGGCATTCCCGGGAACGAAGCAGCAGATCGAGCAGCGAAACGTGCAGCAATGATGGGCGCACGACGACAAGTCGTACCTGGCGATATCAAGAATTGGACCATGCTCGGCGCTGCGGCACGTCGCCGCATTCGCTGTGAAGTCCACGATATGTGGATAAAAGCGTGGAGCAAGCAAAAGAGTGGAAAACCTACCAGAAAGTTGATTCCGCGATCATCCAAAAGCATATTCCAATACTGGGCTGGGCTACGTAAAGCCACGTCGTCAATCCTGATACAACTCCGTACAGAGCGAATCGGATTGGCGCAATATCTCTGGCGTATCAACAAACGTGACAATCCGCAATGCAGCTGTGGACTATCGGGTCAATCCGTACGTCATATTCTGCTCGTATGCCCGCTCTACGCGGATGAGCGAGCACTCATGTGGACGCGCATTAAAGGCTTCCGACGGACCACCGATTTGCAAGCATTACTAGGCGAAAAGAAGGCCGCAGTGGCGATTGCTCAGTTCATCCACGATACGGGGATCTTACCTCAATTTGCTGACGCGGATCCGCAAGCAATGGGCACAACGGAGCAAGATAACGAACCAAGCGACGAGGGCACTGACTTGGTTACACGCATTACAACGCTCCCAGGTGGCGTGAGCGCCAGGTCTGCTCACTCACCCGTAAGGACCAATAACGATACAGATATGAGCTTAGGACCAATACAAAGCGAGCCATTTGACGAGAACGAACGTGGGGATGAGCGCGGAGATGGAAACGTACGAATGGGTGAGAATCCGTACGTTGGGGACGTACAGGCGGATGTGAGAATTGGTGCGCGTATGCACGCGATTGATATGTGGGATTGAAGGTGCGAATTGGTGCAAGGATTGGTGCAGGTGCGATACGTGAGAATGTGGGAATGTGGGAGTTGCGGAAAGATGAGGACTACGTACGAGGTTGCTGGGGCCGTACGTTTGCACTATTTGATTGTTTTGATTGTTTTGCCGCGTTTGACCGCTTTTCATTTGTATGTATACATTCTCTGTGGCTCACCTCGCGGTGCGCCTCTCCGTGGCTGCGCCATGATTTGTATTGGTGCCTGCCGGCTCAGGCACACACCTGGATAGCGGCCTTTTAGACATAGCGAGCTACAGCGGGTATATCAAATCTAACTAACTAACTAACTAAATCGGCGTAGATCTCGGATCAATGCACCCAACCAGACTACGCCACACGCCGCACGTATCTCCTTCAACCCGTATCACTCGGTGATCCTCGTGGCGGTGTGTCGGCAACGACTGCGAGCGGAGTTCGCGAAACGGTGGAAAGAGCAGTGGGACGGTGCTGAGCATGGACGGCACCTCTATCGTATCATATCAACGCCAGCGAAGAAGGTACTCTCGTTACATGAGGGACTAAAACGAGCGTGGAGCTCAGCGCTCATACAGATGCAGACTGGCAAATCCGCGCTCCGCAGCTTCCTCGCGAGTGTCGGGATTGAAGACTCACCAACGTGTCCATGTGGACTGGGGATTCAGGACACCGCACACGTCCTGACTCGCTGTCCCCTTCACGCAGACCTCCGTACGGAGATGCTCTATAAAGATAGACGCGAGACGGACGACCGGAAGCTCCTCAGTGAGCCTCTTTGGGTGAAAAGGTGTATCGAATTCGTGTTACGAACTGGGCTGTTGACTCAGTTCCGTCACGCAATTCCCCTTGTATAGCGCTCTCAGTGAGTGCACTCTCTACTCCAGGAAGACGTTCACGTCGATTCGTCTCGCACGAATCGGCCACTCGATACGATCACTTGACGATAACGGGCTCATTCTTCCACTTATCCTTTCTTCTACCCCAGCTTGTTCTCTCGTTGTATATATTTCCTAGCGTTAGTTCTTTCCAGCGTTCCATCGTCCCCAGCGGTCAGGTACGTATGCACATTTCATTTGTCAGCGTTTTGGCGTTCTATCTTTCGCGTTGTTGTTGTTGTTTTGAAGCTGGGGATACGTGTCGAGGTTTTCGCGAGGTGCGGGCTGAGTCAGCCAGCGCCAAGCCGGGAGTCTTGGCACTTCTTTTCTTTGTATGGTAGTATGCCCGCTGCCCAATGGAAGGCGCCGCCGGCCACTAGGCTTAGATGCGTGTATGAATCAATCAATCAATCAATCAATCAATCAATACGTACGAGGTTGCTGAAGCCGTACGTTTGCACTGCTTGATTGATTTGCCGCGTTTGACCGCTTTTCCTCTGTATGTTTACATTCTCTGTGGCTCACCTCGCGGCGCGAATCGTAGCTGCGCCACGATTGTATCGGTGCCCGCCGGCTCAGGCACACAGCTGGATAGCGGCCCTTTAGACCGTAGCTAGCTACAGCAGGTGTATCAAATCTAACCAACTAATTACCCTGCTCACCCGCTCAATTCCTCAGTTCCCATTTCAAATATTGTTTATGGTAGGATCGCTACACTATCTTGTCACATGATCCTCATCTTGCCACGATCATGACCATGGCGTCTTCGATACCAATTCATGACCCTAATTATGGAATGCAGACGGAGCTTCATGACGACACAATCAATGTTCACTTCAATTCTCATCCAGGTGAATAAACTTATGAGGTCTTGCAAGATTTAGGGAACATTATTGACGACAGCAGATCTCCTGGACAAACTGATTATTGCGGATGGCGCTGAATTCGATTCGTATGCAAATCAGCATGAAGACTTTTGCCTTCCGGGCACCAGGACCGAGCTTCTATCCCAAATTTCAGAGTGGGCCGAGTCATCTGATGGGAAATTCATATTCTGGTTGAATGGGATGGCAGGGATAGGGAAGTCTACCATTGCTCGAACCGTTGCACGATCTTTCAAAGATAAAGAACAGCTTGGGGCAACTTTTTTTTTAAAACGGGGCGAAGCTAATCGTAGTGATGCAAGATACTTAATATCTACCATCACAAAGCAGCTGGTCACCAAATACCAGCAACTGGTACCTGATGTTTTAAAAGCGATCCAGGATAATCCAAATCTCTCATCTAAATCTCCCAGTGAACAATTCGACAAGCTTCTTCTCCAGCCTCTACTCGAATTAAAACTGGATCAACCTACAACAGCTATAATTATTATTGATGCACTAGATGAATGTGACCAGGAAAATGATATCTGGATTATACTTCAACTCTTGATTCGACTGCAGGAAGTGAATTCGGTATACCTGCGAATATTTCTGACCAGCCGGCCTGAACTCCCAATCCGTTTTGGTTTCGAACAGAGTAATGACCATCAGGGCTTGGTTCTCCATGAACTTCCCAAACCAGTGATCGAACATGACATTCGCCTATACCTAGAAGATAAGTTTTCAAGTACACGGGACGAAAGGTCATTCGCCTCAAACTGGCCTGGGGATGAGGCTGTTGATGAATTGGTGCGGATGTCTATCCCGCTATTTATCTTCGCGGCCACAGCATACCACTTTATCAACGGAGCAAGCGATCCAAAAATGCAACTCCAGAAATTCCTTACATCTCAAGCAGCTCCATCCGCGTCTCAGATAGACAAAATATACCTACCAGTTTTGAACCAGCTTATATACACTGACGAAGATAAGCCAATCGAGGTTCTACAAGAATTTCGGGATATAATCGGGACGATCGTTCTTCTTGCTACCCCACTATCTATAAGTTCTCTGGCACGGCTTCTTTATCTACCGGCGAAGGATATCAATGAACTTTTAAACCCATTGCACGCAGTTCTGAATATACCAACTGATTCGGATGCACCAATCCGAATTCTACATCTATCATTCCGAGACTTCCTCATTAACACAACAAGCACCTTCCGTGTGGATGAAAAAGAGACTCACCAGAAGATAGTCTTACATTGCTTCCGCATTATGAATACTGGCCTGAAGCAAAATATCTGCGGTCTGTCAAGCTACGGGACACAGAGAACAGATATCGATAATCAACTTATTACCAAGCACCTCTCACCAGACCTGCAGTACTCCTGTCGGTATTGGGTATATCATTTTAAGCTTAGTCATAGTCACGTCACTAGGTCTACAGCTTTTGGTTTTGTGAAAATGCACTTTCTTCATTGGCTAGAGGCGCTGAGCTTGATGGGTATTATATCAGAGGCTGTAGCAATGATAGGTATACTTCAGCAGGGCATTGGGGTAAGTTTCTATGCTTTTACACTCGAGTGATGACTGAAATTAAGTGTATAGGGTGTCGATACTGAATTTTCCGACTTTCTCTATGACGCAAAACGATTTATTCTAAAGAACACCTATCTAGCGAGTCTTGCTCCACTCCAACTCTACTGTTCTGGGGTTGTTTTTTTTACCAATGAGCAGTATTATTAGAAAGATGTTTCTTGACTGCAGGCCCAAACAAATTCACATTATACCACAGGTAGAGGATGATTGGAGCCCAGGACTACAAACCTTTGAGGGCCATTCAAGCTCGATACATTCAGTGGCCTTCTCCCCTGATGGCCAATTAGTGGCGTCAGGCTCCAGTGACAAGACTATCAAGCTCTGGGATGCTAAGACCGGCTCTGAACTGCGGACGATCTATGGCCATTCAAGCTCAATTTATTCAGTGACCTTCTCCCCTGATGGTCAAATACTGGCGTCAGGCTCTTACGATGGCACTATTAAGCTCTGGGATACTAAGACCGGCTCTGAACGACAGACGCTCCGCCATTCGGATTCAGTTTCTTCAGTAGCCTTCTCCCCTGATGGTCAAATACTGGCGTCAGGCTCTTACACTGGCACTATTAAGCTCTGGGATGCCAAGACCGGCTCTGAACTACAGACGCTCTGCCATTCGGATTCAGTTTCTTCAGTGGCCTTCTCCCCTGATGGTCAAATAGTAGCGTCGGGCTCTGATGACAAGACTATTAAGCTCTGGGATGCTAAGATCGGTTCTGAACTACAGACGCTCTGCCATTCAGATTCAGTTTCTTCAGTAGCTTTCTCCCCTGACGGCCAAATGGTGGCGTCAGGCTCCAGTGATAAGACTATTAAGCTCTGGGATATTAAGACTGGTATTGAACTCCAGACGCTCCAAGGCCATTTAGGTTCAGTTTTTTCAGTGACCTTCTCCCCTGACAGTCAAATGGTGGCGTCAAGCTCTAGTGATAAGACTATTAAGCTCTGGGATGCCAAGACTGGCACTAAACTACAGATATTCCAAGGCCATTCAGGTTCAGTTTTTTCAGTAACCTTTTCCCCTGATGGTCAAACACTGGCATCAGGCTCTTATGATGACACGATTAGGCTCTGGAATGCTAAGACCAGCTCTCAACCGCAGATACTACAGGGCCATTCAAGCTTTGTTTTTTCAATAGCCTTCTCCCCTAATGGTCAAATGGTGGCGTCAGGTTCCAGCGATAAGACCATTAAGCTTTGGGATGCTAAGATCGGCTCTGAACTGCAGACGCTCCAAGGCCATTCAAGCTCAATTTCTTTAGTAGTCTTCTCCCCTGATGGTCAAATGGTTGCATCAGGCTCTGACGACAAGACTATTAAGCTCTGGGATGCCAAGACTGGCATTGAACTACAAACGCTCCAAGGCCATCTAGGTTCAATTTATTCGGTGGCCTTCTCCCCTGATAGTCAAATAGTAGCGTCAGGCTCTGACGACAAGACTATCAAGCTCTGGGATACTAAGATCGGCACTGAACTACGGACGCTCCAGGGCCATTTAGATTCAGTTTCTTCAGTAGCTTTCTCCCCTGATGGCCAAACAGTGGTATCAGGCTCTTATGATGACACTATTAAGCTCTGGGATGCTGCAATTGGCTCTGAACTACAGACGCTTCAGGGCCATTTAAGCTTAATTTCTTCAGTGGCTTTCTCCCCTGATGGCCAAATGGTGGCGTCAGGCTCTGATGACAAGACTATCAAGCTCTGGGATGCTAAGACCGGCTCTGAACTGCGGACGATCCATGGCCATTCAAGCTCAACTTATTCAGTGACATTCTCCTCTGACGGCCAAACACTGACATCAGGCTCTTACGACGATACTATCAAGCTCTGGGATGCTAAGACCGGCTCTGAGCTACAATTGCTCCAGGGCCATTCAGGTTCGGTTCATTCAATGGCACACAATCTGCGTGCAGAGGAACACACTGGTACTAGATCCTCCAGCATTTCACAGTTTCGTAGTGATTATGACCCAACTTCACCTAATTCCAAAACCCAAGTCTCTTTACTAAATAACTGGGTTGCCTTGGCAGGTGAAAATCTATTGTGGCTTCCTCCTGAACATCGTCAATTTACCTGCTCAGCTTTTCAGGATGCCAACCTTGCTCTAGGGTATAGTGACGGACATGTTTTAATTATAAGATTCCAAATTTGAATCTTGTTTGTATTCAATGTGACTGCCCTCAGCGTGGCTGATCTTACGGCTCGAACATGAAGCTGTTCGGAGATAGGGCTTCGACCTTGGGCGGTACTGTATTGGGAGGCTTCATCCACACGAAGAGCATTGAATAAAGACTTGTACACAGCGGAGTGTACTCTTTCTCTTCTCTTTTCCTTCCCATACTTGATGTTCTCTGTAGATGAGCGCATCTAGTTATTTCCGAATACAAGGTCTCGGCTGTTGTCGCCTTCAAATATTCTCTTTTCAAAAGAGGGCGTGGGATGGATGGACATTACGTATATACACTTTCGGGTGACTTTGCCAATCGTTTTTAATTTTCCCGCTATCCACACTGTACTTGTAAGGTCTCGCTTCCATTGCATCCGCTATGATGCCCTGCGTGGCCAATGTTCACAACTCGTATGCGGATTTTACCAACTTCGGTGGAATACATAATTATTATTGTGGGTCTAGTGCATGCACGGTTTTGCGGTCTCCAAAATTCCCTGATGTTAATTACTAAGTTAGCAGGTATCAATACTACTACTACTACTACTACTACTACTACTACTACTACTACTAAGCATCTCATGCGCGCTTTTCGCTAGTTCATCCATATTGGCCCGGCTAATGACTTTTCACGGGGACTGTCTCAGGAGATTAATAGTTTTGGCGTCAGTGCGCTTGAGGTAGATCTTAAGGTCTTCCTAAGCAGGGAATAATGTCAATAGAGGACTATTCCCGCTGGAGACTCCCACGCTCGGGACAGTTAATGGATATAAGGCTGCTTATTATCTCTAGCCCTGCACGTACGATTCGGAACTAGCCGTCAGGTGACTGTACGACTTGTTGTTATTGACGCGTGAGCTTAAGGGTGTATGGCAGATCAGCTCTATAAAGTAATTAAGATTGCTCTTTTTGGTTTTGATTTTATAAAAGGTCTATGGATCTCTCTCTACATCTTTTCCATGCTAAATCTACGCGTGCGAGCCGCTGCGCAAGTTACTTATTTATAGGCAACTCCCTCACCCGATGGGGCAGGTGCAAGAACGACGACACTACATCATTGGCGATGTGGATAGGCATAATATTCTGCTCATTCTCGCAGCGCTTCTTTAATGCCTCGAGTTCTTTGATGGCGGAGGCTGCGTATGCGCGTATATCAGGGTCTTCGTTGAACCGTGGTAATGGCCACGGTCTCTCCTTTGTTATGTTCTTTTGGTGGCATCACTCAACCACGTTGAATGAGCTGTTGAAAGCCAGCAAGTGGGTAGTGGATGGAGTCTTTTATAACTTGGATTCTTTCCCGCAGTACTTTTTACCTGGGGGGTGCGTTTTCATCGATGCGCGGGGTTCCTGAAGGTCGTAGCTACATTTGTAGAAAAGCCGTGCTGAGAATAAACTATTTCGAGTCGCCATCAGTCTTAAGCCCCTGTAGCCATGTTTCTCCCACTCTTGGTAGCCTCGACAATGTGTCCCGTTTCTGTTGGTGCAGCATTGTGGCGTACTCTACAGAACATAGATTGAATTAACGGCACGTGAAATGCGAGCTCCCTGCAGCATCCATATGGGGGCGAATTCTCGGCTGTAACGCTTCATTACCTTAATTTTTGTAAAGCTCAGCGGCACGGCGCAAGCTGAGAAATATGTAAGAACCCTAAAGACATGTAACTTTTGACCACGACGGATCTTCTACTCCACTATGATGCAAACTTCCAACTTCAAGTATTATGTGCTATTAACTTGGATGACAACAAATAAAATCGAGAATAACTATACTATGTAAGTATCTGTACGCCCAGCGCGCCACCTGGGACGAGGCTATAGGTGTTCGTTATTGATGATCAATGATACTAAGAGTTGATGTTTGGCCAAAGCGCGTTAAGGTCATTCCAGAAATCAATATCCGCAGCCATATTGAAGTCGAATCCAGATATCTCAATCTCTTCCATTGGATAAATGCTCTCAAACATAGGGTTTGAAGAATAGAGCTGGCTGGGAAGGAAATCCTGTGGTCGATCGCGAGAGCCTTCTGTAAGGTTCGTGTTGACATAGCTTAACATTTTGTCCTTAAACCGGTCGTGTTTCATAACGGGATCAATCTTCTTGCAAAGTTCTCGCACTATTCTTGCCGCATTCCGTGCAACAGTGAACTTAGCCCCATAATTATCAAATACCAAAAGAGCCAGATCAATGGCGCTTCTAGCTTCCCCAACGAATGAAGTAGTTGGATAAGCCACTAGCAAGCCAACTAGTGTCAAAGCTGAATTCCACTGGCAATAATACGCCTCATGCCACCCATCGAGGAGTGACGTTTCTGCCACCATGTGCTGTGTGATCTTCGTCAACATTATCGCGTGCTTAGCACATTGCATGATAATTTCTTCTATTGTGCTGCCTGGTGGTGGTGGTAGTGAGGTAAATGATATCAGAGGTCGATATAGATTAACACTTAAGTGATGATACGATAATTCAAGCAGCAGGCGCTGTCGCTCTAACCAAAGGGGAGCAAATTGCTCTACCTGAGGGTATGTGCCATCTGTGGAGAAAGGTATGCCATCATCGCAGCGTTTCATCCTCAGTGGTTCTGGGACACTGTCAACCCAATTATGGAGGCGCCGGATGTATACTGCTAAAGCCTCAGCGCTTGCCTGTAAAGATACAGGACTGTCCCACGTTTTGTTCTCATGCTGCAAGCAAAGAATTGTCTCATTAAAAGAGACATAAGCCGCTCGCACCTCTATATATAAAGTGAGATGATAGAGGTTGAAACTCAGCCAAGTTGCGTTTTTTCCAATTGGAGTAAACGTGGAACCAGAAATCGCCGCGGTCTCAAAGCTGTCGCTCGGTAGACATGGCATCACATAAGAGTCATGCAACATGAATGGGCGGCCAAGTTTCATTCCGGACTTCGTATCCATAAGGAAAACTGCCCACCATAAACGTCTACGTAATTCACGGTCTGACTCGGGCATGGTAGAGGGAGGGTCGATGTGCAGGCCAAGAGTATAAGCGACACGGACAGCTATGCTTACAGAATTCTCCATTCTGTTCTGGAAAGATCCGCCGCATAGATATATAGCGCAGAGTAATTGACATTGCAACGTTGAAATAGAAGGACTTTCTAGTTCATATGTGAGTAATGCTTGTCCCCGCCAGTAATGCCATCTCCCGGCGACCATTGCATCCTTGCCTTCGACGAGGATACCCTGTGACTCTGAAGGTAGCGTACAAAGATAGTATTGCATGCACATGGCAATGACAATATCGACAAGAGCCGACGGTCTTCTTGTTGTGCCAGATGACGCCCATAGAGACTGATAGTGGTTCTTGAAATGTGTCTCATTCAATATTGGGAATATTGAGGTATGGAAGGTTTGCCAGAAGAAACTGATGAAGTATTCCTCTTCTATAAGGCTCAAATAGATACCTGAGGCGGAGTTTTCTGCCATTAGAGATGTTTGCTGATGTAGAAGATCATCTAATCCATCATCGCCACCACTTATTGGTTGATCAAGTAGTTTATCTTCTTTAGCCGAGAGTGGAAGTAGATGGTATGCAGGAAGTGACTGTGAAAGCTTGAAGTTCAAGGATACACTAAATCGCTGCACAAAGAAAAAAATTGAAGATAGGCCAAACCATGCCTCGTTAGGAGATCGGCCGGGACGAAATTGTATGCCATCAGGAAACCTTTTCAGGGCTGTATAAGGTGTGTCACTGGCTGTGAAGCGAGAGTCAGGTAACATCTTAGTGATCAGTGAGTTGTTGTTGTTGTTGTTGTTGCTGCCCTGTTGGTTAATTTGCGCTTCTAGTTGCTTGACTCTTTGTTTTAGCCCTTCAATCTCGTGGTAGGCTTCAGAGAGAGTTAAAGCCTTCGCAATTCCACTATTACTGCAGCCAAGTCCCTTGACGGAACATTTTGAACATGGAACTTTGTTGTCACATTTTATGCGACGTAGTCGACATCCATCACACGCCCTGGCCACTTGAGACCTCTTCGAAAGACGCTGTGGAGCAGCCGCATGGTGCTCTGACAGGTGGGAATGGTCGGAAGTCGACTTCGCAGTCATTTATGCAACGACAAGGTGAAGACTTGATCGTCTATGAAGATGAAGAGAAGTATATCAACTCAAAGAGTCGATGAAAGCTGGTAATCGAACTGTATTGTTTCTTGCCTTATCAAAGACCTGGCAGCACTCGTTATATTGACAGAAATACTTTACGACTATCCCGGATATGGTGATTGCATCGCACAAATCCATTCGGCTGCTCTCATTGGATGGCTGGCTTTCTTCGATCCCAGCATTTGCCAAGACTCCTCTGTACTCAATGAGCGCGTATAGCTCCTGCGTTGTGTATGCCAGTTATTTTCATTCTTAAACACACTTGAATACAATAAGTAATACGCTTCCCACTCATATATAGGTAAGTAATGATTATTACACGCTAGTTACCATTTCGAGGAGCGGTTGCATCCGTGCATGCCCAAGTTGGTGCTAGCGTAGAAGTCCTTCTGATATTAACCAGGGGTCCGAGTACTTATAGTTGTTTTTAAGCTGCGGCTAAATGTTCGGCGATCAAATTCCTGTCCCACTGTTGTCTACCAAGTGGATTCTTGGCAAAATCTTATGACGATGACCGCCATACTGCTTCATGTGCAGGGCTGTGATTGGACAAATTGGAATACGACAGCCCGTATCTGATTGGAGCGTCGGGAATAACTGTTCAAGTAGTAACTAGGGAGCGAAGATAAGGAGTTAGGTCAACTAGTTAAGTTAACGTAATTCACCCCCGAACCGGCCACACTACCGAACCGGCCACGTCTCCCGGATCCGCGCTCTATATTGATTTATCACATTACAACGCGTCAAAATGCCACCTATTCGCAAAAAAGACCCTAAAAAATCTACCCAAGACGAGGGAAAGATCGAATTAGCTATTTCCGACTTAAAAAATGGAAGAATTCGCAGTATTTGTGAAGCTGCAAGAATCTATTCGGTCGCTCGTACAACTCTTCAAGATCGAATGAAAGGAAGGCCACATCGACAGATAATACGTGCTAATGGCCATATATTAACTCAATATGAAGAGGATTCGCTTGTTAAATGGGTTCTTGATTTGGATCGACGTAGACTACCCCCCCGGCACTCTCTCGTACGAGATATGGTTAATTATCTTCTATTACAACAAGGCAAACCAGAGGTTGGGAAAAATTGGATAACCAAACTGATTAAACGCCGTCCAGAGATTGATTCCAAATTTGCAAGGAAATATAACTACGAACGGGCTAAATGCGAAGATCCAAAGATTATTCAAGAGCATTTTAACCGCGTACGAGATACTATATCTGAGTATGGAATCTTATCAGAAGATATATACAATTTTGATGAAACCGGCTTTGCTATGGGACTCTGCGCAACTGCAAAAGTTATTACTGGAAGCGATCGATATACTCGGCCGAAGCTTTTACAGCCTGGAGATCGAGAATGGGTGACTGCAATCGAAGCAATAAATTCAACTGGATGGGCTTTACCTTCATATATTATCTTCAAAGCAAAGAAAAACGTACGATTAGGCTGGTTTGATGAGCTTCTAGATGATTGGAGAATCAATATTAGTGAAAATGGCTGGACTACAGATCAGATAGGTTTAGAATGGCTTAAAACCCATTTTATTCCTCATATTAGTGGTCGTACGTTGGGAACATATACCATGTTGATTCTTAATGGCCATGGAAGTCATTTAACAGCGGAATTCGACCGTACGTGTATGGAGCATAAGATTATACCAATCTGTATGCCTCCTCATTCCTCTCATCTTTTACAGCCTCTTGATGTTGGTTGTTTTGCGGTTTTAAAGCGACATTATGGGCAATTGGTTGAGCAGCGGATGAGGCTTGGTTTTAACCATATCAACAAAATGGACTTTTTAACGGCATTTCCACAAGCTCGTACGGTGGCATATAAAGCTCAAACTATTCAGAATAGCTTCGCAGCTACCGGATTGGTGCCTTTCAATCCGGATCGAGTTATACAACAACTTACTGTTCAATTGAAGACCCCAACACCCCCCCCCTAGTCGATCAAGCAATACACAATCATCCTGCTTACAAACACCTCAAAATATACGTCAATTCGTACGCCAGTCAACTACAATTAAGAAACGTATAAGTGAGCGTACGGGAAGCCCAAATCTAGTGATTGATCAAGCAATGACACGGATATCAAAAGCCTACGAAATGACTGCGAATGACCTCTTACTTATACGAAAAGAAGTAAACGATCTTCAAGCAGCGCATGAAAAAGAGAAGCAAAAGCGGAAAAAATCTAATAAACAGATATCTATTGAGCAAGGAATTACTAGAGCAGAGATTCAGGCTCTCGTACAAGGTCAGGTTGAGGCATCTCAAGCTGTTGCTACTGCTCCAACTGAGCCGGAGCTCCCAGCTTCTCAACTAATCGTACGCCGTCAATTTCGCTGTAGTGGCTGTGGTACTGAAGGGCATAAAATAAACCGATGCCCAAATAATATTAGGAGTTAATTTTTTGTATAGTAAATATATGGTGGTTTGAAAATTATGATTTAAAATCAATATAGAGCGCGGATCCGGGAGACGTGGCCGGTTCGGTAGTGTGGCCGGTTCGGGGGTGAATTACGTTAACTGAGTGTCCAATTTGTCAGCTAGAACATTTTTCTCCAGCAGCGTCCTTTTTCTATCATTATTTCGGAGCCCTCACATGGAGTATCTCAGCTTTTGACGTCATTGAGTTAGTTTATTTTTATCACGCCGTCCACTAGTTCAAATCATCGTCCGCCTAGACGGCTTCGACGTGATCGAGTCACTTCCAACCAATTTGCCCGGTGCTTCACATCCCCTGACTACCAGGATCATGTCTGTGCAAGGATGCACTGTGGGCTACCGACCATTAGCATACTGCAGGATTTCCCCAAGACCGGCTGAAATGCGTGGGATGGAACTCAATGTGCCGCCAAAGGCGACACGTGCTAGCAAGCCCAAGGTGCGTAGTGGCTGCATAACATGCAAGATTCGAAGAGTGAAATGCGACGAGCATAAGCCCTACTGCCAGAGGTGTAAGTGCCTCCACCTGCCGCCCTCATTTTTACTCTGTATCAATTAGGTCTGCACTCATACCCTAACATCCGACGCACAGGTGAAAAGACCCGTGTGAAATGCGACGGTTATGGAAAACGGCCAGATCATATCTCTCGTCCATCTATCGAAATTGTAACACACGGTCTAAACCCTGTGCGGACGCTTTTGCCCCGCAAAAATCCCTGGCCAGCGAACATTGACCAATGTGACGTTATGTATTTTGACTTCTTCCGGACAAGGCTTGTTTACGAGCTTTCGGGCTATACGTTCCTAAATTTCTGGTCACGTATAGTACTCTGCGAGAGTATGACGGACCCTTGTGTGTTGGAAACCGTTCTGGCAATCGGCGCGCTTTCAACCGCCGTTAGAGTGGCCTCCGAACTCACCGACCAGCCTACCTTTCTCAGATCGCCGTCGGCATTACACCCTTGGACGAAAAAGGCCATGGCGCCAACGAGCACCACAAAGCCGCAGTAGGCCATTACGTCCGAGCTCTTTCCCTTTATAGGAACCGAGTCAAACGGGGCACGTCGAAGCTTTCTGCTCGATCAACACTCGTCGTTTCTATACTTTTCATCACTTTTGAAATGTTGCAAGGTGATATGAACAGCGTTGACCGTCTCATCACAAGTAGCATCAACGTTCTAAAGAACGCGCTGGAATTATATCCTAACGATGCGGTCCAAAGTCGAAATTCGAAGTGCTGTCCAAGTATTGAAGATGACATGGGAGATATCGAATATCTTCTCCCATATATTTCGATAATGTGCGGATATACAAAATTCCTCGCTTCGCAGTCCTACAATATTCAACTTTGGGATAGCTCAAGAAGTTACGCCATTCCCGAACTTGGTCACTTCAACATCATCAAGCTCCAGACGCAGTGGGGCAAGTTCTACACGAGCACTGCCGCTTTCATTGGTCAGCGCAAAGCCTTCATCAGTCAAGAATTTTCGTTGCAATGGCCCACGCAACCCACCATTGACGTGCAGGAGCGACGTATGCTACTTATTGATTATCTCAACGCATGGGCAAAGCGGCTCGAGTCTTGGTTCGCCAAATTCCGCTCGTATAATCAATCCACTCAACGCTCACTCCAAATCATTCAGATTCAGCACTTAATGCTGTTGATTTGCGTATCATGTTGTCTTGATCCCACTGAAGTAGTCTATGACAACCATAAGGCTGAATTCAGCACCCTCTTAGCGCGCTGTGCAACATATCTCCGCGAAGCTCCTCCAACGTACGGGTTTTCACTGAGCACATCAATACTTAGCGCACTGGATTTAATCATCGCCCGATGTCGCGTACACGACATTCGCATGATGGCTGTCGCTATGATGCGTCAATGCTCATGGCGCGAGGGCGCTTGGGATTCAGCACTTATGCTATACGGCAAATTAGGTGGTGTGTTGCTAGAAGAGCGTAGGCGAGACATGAGCGGATTTATTGCTCCTGAGCACCGTTGGTCTTGGACCGGCGGTGAATGGAATATCGAAGAAAAATGGCTAATTGGAAGGTATATCAGGGCAGTCCCTGATGGGCAAAGAATGCCTGTCTATGCCGAACTGGCGCTCAATCTGGAAAAATATCCTGATATTTGCTCGGAGATTGGCTGCTGCAAAGACCATGATGCTGAGTTAAGGAAACTATATATAAAGTAGCCTACTTTTACTAGATAACGTCAAAATTCCATGAATGTAGGTGAGTTATGAGAATTTTTGGAGTTTGCTGCGAGGATAACTGAAGAGGAAAAGCCGAGTCGGTGTCAGGTTTTCCGATGCTCTTCTACATATCCGTGCGAGCGACTGCAAATGGTTATAAGCTAGGAAGGAATAGAGCCGATGCAGAGACATTTGATCATTGAGGTTGCAAGACTGCGTGTAAACTTGTAGATTCGTAAACAATTATTCTGAACCCAGATGGGGCGCGTCATGGGTTCTTTTGTGCTAGTTCGGGTGCATGTCTAGAATCTTCAGCAAGAAGCATTCTTGGCAGATGCGTAAAGAGGCATAGTCGATGTTAATAATCAAATCTTTATCAAATTTGAGCTGTCCGGTCATTCCGATCTTTCTGGACATGTTGTAAGCTTCGAATTGGACTTGTTTAAAGTTCGGACCTAGTACAGGCAGAAGATTATACGACGAGACCAATCATAGCTCACCAACCATCATTTATTACCGCAACTCTATGGTTCACTAACGCACCTTATTGCACATTCATGAAGTCATTTAATTTTAGAATCCACATGGGTGGTCTGGCAGTCATAGCGTTTCATTAAGTTATTCTTGTCAACAGGAAATTGGAGTACCATAGAAGTCCCCCTACTGGATGTACTCATGAAGCGAGTGGCGCATTACACCACTCTTATTCCATTTCGAGATTTTCATCGTGGGGTCAAGGGCTGATGCTGTAAGAAATCTCACCTGCCAATCACGGCGATCCATAAGGGGGGCCTAGACAAGTAAATTTCTAGGACCTCTCCAGTATAAATTGAGCTACCTAGCAACTCATTATCTACTCATGTTTTGAATGGACTACCGGATGAGGAGATACTTAAGCATAAGCACCAAAATCTGAGAGTTAAGCTAATAGACTGATTAGATCTACCCCATGCCCAATACCGGGAGACCAAGTCAAGCCTGTCATGCTTGCCGGAATCGACGAGCGAAGGTGGGTGATGCATATTTCCGGGAATGTGTCTCTGGGTCATAATGACGACTTAGGAAGACCAGAAAGAGAAACCGCGAAAGGAATAGGTCGCTGACTTTGATTATAGTGTGACCTCGTTCGTCCAAATTGCAGTCAATGTGTACGGCGTGGACAGGTCTGTCCTGGTTATCGGGATGGGGTCAACCTACGTTTTCGTGTAGAAAGCGTCTCGTCATATCCGTCTGTGCTGAACCGGGACAATCGTAGAAGACGTACACCAGAAGAGCAGCTACCATCTACTACAACCGTCAAACGAGGATGTAACAATGCCACTGGAAGAAGTGAAGAAGGGGCTTGCCACAACCATCATTGTCTTGCAAAGTCAAGTATCGAGTCGACATTTACCCCTGGCATAGCACCCTGGAGTGTTTCCTCTGAACTCAAAGCGCCGACCATGCGATCGTCCTTGAATTCAGCAGAGACTGACCTTCGAGCCCTAATTATGGCCAGAATGGTCACCAGCCCACAAAATAGTCACACTACGAACAAATCCTATCCCTTGACTGGGGTGAATGATCTTATACGCCAAATTATCCTACAAGCAGCAGCCGGATCCCTTATCCATCAGATTTATAACGCGATCGGTCAAGTGTATATCGCCAGTGAAAGCAAGCCTGCTGTGATCAAACAGAACGAAGCACTTGCTTATCGACCAGCATTAGCAGCTGTCCAAGCAGCTCTTCTCGATCCTCAGCACAGGTCACTCGACAGTACACTGGTGGCGGCGTGGATTATAGATATGTACGAGGTGAGCCGTACCACATATATCTGATAAGGAAAGTATGATTCTGAACAGTCGCCTTAGTTCTTGTTTGGTCTATCTATGAATTCTTCACAAGTGTCTGGCAAAGGATGGGCTTGGTGCAACTGTATTTTATGGTTAATTCGCCTACGTGGACCTGAGCAATTTACGAGGCAAAATGGCCGAGACCTCATTTGGGTGATTAGTTACTATATAGTGAGTTTAACCATATCAGTTTTATTGTGGTATTCCTTGACTAAAAACCGGGCGACTGAAGCATTTCAGATGCCTGATGCATAGTCGCAAGCCTCCTGCTGATCCACCTTTATGGTATGACTCAATTTCGAAATTCAGTACCAACTCATCCGACCGACTGCTTATACGCGTATTCACGTATGTTTACCACTGTACACATTTATACAGCCGATTCCAAACCTGTCTTCGAACAAATGACCCAACTCATATGTTATCAACCTCCCCATCGGTACTTCAAGAGATGGACTGCCTAGAAGACAATGTCGAACCTTGTGCCGACCCTTCAATAACCGGCCTTGCTATTCCTCATCCGCTAGCTTCGTATTCTTGTCTCAGACCTGATGGCATGAATTTACAGTCTATCCTCATGTGCATTTATCTTAGCACATTCAGAATGCATATCTCCTCTGCTGCGTTGACATTCCTGCAGGAGGCCTCTCGCTCTTTGGAATGTACGCCACAACAACGCGATTTATTTTTTAGGAGGCAAGATCGATGTTTGTGGGAGTTCTGGTCTCTCTCTGAGCGAGTATTAGAATTAATAAGACAATGCACTTCTACGGGCGGAGAAACCTTCCTCTCGTGCTTGGATTGGGTAGACACTATCAAAGTGTTTGGTGCTTTGAGGTTAATAGCTGGATCGCAGCTTTCGCTAAGTTGGCAGCGAAGAATGGCGGAGAACAGTCTGTTGTTATTCCAGAAATATCTGGGGTTGAAGTTTCCGACCTAAACTGATAATAGAAGTGGTGAGAATTGAAGAAGACAATGTTGGGACATCGACTTATCTTAAGGGAGTTGGCGGTCGATGTGCTTATACATATCCATTGAAATTCAATTTGATTATTGGGAGCACTTCGAGAACAGACATGTAGTCAGACACAGATATTAGGAAGTGAATGGACTCAATGAGCGTGTGTGTAACATTCGATAGTAAGGGGAACAAGAACTGAGATTGGGAAAGGGAAAGAGCAAATAGCAGTCTGAGGAGTCTGAGGGCGAGTGATCAATGGGATGAAGATTCTTAAGGTCGTATGGTTTCTTGCTCCACACGTTGGAGTCTGCGCGTTTCAAATATTCGCTAGAGATCCGGAATAAATCGAAGATCTTCCATCTCAAGACGTTGCAATAAATATAAAGCCGTGGACGAGCAACGCCGAGGTAGTTGGACGCATGTTGAGCAATACTTTCGATGCCGGTCAAAACCGCGGAGTGTTAGCAAACATTCGACGCATCTCATCTAGAGTTGTGGAGGGATGGCCGGAGAGGAACCGGATTGGATCTTAAAGTAAGAAATGAAAGCATATACGCGTTCAGAGAACTCGGACCCAATGCTGTCATTATCGTGGGACGGTTTATCATGAGTCAAAGCTAGAGAAATGAGTAAGACATTATGTTTTCGGTTTGTAAGGACGAAGTAATGCCTGCAATAATAGCCATGGAATTGCCATCCTGAGCTTGTCGGGCGGGACCTGATAGCGAGTTAAGGTGAGCACCAGTAGTGCTATCCCACAAGCGATTATTTGTAGCCGTCGAGACAGTCCGAACTCGCTTAGACCAGCTGGCAGAACCCTGGTCATTACCGGCAACACGACGAAATACGTTAGCTCAATAATTACTTGGGAAATTGTGTCTGATCTATTTTAGCGGGGGCTCATGGGAGAATATAAATTCTATGTATCTATTCACCGAGCTCAGTTTGGTTTAAGCTACCTCGCTCGTCCTAGAGCATAATGAAAGATAGAAAGATGTCTCCTGTATTAAGAAAAAAGAACTATGAATAATATCAATATTTCCAGAATTGATGATCTTCATAATCCTTACGGAGCCCTATTTACACGCCTGACTCTTGCAATGGTCTATCTGGAGACGGACAGCTCGGATCAAGCTATCAGTGGATCACCAATTCATCATCGGAGTCTGACTAGCGGAGTCACGGAACATTAAAGTGGTGCTTCGGAGTCACGGCGTTGGAAGGCAGGGCTAATCACGATAGTGGTTCTCTAACGCTTACTGTTACAACTAACCTCGTTCCAAGACCTGTGCTCCGTACTTGACCTTTATCAGAATATAGAAACTTGTTTCAGAAGCTTCATCTGGCCGCGTTAGTTTAGAGAGAAAGTTACTGGGTTGGGGGCACTCGTGACTTGCCGCCTTTTTTCCCTTATGTAGACTTGACTGTCAAATTGACATTCCTTTATAGACAGTGTCCACTTCCCGTTGGCTGTTTACCATCATCATCAACAAGTACTTGCTACCACAGAATCTGTCATGACTCAATTCCGGTGCGACTGGCCTAGAACTAATGCTTATGTGCTGAATCGTGTCGTGAGTACTACAGAGACAAACCGAAGACCCTCTTATTTTGGACACCTACTTCTCTCTCTTCATTCTTTGCGTCTGCTCTTCCCTATGAGTGATGACTTATTCCTACTTCACTCCCTTGGCAATCCAGCAGCTATATCCACTTTGTGCAATAGCGCCGCCTTTGAATCTCGATGATTCAAGTGATACTGCCACTTTACAAACGCCGGTATGCTAGTGATGTTGTTATTGGTTTTCACTTTGATTGGTTTAATAATGCATTGCCGATATACTCCGCTCCAGATCCAATCACCTTCAAAGTGACGATCTTCCGCCATTCATCTCTTTGAATATGCTGAACTCAACGTCAATTCCAACGATTTCAACTAACATTATCATGAAGACTTTCTTTGAAGATAACCATTACTTATCATTTCACGCATCGTCCTACTACTCGGGCCCCGAGAGCGCCCCAGACATTTGCTCTTCCCCTTATACGCAACAGACCCCGGCCACCACGATTTTTTCGCGACACAATTCCATCGGAATGGTGGTTAGTGAGGATCATCTTAGACACTATATATTCTCCGAGTTTATAGAGGATCCATTGGCCATTATCCCGAGGTCGACGCACAGTAGTGATAAAGAGAAAGATCTCATAACGCCGGCACAGAGTCGTCGGAAGGCTCAGAATAGAGCTGCGTACGTTTTTCCCTCGACTTCTGAGCCTTGCATTTTATTGACGAAAGTTTGATGCTAATTTAATGGGAAAGACAACGAGCCTTCCGAGAACGCAAGGAACGCCGCGTCCAAGAACTAGAGCAGAAACTAATCGACCTGCAAGCCCAATTTATGACCCTGCACGCCGACAACGAACGCCTGAAACGAGAATTGGTAAAAGTCAGTACCGAAAACGAGATACTCCGCACCACATCGTCAAGCAGCAGTAACTTAAGTAAGGGTAACTCCGAGATCGCGGACGGCGACGAAGATAAAGAAGAATTATCAAGGCTGAGAGAGGATTGTTTTTTTTTCGGTTGTCAAAAAAATATGAAGCCGTTCCCGGATTCTAAAACTCGCATTTTATAGCATTCCAAGCATCCCTATTGAGCTTGGCAAACACCAGTGCTTTGCTCCGGGGAGAATATGTGGTTTTTGCAACAGTTTATAGCCTGAAGCTCCACAGGTTGGGGTAAAAATGCTGAGAGGTGCCGCTCGAGCTGATTTTTCCAGAATTCGTGTGTCGGAATCGATCCATGACAATTTTGGTGAGGATTTTGTTCTGGCAAGAGGCTGGAAGTTTTATTTTTTCTCTTGCATAGTGTGAAGTACTTTCTCACATCTCTCTTTCCGCAAGATGCCTGTCGGGCACATGATCTTATTCTACTCCTTCGCTTTGCCTGTGCAGTACTCTGCGTCTAGTAGGGCCATTCAGAGAACTGCCCGTCAGTCTGCCAATGTGCTTTACCCGAAGCGAGCTATGCATGCCAGTTTCTTCCCCAGCCCGACTTCTCAATATCAAAAAGGCACTAAAGCGGGGGTACCTGGTCATCTTCTCGCATGGATCACCTTTCGTCGCTCAACGCTTCTTCCGGTAGATTTGTGACTTGGCGCATTTAACAGTGGTGACCGAGTAGTGCTTTTTGATCTAATAATATCAATACTATGTGTTCGTGGCTTCTGCGTAATCAAGACTCTCAGGTAGCTTTGCTCCTCGGAGTTGGAGCCATCAGGCTTTGATGATGGTAGTCTCCCATTGATGAATCATGCGGAGAAGCCATCCGCGTGTCTTTCTGCTCGCACAGATGCAAAGCCTCTATGAGCAATACTGAGTCGCTTTGCGCTGGTCTCTCGCGGTGATGAACCCCCCATAACATCACCTTTCAACGATACCCTTACCGATTCACTTAATTTCGGTCCTAGAAACGATTCGTCGTCCGAACAGTCTCGATCGTAGGTCTTAGGCTCAAAATATGTTTATTTCCAAATCGTGTGTGGCGCGTCGCAGGTGAGTCACTCGCAAAGAGGAGGACCTGGATGCTAGACGCTGCACACAGTCGAATCTGTGAGCGAATGATGGGGCTCACAACCACATTCAACATATCGAGCGCCTTGCTCAAACGAGGAAAATTATGAATCTGTGTGGCTTCGCAGATATTTGAAAGTCTTCCATTTTCAAAATCGAAAGTAGCTGGCTGGATCTTTCCCTCTACCTGAGCTTATTTCAAGGGATCTTGCGAATTGGTGGCATGGTGACGTTGAACTTGTAACATCAATACAGAACGCGTGCGCGGGAGAGGTAGAAGGATCACTTAAATATTAGGTACGTTGTAATTTCAAATTAACATTCGAAATGGCACGCTCTAGAATGGTCATTTATGGTAAAATGTGGTCCGTTAACCGTTAGGCTAGTACTTTTCAATACTATATCTATACATCATAATAGTGTTTGCGACCACTATATTAGGGAATACGGTGAGAGTTTCATCCAACAGTGAGAATTTCATCCAACAGTGAGGGATACGGAAACATTTTTGGTGGTAATATGTGGTTGAAGGTCATATACCTGTACCCCGTATCTCGCACTGCTATCCAATGTTCTTGGCCGTTGAGCTAAGGCGGACCTCGCGCTGAGGCGGATTACCAGCTAGGAATAGTGGTGGCAAGCGACAGAAAACCTTAAAAGTTACTAATAATAGTCCTATTTCCTCAGCCGCATGAAGAGGATTACAAGATCCTGTCTAGACCTTCTACTAGACTCTACCTATATTGAGGTCTAGAAACTATCTAAGGCAGAGAACCTGGCCCACTCTGTCTTCATTATTGGCTAGCCTTGGTTGTTTCCAGAGGGCAGGCCCACGAACTGGTGGGAACTACGAAAACTCTCGACAAAGAAAACGACAGGAAGGCAACCAGAAGATACCCGCCCCTACGTTCCTAAAGGGTAGTAAGTATAATATACAGAACTGTGCTTATGCGCAGGCTCGTCACGAAGGGCAGTTGGACCGCCTTAGCCCACTGTCTAATCCTTGGTGATACGAGATAAAGTCAAACTAATGATATGATTCACTGCAAGTCCCTCATCGTGCGTTTCCCTGCCATTACAGCCTTCCACTCCGATGTTTCCATAGCCATAGCCAAATATCTTCTTAGCCTTGTCGGGATGAGATTTGCCCTTCCTACATCCTGTAGCCGTGCCAGAAACATTACGACATGAGCGTCAAGTGCAGTCGCGCTACGCCCATGGAGCCATGGGCCTTGTCCTTCGATCAGAAGAGAGTCTAATGTAGACATAATAGAATGAGCTCGCTGCACTGCTTCCTCCACTTGACTGGGTTTTATACCTCCAATCTTGTTTCTCTCGACACTGGTGGAGCGATCAGCATGTGATTCCTCATTGGCACAGATACTGTAACGGAATTACGCATTGGGACAGTGTGGACTCACATCATGAGCTTGTACTGTAATGCATCACGGTAACGCTTAGATATATCGGGCTGCTCCAAGATTTGCATGATGGGATCTCTCAAAATTGAAGAAGCAACTTCTGGCTCTCCAGAAAACGAGAGAGAGAAATAGTTGATTGAATGCAAATCCTGTAATAAGTGGGAAATCTCATCTTTGTGAGACTGCGGTTTCAACTTCGGATACTGCTCGGCTATATACAGCGTAATATCTAAACTATTTCGGATAGGTTGAGACAAGGCTGTCTGGTGAGTCAGAACCGGTACCTGAACAGAGTTAACGAACAAGCTACATCCTCTATTTCGACAATAAGGGAATTCTGTGTGGTGTTTATGAGCTATCAAAGCTCATTGAGGACTGAACTCACTTGTCCTTCAGGGTTTATCTCGCAGAGGAACGCCTCTTTTAGTTGCTCCGCTGCAAATATATCCACTTCTTGTTCGTCAACAACCATCACAGCACTCGCATTCCGGGCAGTCCCTCGAATTGCTAGACAATAGCGGACCATGAGAGAGCATACGGAAAAACGGCTGCAGTATAGATTGTATGGCATTTGTGCTGCATGGTCTGCCATTCTCTCCAACACAAAGCGCAATAGGCTTCGAAAATGATTATCATACCGTGACGGAAACAAGAGCAGAAGTTGCGTTTATAGACTATTTAAAGCATTCCATGGAGTGGGTCCCATGGGCAAATGTTATTTCACTCAAACTCACTCGGTATTTTTTTTATACACTCTGTAGCTCTAGACCCACGCTATCGAAATCTTTTAGTAATCTGTATAGTGCGATAAAGCTTTGTTTTCTTTCTCCTCACTCTAATGAAAGGCCCAAATATGGTATTTAAGGTGGAACAGACACCGTCTACAGTATATAACCGTGCATGTGCGAATGCCGAGTGCCGTTAAGTTTCACAGCAAACAGACATAAACCGGGAGTTTATCCTGTAGATATCCGTGCCGCTGGTATGACCTCAGTTGGATGAGGATGTAAGCGTTCGCTTTAACGATCACTGATACTGAGTCAAACAGTCAATGGCTGGCCAACCGTGCTTAGATCACTCCAGAAATCATTACCATAGCCACCACTGAAGTCGAATGCAGATACATGAATCTCTCGCTCTGAATTCATGCTCTCAAACACGGGGCTCGAAATAGAGCACTCAATGCAGTCTGTTTTGGCATAGCTGAGTGTTTCCATTCCTAGGCTGATTATGGCTCAGAAGGCTGCTTGCAGAGGTCTCGCGCTATTTTTGCCCCAGTTTCGTGTGAGAGAGTCAAAGGTGTCGGCAATGGCCGCAATGCAAAAGATTAGCATGACTAGTGGCAACTAGTTGCTACCAGCGTGTTTTGTTTTGTTACCTAACAATACAACAAAATTACACTGTACTGAATAAGATATCATGTTGGTGAACTGATTATGTAACGGCTTCTTGTAGTTAATCAACGTTGTTAGACAATCTGGATATCCAGAGGCAGTGAAATGAGGCAGTCAATCAGAAGCTCTCTCTTTTAGCCCCAAATATACCCCTCATAATAGATCACAAATTGCGTCAACCATACACAAAATCAGCTCTCCAGAATATAAATCAAAGCCTGGCTTTGGAACCTGATGTAGACAGAAGAGTCAGACAACTCAATACGCACAATCTGGCTAATCACTTCTTTCTTTTATTAGTAAACGATACTATTCAGGATTGGCCTGGATTAAAGTCCACCAATACCATAGCAGCTCAACTCCTAAATGTCATCTGTAACTCACTGACAGGGTTACTTTACGGCTATCCCGGGTATGGTGATTGCAGCGCATTAACCCACTCGGCTGTCCTCATTGTCCATGCTCGATATTGCTCTGTAGGCAGGAAGTGCCAGGTACACCTTAGTTAGCTCAACACGAAGATTTTGGCATCGTCACACTAGTAATTAGGTTCTCCACATATTGCTAGATAGAAACTCAAAGATACTATTTATTAGAGTATTAATTCCTTATTCATTTCATATCTACACTTATTTTGGTTCAGCCGCAGCTCGAATATTCTAATTTGATTTGCGAATCGATTACTATATCTAGTAATCAGAATAACTGCTAGTTACAGCGGCTGATTTTAACGGGTTAGCGTAATCCACTGAGCGGGACGCACCCAACTTTGTAATCGCATACAAAATAGTTAGCTAGTTAGCTATTTACAACATAGCCATAATCCCGCAACAAGGCTATAGTCTTGCCAGACAATTCCCATGGAACCTTGTCCATGGGACTAAAAATCAAAAATATTGGTCCCAATGCGGGACTAGAATTGCTATGGAAGTTCCAAACAACGGAGGCGGCGCAACTGATTTGCACAGTAGTGACGCTTCGAGAGATCCATTCAGCACTATGCACTTAGCCACCATGTACTGTGCACTGAAGCTGCAGTCTACCATAGTAATGCACCTTAGAAACGGAACGGACTATCTTTCTTATACAATTCTCCTATTTACGTCACATAGCTGGAATGCCTTGGAAGATGAATTGGTCTGTCAATCAGGTCGATTCATTGTAAAGTGTATTCACGCGTGAAGGAAAGTATTGTTGGCATCTTGTATAAGTCGTTATTTTCACGATGGCAGCGTCAATGCCACAGAAGCCCACCATAGTTCAAATCCCAGGCTCTTTCTCACCCGCATCGCTTTACTCTCTGACAATTGATCATTTGTCGAACTCCGTCTATGAAACCGTAAGCATTGATTTACCCTCAAAAAGGCGGTTTCAGAAGCCCCATCCAGCGACTATAAGGATGTCATGCTTCTTATGCATTCATATGACGGCATTTGTGGAACAGAGAGCACAAGGGTTTGTCCGAAGTTGAGTGGCAGCCTTCTGGAAGAGAGGAGGCATAAGCTGGCTATTCTATGAGTGCTATGATAGTAACCGGCGGGTTTTCATTAACAGACATGACTGGACCTTTACCTGACCGTGTTATTGTAAAGGAGAATCAACCTATTCAACCTCCATCAACTTTGGATAAGCTAACAATATTAGGATGGCTACATGTATACAGACCCCGAGGTCGTCGGAAGCTAGGTATTTTTTGACTTGCCTGAACCAGATGCTATTATGTGAATGTCAAAATTGATCGAGCACTCACATATAAGCTACGATGGAAAATTCACCTACGCTTGTTACAAGCAAGTTCCAGCATCCTTCGCTGTTCTCGAAGATGATTTCCTGATACCTCCGTCTTCAATGACACGCGCGTCAAACGACATCAATGGACCCGAACCATTCAGAAAGTCAAAGCTGCTCATTGGAAGGCATTCCTAGATAAGGCTCAGGAAGGCCACTGAAATTGAATAGGATGAATGATTGGCTCCTACTTGGCGTTGAAACGTTTCAGTAGGCGCTGAGAAGGTACGAACTTAGCTCTAATCTACCAAAAAAATTTGACAGGTATGTCTCCGACATTGATTGAAATATCAAATACTGATTCAATATCCAGAAATTCTCATCTAGTATTTTTTCTTACGCTCCTGTGGTGCATTCGTACCACTTGCTTAGCCGAGCAGACGGTTTCGATGAGGTTCAATGTATGTATATGATTGTTTGCTTAATTTTTCTTTCTGAATTCCTAGCCTCAAACATGATCATCTGGATACACGAAATCACTGATACAATACTTCCAACAGCTCGCCTCAGCTACTCTCATCGGGCACGCGAATCAAGATTTCTCAAGCAAACGCTCAATGCTCTTCACGGTATCCTCAACACTCTGCTTCAAAGTCCTAAACTTCAGTCCCAATTCTTTGACAACCTTCGAATTATCAACCTTATACGGCGGTCCACCCTCCGGATACCTCCCCAACTTCAACGCATCACCCACCGGCAACTGATCCTTGTATTTAGGGAACGACTCAGCAATAATCTCGAGCAAATCAGCATTACAAAATGGTTCAACAGCCGTAAAATAACGCTGACCAGCCGCTTCCTCCTTCTCAATAGCCAACACATGCGCCAACGCAACATCTCGCACATCGGCCCAAAACAAACTACCCGTAGGCGGACATTTTTCTTTTACCGCACCCGTAATAAACTCCACAAACCTCACGTTCGATGTATTAATCCCTTCGACCGAACTGGTATTCGCCGCTATAGGCCCAAAAATGAGCGGCGGATTAATTGCCGTTAACATAAAACCGGGTTTCTCCTTTTCCATAAACTCCCACGCCGCCTTTTCAGCAAGGGTCTTTGAAGTCCTATACGCGGACTGACCAGAGGCATTCTCAGGCTCTAGCGCAGTCTCCCATGTCACCTGATTCCAATCCTTTTCGCTGTATGTTGATCCTATAGGTTTATTGGGATCGTTATACATGGACACAAAACTAGACGTAGTCACCACCCTTTTCACGGAGGGAGCATATTTCTTAATCGATTGCAATATACCCACCGTGCCATTCACGGCTGGGTCAAGCATATCCCTCTTCACATCATTGATACGATAATGGAACGGGGACGCAGTATGAATAACCGCATCTAGAGGCGGATTCTGTTGCACGGCTTCATCAAAGGCACCTAATTGCGCAATATCGCGCACAATCGCATATTCAAGTTGCGATGCGGAGATATGTGGACGATCAAGGCGCATTTGTTGCGCTTTTTCTGTGGAGCGTACCGTTGTGACGACTGAGTAGCCTCGTGCGAGTAGAGTGTCGACTACTGTACCGCCGAGGAAGCCGCTGCCGCCGGTGACGAGGACGCGAGGCATGTGGATGATTTGTCTTCTTAGATTTATAGACGTGTATAGATGTATACCTGCAGGTTGGTACGAAAGAGGGAAGAATATGAAGGCGGGTGTCATTTATATGCCTTCTCCGGCCCGTTTTAATTTGTACAAGTATATGGAACAGTCCGGGTTTCGGAGCATGACTCTGTAGTGTCAGTCGTTGAAGTCATTACACGTATCTGGCGCGGAGAATACAACCCTATAAGGTCATGTACGTAGTGTGCCAGTGATTGTAGACGAAGCCAACAGGAGTCACTCCTATTGGTGATTGAGTTAACTCAGTTACCAATCCTCTAGCGCGCTGACAAATTGCATACAACTGCCCTCATTTTGCTACGAGGATGTACTCCAATTGGATATCTAGACTGCGGCCCCACTTTTGCCTTGTTCTTGGACCTCCAATAACAGTGGGTCACTACTATCATCGGAGCTACTCCGATTTACAAATAAAATGTAGTAATACCACTAGTGGTTTCTTAAAGCTCGATAGCAAGGCAAAAGTGGAGCCGCAGCTTGGATATCCAATCGGAGTGTATCCTCGTAGCAAAGTAACAGCATCATGCAATTTGTCAGCGCTAGAGGATTGGTAGCTAACTCAATCACCAATAGGAGTTGTTCCTGTTGGCTTCGCCTACAATCACTGGCATTTGGATTATCAAGCACCTTTAGTTGGCCAGCGCGGGGTTTCAAGCAAAAGTGGCTGGAAATGATGCACATTACGTCGGGAAGACTTACTCTGGACTCATTCCCTCACAAGTATATAAAGCCTGTTTTGGAGCTGCAGGATTCTCGTCTTTAATAGATTAGAAAAACATACCGTCTGTCATACTATCATCACGAAGCAACAGTAGTACGAAATCATGGCATCTTCCGCTATTGACAAGTCAAAGCCGTATTTTCCTCTCGCTGGGGGTGCTGATGATGGCTGGTCTACCGAGGATGAAGCGACGGCTACATGTTTTTGTGGTGCGGTGCAACTCTCATTTGTAAGTCTCAATTCTGATCCTGCTCTTACTTTTGCGCTACTCTAACCGCGGCTCTACATTCCCAGCCAACCCATGGACCCGGCTTCGTTGGGTCCTTTATCTGTAACTGCTCTGACTGCCACAAACTTACCGCATCTATGCACGCGACCAACTTCACGGTCTATGACACGCATCTGAAACACCTGCGTGGCCGCGAAAATTTGAAGACATATAGCCAGTCGCGCACTGTGTTCGTTAAAACTCCCGGCAAGGACAACACTATGACCAATTACTTCTGTTCTACGTGCGGCTCTCTTATGTATCGCGTCGGTGCGGCTTTCCCGGGAATGAGTATTCTACGCGTTGGCAGTGTGGATGATTTCTCTTTGCACGAGACTAAACTGAGGCCCACAATGGAGCAGTTTACCAAGGACCGCGTGGCCTGGAAAGCTCCTACGGAAGGGACAAAGCAATTTGTGGAGGATGGTCTGCATGTATAATAGAAGTTTGAGTTACAATTGACTAGTACCAAATCCCACGAATCATGTATCAAACCTGTTGGATTATAGATCAGTGCATAAGTGAATGTACAGATAGATTCGAAACCTCCTTCAATTTTTACACACACTCTCTCTCTTTGATTTCGCTCCACTGTGGATACAATAGCTATAGGTCTTGTGTGACAGTCCTCAACGCAGTCAATCTCATAGTCCGACGGCATGCGGCTTTTGGTCACACGGTGGAGCTTCCCGTACAAGGAGGCGGAACATGAAGCTATTGCGGAATAGGGCTTCGTCCCTGAGCAGGGCCATATTAAGAAGCGGTACTGTGTTAGGAATTCCCGGTCACACAGAGGACCTTATGAAGAGCTAGTGTAGTGAGGTTGATTCTTTTTCCTCCTTTTTCCTTCTCATGCTTGATATTCACTATAGATGAGCGCACCTACTTATTTACCAATACAAGGTCTTGGCTGTTGTCACAGGGGATTGGTATTTAGCTATAATTATAGGTGATTGCCGTATAGGGGCTAGGAATGTAGTCACCCGCGCCGAACGGTCTCTTGTCGTTTCTTACCCGAGGTGCAGAAGCTCCGAATAGTGAGGATGATATTCCGACACGAGCTGTTAACAAGTCTGCAGTAAGTCAAGGGCCTCCGTGTAGCGACCTTGCTCGTTCAAAGTGAAGGCGAGGTTGGCCATGCTGGTAAGCGTGTGAGGATGCTCCACACCTAGCACCGTCTTTCCCGTCTCCTTCACCGGTGCAAATATTCTTTCAACCTCTTCCCATCGTTCCTAAAGCATATGGATCAATCCGATTACATTCATAATACTTAAGGTATCTATATGTTCGGGACCTAGGTACTACTCCCATGTCTTCATTGCTTTCTCTGACAGCTTTACTCCCCCAGCGCCATTACCTTTCCTCCAGTCATACTGTGCAGCCTTGTGCAATAATGACGCACATTCGATCAACACGTCTGGTTCTCGTGGCTTCTGCCTGGCTGCTGATTATATATGCGGGTAAAGCTCTTGACATCGTGCCCAATTCTTATACTCTCCAATGGGAAATTCCGCGTGCAGATTATGAATAAATTGGCATTTCCACTTCTCTATTTCACCATTTATCTCTAGCCATCCCCGTGTTACTAGCTGCACTAGGTTGTGCATATTGAAGGTCATTCGGTCCAGATTGATAGAGATCAAGGAGTACCTTCACAGGATAAGAATATCATCGTTAAACTCATCCATCACGCTGCCTTGTGTTCCACTATCATCTATATCACTATCAATATCCTACTAAGTATTCCCTGATCTGCTTTTATCTCGAAGAAGGTTCTCTGAAATCCCTTGCCAAGCGAAGAAACTCATAAGCGACAGTAAATCAGCTGCTGGTCATTGATTTTGCCATATACTGTCAAATAAGATCTGCCATATCATGAGGACCGAATTCTTAGCCTCTCAGCCTCAATGAAATTGGTCCTCTTCATTATCCAATAGACGGATCTTCTTGCGATCACTTTCCGAGAACTCATTAAGGTACTATCGTAGTAAACAATCTCGATCTAGGTTAGGAATATACGCTGCAGCTTGGACTACAATAAGTAGAATAAACTCCAACGCTGTTATAAGTTTAGAAACATCCTAGCCCTTATACTGCTTTGGTAGTAATGTGAATATAAAATGAGGTAAGCTATACTATGACATAAGTTCATAGTTAGAATGGAATATTAGTATATTTTATAGTATAAAAGGGTTTCCTATACAGCATATTATAAGAGTGAAGAAAAGTCTATTAAAAGGATAACATGTTCTGCTTGTGACAGCTCCCTGGGCTGCGAAGACCTGATATGGTGCTGTTGGGGGGTTGACCGGGATAATCCGCACCTAGGGCAAAGACCCTAGGCGGTGCTGTAACAGGAATCTCCTCAGTGGTGCCGTATTGGGAAGTAGAAGAACAAAGGGAGCACACATATAAAGAAGCCCCTTGACGAGGGGTGTTTGATTTCTTCTTCTTTTTCTTTCCCTATGTTCGATATTCGCTGTACACAGGTACCTAGGTAGCTAAATTGGCTGACTGTCACAACAACTCCAGCCATCACGCTGCTGCGGTGTCGGCTATACAGTCAGTGATATATCTACTAGATAGTCTGAAATTAGACAATAAGCGCTTCAAGATATGTATATCCTAGATCACTAAATTCATCCTAGACTAGACTTCCTATATCTATAGATCTATTAAAAGTTGCATACTTAGATATAAAATAATCTTCGTCCTGTTGAAAGCGGGGACGTTTTCCATCTCGCGGTTAGCGTCGAGCCTGGTTGTGTACCATGTCAGTACATTGTATTACGAGATACTCTTACTCGTCGTGTTGAATCTCCTACCAACCCTAACCGGGTGAAGCTGGACTGCCTTCATATTAACCATTTTAGTGTCCACCTCCTCCATAATTTCCCTTCGCAAGTCGATGCGTACTTTGTGTGTCGCGAATGATCAAGGCACGACTGGCAAACCCCATTTTGCTCTGGTGATAGGGAGCGAGCGCAAGATTGATTCCGACTTGAAAATAATTTGGATCTTACGCGATTTTATTTATTATCGACTTACGTACCGACGCACATTTGCTGCAACTTAGAGTAGTAGAATTTTTAATACTGAAAGCATCGCTTCTTATCATTAGCCATGTATCATGTCGCCGCGGAACTGCCATGACGAGAGGGAAAAAATCAACAACATGGATGCTGAGCATGTACGCAACGAGCCGAAAAAGCCACATCGATGAACGCATCTCGGACTGAATGGCCATTACCAAGATACTTTCAACGAGAATACTGAAGTCTATACTACACTAATGCGGCGTTTAGACATCACAAATCAAAATCGTGGCTTGTCCAATTAAGCCTTTTTGAAAATTACCCGATTAGGCAAATGAAGTCATGATACCACGATTCGCGCCGGTACCATGTAATTTCCTAGGACGTCTTTATTTTGACGTAAATACAACCATCCCATAACACGTATGGTACGGAGCAAATATAATACTAAATGGAAAATCTCTACTATGTAGTATATTATTAAGACTACCACTAGCAAGTTATTGGCTGCAAAAGTACGGCAGTTTACTGGATACCTGTACTACGCATGACAGTAAATAAAAAAAACGTACTACTGTTATGGAGTTGGAAGATTGTTAATAAGAGGATAAATTAACAATACTTCTATTTCCATCAATGTAGAGCCATTGCGTTGGCTTGGTGGCGTTTACTCAGTTGTCAACCTAGATGTACGTACGCATCCTAGGATTAACTACAAAGTGCTTATTAGTAATAAGTGCGCCATTTAACTAAGTATTTTGAAAGCTGGTTGCTATTCAAAAATTACCAGAATAGGCAAATGAAGCTATGACAGAAATGTATAGAAGCTCTTTATGTACTGCTTGATATGATAATCTAGAAGATTTATAATCAGAGAACAGAATAACAATGCTTCTATTCATGTCGCTGTGGAGTCATTGCGGTCCTTGACCTAGTATAAAGAGACCAGTTCTCGTCCATGGCAGGCTCAAGTGTTGTATAGAATATCAAATCTCACCGAAAATCAGCATAACACCACATTTCGCATTATCTCTTGCTTCATTTGAAAAAAAAAAAAATAAAAAAAAAATCAAGCGCTGAAAGTTCTCTTAGCACCACAGGGACCATCAAAAGATGTCTAGTGGACTAGTCTTGATCACTGGTGGCTCTGGCCACATCGGATTCCAAGTTATCGTCAACGCATTGGAAGCTGGCTACAGAGTTCGCGCTGCAGTTCGCAGTCAGGCAAAAGCTGATAAAATCAAGTCAGCGCCGTCAATTCGAGCGATAAACTCACAGGACAGACTGTCCTTTGTGGAAGTCGCCGATCTTACGACTCCTGGGGCATACGATCAGGCGGTGGAGGGTGTCGACTTCATCATTCACGTTGCTTCTCCTGTACCTTTTACCTATAAGGAAGGAGATGATCTTGCTGAACATTTTATTGAGCCATCTGTCAAAGGCACCCTCGGGATCCTCATAGCAGCGCAGAAGACTCCGTCAGTCAAGCGCGTTGTGATTACATCCTCTGCTGTTGCAATCATTCCCTTCGCTGATTTCACGTCCGGTAAAAGTGAAACCATATACAATGAAACCAACAGAATTACAACGCCAATAAGTTTTGTTAACGTCTTCCATGCTTATGCCGCGAGCAAAGTGGCATCTCTCAACCAAGCCGAAGAATGGATTAGCGAGAACAAGCCGGCATTTTCAGTTATTCACCTGTTCCCTGGATACGTAATTGGGAAGGATGAATTGATCACGGACGTAAAGGATGCATTTTATGGGACAAATAAGGAGGTTTTGTTTCCTGTGACAGGCGGTGACAATAGCTTCACACCTGGTTCTTCTGTTCACTTGGCGGATGTAGCAAAAGCTCATGTGGCAGCGTTGAATCCACAGATCGTGGGCAATCAAGGTTTTATTCTTACTTCCGGTGGGTTGCGAGGAACTCATTGGGAGGAATCCCTTGATGTGGTTGCAAAGACCTTCCAAGATGCTGTTCAATCAGGCGTTCTGAGTAACGATGGCAAGGCAGGAACATTACCGATCAAAATTGATGCTATTAATACTGAGAAGGCTCTGGGAATACGGTTTCGATCTTTTGAGGAGCAGGTGAAGAGCGTTGTGGGTCATTACTTGGAGCTCGTTGGAGCTCATTGAAGAACTCATTCGACATGATGTGTACCTATGATATACTAGTAATATACGCATAGATGATGGATATATGAATGGGGTTCACTTCCAAATTATGGAGCTGTTATTTCCCCCCCGATCATTTGTATTCCATTTTGTATTGGCATTGACTACCACCGCGACTTTCAAGTATCCAGTAGTTCAATTATCAACGTAACCGTGATATACGTTCTATCCTACATCGCCAACATCACCAGCGCTACATGGGCATCCCCAGATTATTGAGAATTCCGCCCCTGTTTCTGAGGCAAAAAAGCGGCTGAGTGATGAAATTGCTTGCGACACCCCCTGCAAACGATGCAGAAAAAACTCACTATCACCAAAAGATCAGCAGTGTACGCTGTATTCGTACTTTTCGGCCGCGCCACTTCACGAACGTCTTGATTTTCTTGCTTGGCTGTTGAGGACAGGCTTATCTGAGTCATTGTCTGCAGCTAGCGTTGAACTTCCCTCCACGCGAGTCAAGATGGCAGATCCGTGTATTAAACCCACTCAGTCACAGAATCGTCGACTCCGGGCAGCCCACAACCGCGTTTGTCGCACTTCAACCGAATCCAGGAAGAGTAAGCCTTGGGAACCCGATGAAATCAAGCTTCTCGTGCAGTTGAGGCAGGATGGCTTGCCATGGTCCATGATAGCGAGGAGGTTCGAAGAACGTTTCCCAGGGAGGTCGCAGGGCACTATTCAGGTCTATTGGAGTAAGAATTTGAAATATTTGCATTGACTGTAATGACTAGACTGTCTACAGGTCTCTGCTTTGTTTCTGTTGCGGGTATTTGGTGAACTTTTAAAGCGAGCGGAATCTGGATATGACATGTCTTTCTTGTCTTCAAGGTGTGTCGTAATTCTTAATCCTTTAAGTATATTTAGCAGGCGATGGAGCCTGGCTCACATCTGTATAACATCTTCTCTAGGCGGCCATGTACTCTCCAGGGTAGTGGAGGGTTGGTCATTCTTATGGGTGTGATGCCACACCTACTGTAGATCCTTCTGGTAGGTGAGTGGTAGACTGGAAAAGAACATTCCGTTATCTGTGACTAGAGCGACTGAGAGTTCACTACTACCCATGACAGCGGTGTCTAGCCACATTCAGTATCCACTGAGTCCACTGCAGCACCTTTCTCAATCAGCACCTTCACTACTGCCTCATGTCCTCTCCATGCAGCCCACGACAGCGGTGTCCGGCCATTCACATCCTCCATATCTAGATTCAACACTGTCGAACTCAGATGCAGCATAATTTCTCGAAGACCAAAGAAAGCTGCGATATGAGCAGGCAAGACACCATTCTCTCTGTCGAGTGAGTACATCACTTTATACAAGAGCTGCAAGCTCATAGAATGATTTGTGCAATTGGCAAGGTATTCTTTGCCAAGTTCGAGTGCTGCACCTGGCAATTCTTCACTCCGTCGAAGATGGTGACCCCACTGTGTTGCAGCGTAGCGCAAAATTGTAACTGTTGTGTGATTTTGCTCCAGTGCATCTCCAGCCGTGAAAGGTAGGAATTTTAGAAAAGTAAGGCAAGTATGTGCGATTTTGCTGTGCCATTGTACCTTATTGAGATTGAATATCTCGTTTTGCTGAAGGAGGTGTTGTTCAAGAGAGTAATGGACCAAACGGACAGCAGATGTCTCTTGGTCAATCACTGCCAAACCATGACAGCAGTTTAACAGTGTCTCCCTAACAGGTATGCCTCTTAGGTTAAAACAAGTGTCACCCTCCTGAATTGCAAGTGAGCATAATAGCTCATTGATGGTAAGTGGCCGTTCTGCTAGATGAATCCACGCAATGATCTTTGCCGCCCGCTCTGATAGCGCAATCGGCTGCTGCTGTATCCTAGTCATCGTTCCAGTAAAGGCCTCGCCAAGTTTTGATGGCAATTCTTTCAAAGCTTCTTCACGATCACGTAAGGTTGTAGCTTGGAGGACAGCACGGATTTGCAATGTAGGCAGTAGAAATCTTGTACATCACTATCATTAGTACTGCTGGTGATGCTAGGCGTAGCTACACTCACATTCCCTTAGCTGAGTCGACAACCTTCTCAAGAATGTCCATTCTCAGCCTCTCATCCATGGCTTTAGGCTCAATATCATTAGGGCCACCGATTTCTTGTTCGATAAACAGTCGAATATCGCTTTCGGGAGCTTTAATTGTAATGCTATGTTCCCCTTTGAAGTATTCCTGGACAGTTTCCTGGACATGGGGACGACCAGTAAGGAATATCTAGATTGAAGAAGGTCCGTCATGCAAGCACTTCAAAAGGCCCCGCAAGTCTTTTAGTTCATCAAGTGCGTCTAGGCAAACATAAATTGAACCGTGCACAGGTGACGTGGAAAAGATTGTTTGCATCTTCCAAGCTCAATTGTTTCTTTTGATTGACCCGATCCCCGTACAGCTTTAAAGCAGCATCTGGCATTTCGGGTAAAATTCGTAATAATTGCGTTAATACTGCGCCAAGAATATTTTCTGTTGTCTGTTCTTCCTAGTCCCTATAGTCACAGTACATGTATCCGAGCCCTATTTTCGATCCAGGGACGATGTGTTCTCTTAAATGATCAATCACAAGCGACCTATTTTAGGCGGTCAGTCTATTCGGCAAAGGTTCACCTCCTCCGACTTACGAGATAATGGTTTTCCCGGCTCCTGGATCTCCGTAGCAGCATAGTATTTGACACTTCGCTATTTTGGAGGACCAATCGACGAATTGGGGGTCATTAAACAACCACGTGCCGGTGTTTTTAACTCGCTTCTTTTGGTTCTCGAAGTGTCGGGCCGATGGACTCAGTGGAGAGAGCCATTCAAAAATAGCGTGTTGCTTCTGACTCACAGCGATTTCGTTCAAAGTCCATTTCATTTCCTGAACTATATATCCAAATCAGCAAGAGTTCCACGCGCTACAAAAGAAGTACATTAGCGTTGACAATTGGCAATGTATTGTGTGATCAGTTCTTTGGCCACTAATATATCGTGTCTTTGCCCCTTGGTGAACTTCTACCTAAGAGGTCGACAACATGACAGTGGACTGTGCAACGCTCACCAAAAACTAACCTAAAGAAAGTACATCACTGATTTTCTTCTCAGCTTCAACCTTATTTGGCGGAATGCGAGAGAGGAGGTCCTTTGCATAAGCAGTCGCAGTCATTGCAGCATACCCTTGCCAGTCTTTGTTTTTGTGAGAGTCGGAGTAATCACAAATGCCCCGCATGACCAGACATGGAAAATGATTCATCAAGCCTGCTGCTTCCATCTCAAAACATAGAACATCTTTTTCTGCTGCAAGTCGATCCCGAATCACCGCATTTTTCATCACCTGGTTTGCTGACGCAATCAAGCCATAGTGAGTAGCTGGATTATCATCTTCATCGCCTCGGTCGCGTCGCACTACCAACTTGGATTCGTCATCTCCACATACTACTTCACAGCTCCTTTCATCATTACCGGGATGGACAATATGTGACTGATATAATCGATCGCTACTTAGATCTGGTCGCTTGTACTTTTTTCGTAACTTTGGCCGCTTTTCAAGCACGCTCTTGATCATTTCGTCAAGCCGATGTCCTTCCATCTCATACTTAGCTTTAATGTCACCCATTGCAGCTCTAAGCAGACCGGGGGGTTGATTCAAGAATCCTGTGGTCCGAAATTCCTGATCCTGTATCGTTTTCCCAAAGTCGTACTGAAATAAACCACCCTTTCCGTTGCGGGGTGCACTGATCACAACGTCGCCGAGTCGGATATCGTGCTTTGCACTTGGGGCACCACCTCCGATGCCAACCATCAGGCCAATCCTGATATTGGAAAAGCTTCGCACCATATCTCGCGCGACACTGGCAGCAGCTGCTATCCCATACTCCCCCTCTGGCAACTGAGCGATCACCACATTATGTTTCCCCATCTCGCCCAGCGTGTAAATGTTGTTATCGTTGACAGATCCATACTCCAGGCTTTCATGCTCTCGGTCGAGAAAGGCTTTTGCGGCAACATACTCAGTAGTGATGGCGCAGATCCACCCAACAGTATATTTGGTGGAGTCTCCCATTTCCGGTCGCCGCGGGTCTCCGATGCTTACAACCGCTGTGTTTTCAAAGTGGCAAAGTTATACAGATCAGGTAGTACAGCGCATTCGGCTCAAATGAACACATAATAGATATCTGAACGACAAGTGGGTTGATAAGGCTACTGGATTGGAGATGGTGAGAGATCTGTCAATCGTTCCGCCTTGCGGCTCTTCGTTTGACCCCGCCTGCCACGTTACACCTGATTGCAAAGACTATCACATTCCATGCATCCAATCATATATATCCACCCATCGTTTCTTTATTTTGTTATTAAGTATAACTGGCCTCATTGGACAAAGTTATATTTTTAGATCAGAAAAGAAAAAACCAACAATATGGAACAGTTCACTCAGTCATACTCGTGGCCAAATCAAAAGTGAAGGTTAGTGGGTCTCTCTTTGGTGGGTACTTCTGGCGAGTAGATCTTTAGACACACGAGGTCGGCGCATCCCAGCGTATGTTGTGTGCTAGCGCTAAGCTGGTGCCCTACGTATCTACTTCTTTAGTGGGACAACGCGTGCTGATGCATCATTGTCAGGTAGTCGGTGGAAACTTTAGCGAGCCCCGGGTCCCTGCATTGCGCTACTCCTGCTCGACGCTCTCGAGGTGGTTCTTAGCGATTTCTTAGGACGAAGAGTCTGCACATCAAATTCCAGTTTGCGCCCTCTTTGACTCCACTACAGGCCCGTTCTTACAAGCATTATTTGGCCAATATGCCATTGCTATCTCTTGATTTCGATGTCCTGCTTATGATCTTCGGATCTCTGAGCGATCTCGATGATCTTATATCTCTTGCAAATTCCTGTCGGCGGCTTCTCTCAATTTTCCAAAACAGCAAGCGACATATCGGGTGGTCAATAATGGTATGTGCAGATTAATCTGGCTGTAGCAGTGAACATTAACATGGAAATAGCATTGCAGCGAGTATCACAAGTATGATGCAGCTCTCTATCAGCTGCTTAACTATATGCATAATGATGAAACCGACGTCACATTAAAACTCCCGTTGAGTCACGAGACTCGAAGTCCTCCGAGTCATATACTCGAGGATTATTCTAAACTTTATCTCGATTACTCAGAGATCAATAGAGATCTTTTCTACAAACGAGTGATCTTATGGTGGAACAAGTCTAAAGCTCTTCGCGATATTTACATCAAGAACGATGCCTACATGGCCACACTATCATTGAATAGCGAGTACGTCACTTTTGAATGCGGATATTGGACAGCCTTATCTTTGTACAATCAAGGGGAGACTCCTGATGAACTGGCCTTGTCTCTACCGAAGGGGGAGAGACCCCGTTATATATCAAAAGGGAGATTCTATCGTGTAGTAATAGGTCGGTTTCTCGATGCTAAAGCGCACCAATTTTCTCGTCTATTTCCAGATTATGAGAAATCTGGGCAATGGCAAAATAGTATTGCTGCGACTTGGTCGAATCAACCTCTTCGCTCTTTCTGGGAGTCTTTAGAAATGCTTGAAATTATTGACTTTACATACTTTTTACTTTCTAATCTACTTAACGTTGGCATGATACCAGAGGAACCTGATATTCTAGTGCTCTTATTCCATCGGGCTATTGCTATTGGGCACTCCCAATCAGTCATGACACCGTTTGATATTCTAGCTTTACTTACGTGTCCCTTACAATTAAGCGAATATCGATATCTTTCAGCACTCTACAGAGACGACACTCGTTTAGGAATGTGCCATGCTGAGGACGATGTAGTATATAAGCTGAAACTTGAGAAATCTTCTATATCATAGAACCTTTATCGTAGCTCACGTTGGCAAGTTGCTATTAGAGGGCAATACATCTCTGATATATTTGATGAGAAGCGTATCGCTCACGATATTCGACAATTTGACCTGGATACTGAGCATAGGCGTTCAGAGGGAGCATGGGAAATCCGACCTAGATTGAGACATAGGTGGGAAGACCAGTATCATTCTTCCAATGAGTAGTGCCATCTGTAAAATGGATAGTAAGAAAGCCATCAACACCATTATCACTGGCTTTAACATAAAGGTCCAGCTTCTTGGAAGCATACATGCGCTCCGGAGGTACGTTGGCCAGCAATTTTCGTAGAAATGCAGCACGGTGAACGATATGCACAACGCGCTTGCCGTCGTTTTCATGGGCTTCATCTATCATACTGCCTGCACCCTCGCTTTGGGTTAGCATAAACCGGACTCCCCGCACCGGAATAGCACCTGCTTGTTGGAGACATTGCAAGGCTGCTGGACCTATGAGATCTAGAGCGTCAAGTGCGTTCCGAGCAATTCCAATAGCCATACTAGATTGCTTGAAGGCCGGTGACGACTCGAAGATGTGTATGTACATCGTAAATCCAGGTGCGAATGAGCAAGGAGTGCGTAAAAGAGGGACGCTCCCGCCAGGCCGCCACCAGTTATGGCGACTCGAACGGGTGACGAGCTCATGGCCCTTGTGTGGTTACTAGAGGAGAGGGGGTAAAGTTCAGGTAATAAGCGGATTGAGAGAACTTTGATGTCTGAAATCTGTATCCAGGCTAGATGATCGGCGCAAGTACTATTGTTAACCCAGGGTGATTTACATGCTATATTTCAAGTAGTATTTTACCGTCATACAGGTATCGTGTTGTAGTGCGTCCTTTTTAAAGCCAATAATTTGCTATTATAATTAATCATCTTTATATTATAGAGACCTTACTAATTAGAGTACGCGGTCTCCTAGTAAAATACCATACAAAAAGGTTTACATGGCTTGTATACATCAGGATAAGAACGAACTACGGAAATCACCGGCGTCAACTATAGTATTTGGCTCTGTTCCTTTGAAGGCTTGTGGTAACCGACCATGCAACTCGTCAGGCAGTCACCACATTGCCTTATTACATTTCCAATGCGTAGTGCATAGCTACGTAAGTTATTGTCAGCTTCATATGTCTCTCATCGAAGATCAATAATATTCTGCAGATTGCTTTAGGGCGAGTACATCAATACCATACATTACGAACAACGTAGTCAGCATAGTGTGCCGTAAAATTCTTTACGGTAATACGCGGTACCTCGACATCGGAGCAATCATCCCGAAAGTAGTTAGCGCCGGAAATCATGCGATCGCTCCGATGGCCAGCTTTTAGCACTAACGCCGAGATTTTATTCCGCCGATATTGATGACCTGTGCTGTTGTGAGGCCATTGTCGTCCGAGCCTTTCCGTCTATCGATTGTTTCAAGGTTTAAACCGGGACGGGCTTCGATTTCAAATCATGTATTTGCAGGAAACGACGACAATGCGTCGCAATGGCAAACCTCAGTCTTGTGAGCCATGTCGCAAATCGAAACTAAAGTGCGACCACACCCGGCCTGTGTGTGGCCGGTGCACGACAAGAAATATGAGTCAAAGTTGCTTCTATCACCCGTCGCCGATGACCAAGAAACCTATTCCTAATCCGACACGTGGTAACTCTTTGTATAGTTCTAGAGTCGGCAAACTAACCAGTCCGCAGTGCGTAATGATCTAACACCTGCCATTGTTCATCCTGAGACTGACAGATAAGCAGACCTCCAATCTCATCTCAAAGCTCGCCGAGGTTGGAAGTTTCGGCTTCGCCAGGCTATCTTGGTTCGACAAGTTTCTCAGCAGTGCTATCGGAACATCAAAAGGAGATCCCTGCAGATGTCAATATTCCGTCCGGAACAACAATTGTTCTGACAGCAGCCAAGCCGGACCCAGATCGCGCACAATTAGCATTTCGGATAATGACTTTATTATACAACTTGAAGTTCTTTGATTCTATCACTATTCGTCTCTACGCTAGGAAGTGGTACAAGGTGCTGCCCCCTTATATTATCGATAAAACACTATACGAAACGCGACAAATATATGATAGCTTTGAGTCTGCTCGCATAGAAAACCAGATCAAAGAGTTTACGCTTCAAATATTTCAGAATTCATCTCGACCAATACCACGAGCTAAAACGATGGCAGTGGATGAGTACATTACTACCTTTACCGGGCGCAACACTCACTAGGAAACCCTTGCTCTTATTCTAGCCACAGTGGGCTATGGCTTATTTTCTATTACTGAACAGGATCCAGTATTTACGGAATTTAAGGTGAACGGTGATACCCAGAGTAACGCTAAGTTGAAAGAGAAGCTAGTATTACAAGTCTCAGATGCAACTACCAATTGCTTAATATTATGCGATCATGCTGCATCCTCGAACGAAATACTTGCTTACGCACAGCACGCGGACGTGATAATGAAAACGCAACAGTATGGAGATTCCAGTGGGTTTGCTATTTCTTCATCTCGTACCTGTAAATCGAACGACGCTGATCAAAACAGGCTATCAAGCATGGCGCCGATTGAGTGACCTGGCTGCTACTGTCTATGCATCTGGTTTACACCAGGTGGACGGTCCTGCAGACGAGAACTGTCCATTCTTTCTTAAGCAGTTAAGAAGAAACTGCTTTGCTGCTGCATTTTTCACTGACAAGGCTGTTGCTACTTTTGTAGGACGGCCTCCATTGATCAATTATCGATATTGCTCTCTCACTCTCCCATACGATATTGATGATGACGTGCTATTTTCCGGAGGTGATGTCGATCAAGAAGTCCATTTACGGGTTGATATAAATGGTTGGGATAAGAATGGCGTCGCACATCGTCCAGGTGTCAATCGTATTCGGCTGCAGCTGTCTATCTGTCGTAAAGAGATTCTTGAGCTCGCACTTGGTGAGGGCTATCAGTGGGACGTGTCTCGCAAAGCGGAGTACGTTTTTTTTTTTTTTTTTTTTTTTTTTCGTTTAGCCTCTTTATTCCTTTTCCTTGTGCTTCCTTCTCCATGCCAGATATGAGCCATATCCATTGTTGAGCTTGACTGACATTGTAAACAGGCAGATTTTGGAACGTGCACAAAAGGCATGGAGTCAGTGCCCAGCGCATCTCCGATATGATTGTCTTTCGCCAAAAGATCTTGCTCGTCCTTTACCCGACGGGTGCCAGATGATGTTTTTAATATATATCGACTACCTGCATAGCCAGTTCCTGCTGCACCGGGCTGTGGTTAAGCACACCAATATGGGCCATACACCTTTGTTTAACAGTGCTAGGCAGTTGTTAGCAACCATTCTTCGGATCTGTAGCGATTGCGAAGCCAAATTAGACCGAAGCAAACAGGACTCTTGGATTATGCTTTACTATGGTCTTCCAAGTGCATGCGTGCTTACTTTTGAAATCCTACATCAGAATCAGAAGCCAGGACCTCATTCTGTCTTACTCCCACGGTCCGAAATCATTCGCAATTTAAGTGTTTTTGTGTCGTGTCTTGCTTGGGTTGCGAGCCCAAGTCCTAGCCACGGGAACTATGCAGCCTGCAAGGAAGTTGAGAAAAAGCTATCGCGAATATTAGATCAAATATTGGAGCCATTTCCAACAGTAACCCCTCATGAGGATCTCACCTTTGTCGAAAATGTTGCCTCTGGATTGGAACCGTACTTGGACTGGAATCAGTTCAACTCATATGATTTCAATTCCGATTATTTCTCGATATGAAAACCTGCAATGATTATTCATCGTGACCCCATCCAGCAAAGCCCGTTTCAGGTGACAGATATGTGCTCGAGCAGATGGGAACACTTCAAGCGAGTACGACAATGTTGAGATTTGTGTAGGGATATGCCGCTTTCGCGCTTCGAAAAGACGCGATGGCACATTGGGCACGTGTAATGGCTTCGAAGATACCATGTTTCCAGACATTCTTTGTGAAACACATGCAGACATTTGAGCTCGTAGATCTCTTGCGTGCGTTCCAAAGGATTGAAACAAACGAACACTTCAATGTGTGTCAATTTTGCTGACTCGGTCATATCATTAAAAAAAGCCTTTAGATGGAGCGTTCTTACCACACAAAATGATCATCCACGCCTTGAGAGAGACCAAGTGATTGTTTCATTGTGGGCCACCAATCTTCCAAGTTACGCGTTGGCGCGACAGCTTCCAACATTTGCAAGCGATTCAACGACATCTTTTCATTAGGATCCTCTGCAATCCTGCGACTTCGCCGGTTGCAATAGAAAACGAGCCTCAGTGATTCAAGTCAATCATACAGCTCATATTTAAATGAAGAGAGAGAGGGTTACGTACGTCAGAATCAGAACGAAGAATACTGCAAAGCCGAGAATAATGCCCAGCAAGATATTGACAGCCTGCTGCTCATTGCCAGGTGAAGTGGTATCGATTTCGCACTTTTTCGGCGGCGGCTCTTGGGCCCTAGCCTGAGACATCTAGCTATAGCCTGTCGGTATAATTGCTGGCATCTTGCTAAAGTACCAATTCTACGGTGTCGTGTTGCATAAAATACGACTAAAGATCACTCGGTGGTCGTTTGTAGTTTTCCTGGTGTTGCACTCTGGCGCAAGAAGTAGAAGGATCAACGCGTAGGTGGGTTTCTTAGACAAATCTGTGAGTAGCACAAAGATGGAATCAGATGCAGCCTTGAGGTCTGTCTTCATATACTTTCAGACTGTGAAGCTCGTACATTTACCCATGTATCAGACAAGGGTTCTGTGGAACGATATCTGTACGTTCACCGATAGCGCAAAAAGACGCAAAAGAGTGTCGCATGATGAATTGGGGCGTGTGATTTTCTTTTCTTCTTATGCTTGTTCACCGAGGGACTTTAAGAGAGTACCGCTCGAATATATCAAGGGAGAGGACTGACATAAGTAGTACTCTGATGCTTGGATACATCGTATAGATTGTTCACCATTTTCCCCCGTTTCCCTGGCCCTCATTTTGTTAAGGAGCCAAATATGGCTACCACCTTTAAAAACCTTTGCTCTCCCACCCACGATCAGTCTCTTTTCCATCTTATCTTACCACTGAATATTCTTCCCCGCTCTTCTCCCAACCATGACCTTGACGAGGATTCTCATCGACTCGGTGTTAGTAGGTTCATACTCTCGCTTATCTTACAGTCAGGCGGCGGCTGCTATCTGCAACAGAGTAAATGACGAGGCATCCTGTTTGGGTTTGGGTGCCTGGTTAGATTCCAAACATGAGGGCAGTGTCGGTTGTATATATCTGGCTTCTCTCCTGACAATGCCATCTCTATTCATCTTCAACATTTCTCCAAGGCTGCTAAACAATGATGTTTATTGGCTCTTACTTTTCGGACTTTGCTCGTAAGCAAATGTTGCTTCCGCTCCTTGATCATTGGTTCTTTTGCTGTTCTGGATAGTGATATCCTTTTCCTTCCGGTTGCTCACGGGACTTTACGATTATCTTTTTCGATGCGTATTTACATAACTGAACCATAGTAACCATGCCTGTTGATCAGGATGTCATAATTTCCATAACATCAAAGATTTTACTCTATGTTTGACATTGTTTTATCCGTTTGCTTACGGTTTTCGGTGATGATCAATGTATAATGATCGAGATAGATACAGGTGGTTCCAGACTTTTATGGTCTCTGTACTGATTTTTTATTTCACGACAAGGAGAGTACTTTAGCTTCAAATAGCAACTCAAATGTGAAATGTTCAGCCACCCAACCAGTGATGCAACATCATCACTTTGTGATTCTCCTCTGACCAGCCTCTTGTACCTTTCCCGGTCTTATTCTAGAGCTCTGCAGTCCTCCCAAATCAAGTGTCACTAACTCCTCGCGGTCAGGAAGCAATAGTGAGCCCAGGTGCTTTCTAAAAAGCTTGTCTGTGACAGATGCTTTTTTCACAAAATGCATCAGAGACCCAAAATGCCACTATTTTTGAGACTGGTTTCAGCCGTCATCACGCAACCGGTACTTTCGGCTGAATAGTGCAAGGCTCTCTCTCAGGTTTATCGACATTTTCCCGTTGTACCGCGCGAAGGATTTTTGGTTCTCCCTGAAATTGTTGAGTACAATATTGATGAAAATGATGAGATATCCTGGTCCACTTTCATCAATGGTCGCGTCATGGACTTCTCCAAGGGAGGTGGCTCTATCGTCGAAACACTTGTCAACACCGTATTTGTCTAATAATTAATGCTAAGGTACAGACAGATTCGAAACCTCTTTCGTGTCACGGGACTGGATCCACCTTATTTAAACAGCATTATGTCGAGGTACGTTAGACTTGGTTGAACCACACAAAGGTTCCTAAATCAATAGTCAGTAGAACAGCTTGAGTAAGCAAAGTCATAGAAATCAAACGAGACGACGGAAGTCTGGTGAATATAACTAAGATAGAAGAGATCCCCTGTACGGCCTGGTGCCTGTACGAGTATGAATGCCTTGCTGACTCTTACTGTTGTATTCGAGTGACTTATGTTAAAGAACTATGAAGAACTAAATATATGATGGTAAAAGAGCGTCCTTATATATCTATATTGTAGTATCGTAGCATACTACAATATTCTTTACCACGTGACTTGGTGCGTGTTCTATACTAGGTGTCTCAGCCTGACATCCTTCCACTGGTCTTGTCATCGTATGATTCATACGCTCACAAATCCAAAGTGGCCTTGCCTTTTTGGTTATACCGTCCTTTAGCGTCTGATGCCCGTTTTCGCCGGATGCCCGCTTTTGACGGCTTACTACGCAAAATATTTTGAAGCTTTACACCACCATATAATATTGAGATATTAAAAATCATTAGAGTAACACTAAGTAAGATATAAGGAATAAAATAAGCATAAAAATCAATCTCGAAAACGTGTAGGGGGGCGGATCGCGCGGCCCCTACGATTTGTAGCGATAACCACCTCATTACTCTCAATATTAGCCTTGGGCTGTGTTTTTGGCTTCGCTTACTGTAAAAGTTGCTTTTTACCCTTCTTAGCAGCGCTTGGAGTCGCTAGAACGTCATTTTGAAACTGTAAATGAGCTAGCTTAGCAAGCTCTTGCTCATCTTTAAGGTATTGCTTTTCTACCGCTTCTTGAAGGCGCTGTTCTCGTTTTTCAAGCTGAATTTGAGCATTTTTAATCTTTTCTTGCTCTTTAGCTTGCTTTGTAAGTGCTTGTTGAAGCTTCTTATCATCTTTCTGAGCCTGCTCCTGCGCTGCTTGCTCGTCCTTTTTGAATAAATTATCGCGCGCTTGTTGTACTTTAAAAGGGCTCATAAAAAGTGCTCTACCATCGTTTTCTGTAGAAATATTAAATAATAAAGGCCTCCCCTTGGTTGGGCGCTTCTTTATGTTAGTGAGAGCTCTTTGGAGGCCTTCATTCTTGCTTTGTACTAGAATAACTTTAGTAGAAAGTTGGAGCATTAATTTTTGAAGCAGTATCACTTTTTTATCTTGCTGATTATCAACAATGCTCTAAATAAGCTTCCGAAGCTGTCTCCAATCTTCAGGAGGGATAACTGAAGCTGTAAAGCCACTTGTTGAAGGTCAGCTATTAGTTTTCTTTGTAAATTTTTGTATAACGAGCTCCGGGTTAAAAGGACATAACCCGGTATTTTTAAACGCTGAGAGTATATTTCCAGTTATAAAAGTAGCTTCCCAGCTCGCCCAAAAGAGCCTAAAAAAGTCACCTTTTGTGAGCCGGGTAAAGCCCTGGCAGTCGTTTATAAATTGCCTCAGTTGCTCCGTATAAAAGTGAGATAGAGGTGAGAAAATAGCGACATCAAGAGGCTGTAAAGTATGCGTTGAATGAGCTAGGAAAATTGCCAGTAAAATCCTATTCTTATCACAATATTCAATGAATCTTATTATAACGTGAGAGCCGTGGCCATCAAGGATAAGCAAACGCTAGCCCCGGCTTGCTACAGATTTAGTCTCTTTATCAAAAACATTAACCAATCAGGCGTATCCGAGCTCATTATTAGTCCATCCGGATTCTAAAGATGCGAAGAAGCAGCGGTGATAATTAGGATTAAAATCTTGAAGTTATAAATCCCATATATTACCTAATTTGGCCATATAGATCAGAGCTGGTGATATCGCATTCCCATCTACGCAAATACAACCAATTATTGTTATCCACTCCTGATTTCCATTCTATTGGTATTGCTTATATCCTCCTTACTTATATTTTCGCCAGGTAAAGATTCTTCGCTCTTTTGTGCTTATACCAAGTATAAAGCCCTTCTCATCCATATTATAAATTTGCGCTGGTGTAAGATTATACTGCTCGATTTTCCGGCCAATAAGCTTAAAGTATAACACATATTTATACGCCGAATCTGCCTTTTTTCTATCCGAATCGAGGCCTTTAGAATATCGAGAAATGACCCTATCCGAATGAGCCTTAAACCAGTGCGAAGCCCAGCTTTTACCGGGCTCTTTACCGGATATATCCCGTGCGAAGTTCTCAAGCATGGAGTTAGTAGGAGGCAAGCCGCGCTCAGTGAGCTGATTTATCCATTTTATAAGCACTTTTGATTGCTCATTGTTGAGAAGTCGTTGATTATCGTATTATGCTTCTTTTGAGCCCGTAACTCCACGAAAACGCTTTGACAGATTTGAACGGTCAACACCATACTGTTTTGCTACCAAACTGATATTGGGCTTTTCTCCTGGCTTCAAGGAGCGTAACGCACCAAGTGCGAGCTCATACGGGTCCATATCAACTGACATATCGCGGTGTGAACTATTCGCGTTTTTTCGCGATTTGGCAGAAAAGTGGGTATCAGGCGGAAACGGGCATCAGACGCTAAAGGACGGTAGTATAATTTAGCGTCATGCGGGTTGATCAGTAACAGCAGACACCTAGATAGTGTTACGAGGCAACCTGCATTCTTTTTCCGTTTACCAGGTGAGTCAGGAACCGCGTACCGCCAACCAAAGATAGAGTAGTCTACCACGGAGTGATTGTTCTAGACCCCGCGATAGCACAGCCTACGTGTCTGTAGGCCGATGGCTGTATCTATAAAGTGATTGTTTACCGACTAGTTGCATATGTTACGTCCACCGAGCTACCGATCTACTACCTCAACCAGTCGAATGTATCTACATGATTCAAGCATCCGAGTCCATATCATCCGTGCTGCTCGTTGAATACATACATTCACACTTGCGTTCGATCCTCAACACCTCAGGCACCCGATCACTCTCCCGTAAAATTCTACAATGGGAAATAGTAGCTATGGCCTTTGGGTTGCCGATGGACGCGACCATGTATCGTCTCGTTGAAAATCTAATATTGGATACACCCAGCAGCCAGGAGAGTAATTATGGAAGTTTTCCATGGATCGAAATGGGAGCATACCAACCGCAAGGAGGCCCTATTCCTTCACCATATTTGACCGCCCAACCACCCTTTTCGGGGACATGGCCCATGGCTACTCCGACCTTGTCCAAACCCAGTAGAACATCCATTCAGCCTTTGCGTACGACTCCCGCGCCGTCTGCGCCGACGCCTCGCAGGATGTTGACGGATGACGACCGCCGTCAGATGTGCATGTACCATGAAGAAAATAAGTCAACTAAACAGACTAACATTGGAGGTGAGTTTGTGCTCTCTGCTCAATAAATTGACTGCAAAGTCGCATTGACTGACATTGCCTTACAGCTTTTTTCTGTGTGGACAGGAGGTAATGTAGCATCTCCTTATCCATATGCATTCATGCTAATCATCTGACAGCACCATGTCCATGATCCTCCGAAAAAAGGACAAGTATCTCAGTATGGACAGTGGGAGACCATTATCCATCAAGAGAAACAAATGGAAAGCGCCCGACATCAAAAAACCCCTTGCCAACTGGGCTCGAAACCATCAGCGTCAGGGATTTGTCTTGGCCCATGCCTTGATTAAAGAGAAAGTACATTTGTTTGCCGTGATCTGTCCTTATCCAGATGACAATCAAAAGATCTGCACGGAAGGCTGGCTGGAGGATTTCATGCAAAAAAACTTACCGATATACGAAACCATGCTGATCAAATATGGATCACAACTGTCTTGCCCTCTAATCCAAAAAGCCATGTAAAAACGAAGAGAGTTTGCTCTGGAAATCAGCCAGCTTTTTGTCTTACCGGTCAATACCTCTCTTCGTTGTAAGTTCATCAATTGGGGAATGTATGGGAGCCTCCAACCTGGATACAATATGCCGTGACATCGTGTGTATATGTTTTTCCATGCAAAGACATCACAGAGGAAACAGTGAGTCTTGCTGAAAGAAGAATCTACGACGTCATGAAAACAGTTTTTTTGCAATCTGCGTTCCCTCATCTGTTCTGTGCGTGCACGCTATTGCGGATGGCGGGTGACAAGACCTGAGTTGTGCACTTGGTTCCTAATAATAGATAACGGAATGTTTTTATGTAATTACTTCATTGCTTACAATTCAATTCTTCGATAGTCACGGTTGTGTTAAATTCCAAGCGCTGAATATACTTCAACATGCTTTGGAGTTCCTCGGAATCTACTTGTCACGCAGATCTGAATCGTCCACGTGGCCACCATGGCTGTGAATTCTCGAGCCGGACTCTTGTAACTCATTCCACCCGTCGGTGGTGTGCCGGATATTAGATTTGGTGCCCGGAAGGCCATAAATGGGTCGAGACTGGGATGATCCGTAATACGTCGTGGCGTGGTTGCGGCCAAAAAATGTAGGGAAGAAGCTAGCTAGCGCAGACCGGAAGGCGGGGAGTGAAGCACAGAGGATACCCAGGTTACCCTCGATGACGGTCCACATCGACGACCCGATGCTGTCCCAGGTTACGTCGAGGTGGGAAGTGGCAAGGTCGAGCGTGGTGATGCGGAGGGTTGAGGTGATACAGACACTTGATGGCCATGTTAGAGAAGCTGCAAACAAAGGAGATCATAGGAAGCATACGCACAATATACCTACGGCGAAAATCCCACAAAGCAGAAGCTTCTGCTGTGGAGAAAGTTGCAACTTCTTGATAACAGAAACTGGGATCAAGATGATTGCAATGTCACTCAAAATGTTGAATGCTGCGTTTGCGTACCAAAAAGCAGTTAGATCAATGCATGTCCCTTTCTCTGTCTTGTCGAAAGCAAAAGCGATCGGCGTGCACTGGAGGATGCTCGACATCACCGTTCCAATCGTGAAAGCAACGATGATTGCAATGGATACTTGACACGTTCTTTGGAACCATTGTGTGATAAAGATTCTGAGATAGAGGAGGAGGATGCTGATCTTTGTCAGCCCCATGTTGACTTTGTACAGGATTTGTGCGACAAAGTAGACCTGTCACGGATTTTCCTCCGCCGAAGTCAGCCATACGTAGCAAGGACGAGTTGAGCTTGAAATTATTCCCACCTTCAGTGTCTTCGCAAGTAGTGCCGTATCCTGAATTTGTCCGACATGTTTGCCAAAGGTCCACTCGCAAACTAATGAAAGGGTTGTTAGTCTACCTCCGCTTGCTCTGATAAACATGACATACGAAATATCATTTGAATCGAGACGACTTCCGCAAATATCTGCTTCGTTAGTTATATCCACAGATCGTAAAATCCTAGAGAAAGCGAGTACTTACTGCGGAGGCTAGAATTGTCCAGTCATCTACACCCACCTTTCCAGCAAAAGCTTTCCGAGATACTAATCTGGTAATGACAACCAGCGGCGTGAATATGCAGAAGAAGAGAGATGGATAAGAGAGCCGGTAGGAGATATCAGGAAGGTCTCTATAGTGACTGAAGAGAGGCATCCTACCACTTTTAAAGGAACAATCTGAAGAGACTACTCCTGTGATGTGCAATTATAATAAAAGGGTGAATTTAATCCTAGAGCAATTTTCTGTATCTAATTCTAGCCCTTCTAACAGACTTATATACAACTAGTCCAGGACTAGGCAATCAAAGAACTAATTCTGGCCATCCTAAGATTTATTAATCTAGAGCCCACTCAAATGCCTGCGAAAAGAACAAGGGTTTGCCCATGGCTTGTCTGAATGTCAACCCATGTAACGATCCAAGGCATTGACTCACCTTTTTGATATCAGGGTACTGCATTGATTTCTGGAATATAGTTAATCGAATGGTAATCTCAATAGGCATTGATAGTCATATTCAGGCTTTTGGGTAATTCGCCGTTTCGAATTTGGTGCTGGTCTGGAGTGGCGAGATTGTTGCAACATCTTAATACATGACTAGGCAAATAATAAGCACATACAGTGACCTCAACGAAATCAACTAATTGCATTATTACTCCATGTAGTAAAATTTGGAATTAACACAAAGGAATGAATTTGGGAGTCAAATCGCCTGATTTATATTAGCAAATAGCCTATCGAAAACCAGTACGTCTTCTGATCGAGTTGTGAAAGGGTGGGTGGGTTCAGGTCATTGACACATAGTCCATTTTCAAGGGTCCTTGGCCGAGAGACTTTCCGGTATGCCCGATCTGTTCGCCTTCAGGGTTCGCAGTTCCATTATTCCGCGGTGGTATATAGTGTGTGATTGCTGACAGGGATGGTGCATAGTGGAGCCAGTTTTATAACATCTCACTGCTTGTTTTGGAGTAACACTTCTGTTAGTTGAGTCACTGGGATAATGGCCAATTATCCGCGTTGGTGCGTTTCCGAATTTTAGCCATTAAGACTTTTAACAGAGCATGTCATCCCTTGAATCGATGGTTGGCAGTGACCGTAGGTTGTATGATACCTACGGTATCAGGCTGGTTATCACAGACCTTAGTGCGGCACAGATTGTTGTGCATTGCAGGCGTTTGATGGGCCTAAAAAAACTGTCCCTGCAATCATAATGTCACTCTATCTGCATACAAAGAAATGAGTAATTAATTGAGTCGTAAATGGGAACATCATTGGCTATCTACTCATATTGATTAGATTGATGGTAACGGGCTAGGACCACCACTTCCCCTCCAGTTTAGGGGCATACTATGTATTTTGCGTTTTCTTGCTTTCTTTTTTGCGCTAATACTTATTTGGAATTCCGACCTGTGGTGCTATGAGAGACTAAGGTGAATACTCATAGTATATTTGAGAGTATTAATACAACCTCTAGTTGCGTGGTATGGGTACTACCCCGATTTGCTGGAACTAGATAGTTCGTTTAAAGCAAAGACACCATGTGTCGACATAATTGCTCCCCGCAGGTGGGGAATGCGCTCCATATGAAACGAAATACGCCATTGCAACGGTACTTTTACGACCGCTCTGGAACTCTTCGTTCTAGCTTGTGCTGATTTGGTCTCTCTCGTCGGTTGGGAAGTAGGAACAAATTAATAACAAAACAATACTACCACATTCGGAACAATCCTGCCGCAAGACAGGGAGCTAGTGCATCGTACTACTGATCCTGGAGACATTAAGTATATTATATTACTTTATTACAGCAAGAGCGATCTACTAATTAACGGAACAAAAGGGGTTAGAGAGCGGTTGTCTCCTTGATCTCTTTTCGTCGAATTTTCCTCTATTACGTGGGTCTGGTGCATTGTTTTTCTTATTTCTTGTTCTGACTGTGGTTTCGGTTATTATTTGACAAAGAGCGTGAATTGGAAAGTTCTTTTTAGCCCACAACTTGCTTCCTGTACAAATTGTTGTGGGATCAAGATATCCGCACCAGCCTCCACACAATCGACGGGACAAGATGCCTGATCAAGAAATCAAATCACACCACGACCATCCTTTAGACGTGGATCCAATATTGATTAAGAAAATCATGCGCAAGATTGATATACATCTTATGGTGCCCCTCTGGATAATTTTCGCGCTAGGTTTCTTGGACCGTATCAACTTAGGCAATGTTGCTGTCTTGGGCATCATCCCGGAACTGAAGCTTGGAGGAAATGGGCTCAATATCGCTCTTCAGGTTTTCTTTGTCCCCTACATTCTACTAGATATTCCCAGCAACATTGTGCTCAAGAAAATCCGCCCCTCAACATGGATCAGTATCTTAGCCTTCCTATGGGGTAAGTTGAGTCCATTACTTCTCCTTCTTTTTCTTCGTTCATTTTTCTTCTTGGTGTAAATTTTTTTTCAATGTTGCCTAGTAAGTACAGCTAATGACTGTCTCCAGGTATCGCGTGTATGTGTCAAGGCTTTGTCAAGAACAAGGGGGGTCTGATTGCATGCCGATTCTTTCTTGGTATTTTTGAGGCAGGATTTGTGCCCGGATGTGCCTACCTTATGTCGATGTATTATAGGCGTCATGATTTTCAAAAGCGATTTTCGCTATTTTGGGTTGCGGGTCTTGTTGCTGGCGCCTTTGGCGGTCTCCTTGCGTATGCTCTTTACCATATGAGCGGATTGAGCGGGTACTCTGGATGGAGATGGATCTTCATAATCGAGGGTCTACTCTCTATCGCAGTATCACTTCCGGCCAAATTTTTAATCGCCGATTGGCCAGAGGAGGCCAAGTTCTTAACAACTGAGGAAAAGAAGATTCTGCAACAGATCCAGTCTACAGATGTTGGTGGCGGTGCTCAGATGAACAGCCTGAATAGAGCTGCCTGGAAAATGATTTTGACTGACTGGAAGCTCTTGGTTGGGAGCATGATTTATATTGGTATTACCGTATCCGGATATGCCACAGCTCTGTTTATTCCCAGCATCATGGTATCTCTGGGCTACTCCGGCATTGAAGCTCAAATTCACAGCATTCCTATCTGGATTGTTGCTTCAGCCGTGACTCTTGGGGTCTCAATTGTAACTGACCGCTTGCAACATCGCTACGGCTTTATCATATTTGGCGTGGTCTTCGCTAGCATTGGCTATATAATCCTCCTCTGCCAGGGTCCTCTACATGGCGGTATGAACCCACATATTCGTTACATGGCGGTCTTCTTTGTAACGACTGGCTGCTACGTCGTCCAGCCTGTTGCTATTGTTTGGATGGCTAATAACCTCTCAGGTCACTACAAGCGGGCCATAGGTTTAGCAATCCAGGTCGGAGTTGGGAATATTGGCGGTATTATTGCTAGTAACATTTTTATGTCCACCCAAGCACCACGATATTTCGTAGGCTACGGCGTTGCGCTTGCTATGTTGCTGTTTAGTGGTATTATGTCGACGCTGTTTGCTATTGGTCTGACTGTGGAGAACCAGAGTCGTGCGGAGGGAAAACGTGATGATCGTCTACAGCTCGAGGAAAGTATCCTCAACAACATGGGTGACGATGATCCCCGCTTTCACTTTACCCTGTAGAGTATTTTATTTGGCTCGTGGTGTGAAAAGCGGACGCACTGACAGCAAAAGTGAGCAGTTAATGGTCACGTACACAACCATATATGTTTGTACCAATTTGTATATCTCACCCACTGGAGACTACTTATATAGGATTTCCTCATATCCTCCATTGAGACATCAACAAGCGGTTACTTATGTAGAGAAACAGACAAGCATCATGTTTCTCCCCTTTGCCAGATATATTTCCTAGGATTAACTGACATTAAGTGCGCGCGGCTTATCTCTTCTCAAAAGGACCTCACTAAAGCCGGTTGGGGGATACAAGTTACAAATGAGCAAAACATGTCCGAAATCTACAGTACATATGCTGCCATTTACACATGGCTCTCTAGTTTTTGCGCCTGTGGAAGCCTTTCACACTGTAGCCGATTGGCTATCGCATACCTCCACTCTCTGATCACATTGTAAAGAAAAAATAACATTTGCATCAACAATAAGATATAGGCCACAACTCTAAACAGCGTACTCAGCCAAAAGAAATCTGTAATTAATGAGAAATCAAAATGCTTCTCATTCGCTGTGGCTGCGGCGAGATTTACCTGCATACAATTCAAGAGAATTGAGGAAAATGTAAAATGTAGAGTGGCCTGCCTAAGCTGCTATGACAGACCAGGTATTTCCCAAAGATATTATTATTACGTCATTGAGCATGCGGTGAATCGTGATGGCGAGTTCGACGAGCCAGAGAAAGTCGCACGTCTTTCGGGTGACGGGCCTGTCGAGGGACTTACCTGATGAGGATGTCCAGGCTTCGTTACAGAGAGCCCTCAACGACAACATCAGCGACGAGCAAAGATCGCACATCAAGAGCGAGATCACAATCGTGCTTTCATGTTATGGTCCAGACCGAGAAAGAGTAGCGTTGGTGCATTTTTGCTGTGGCGTGCCACAGTTCCTCTCCGAAGTTGACGTTGAATCTTCTTGGAGACTGGCAGGTGGAAATGGACGACAGTGATATCAGCTTTGACTGTCACTTTTTCGGATTTACGCAACTCTACTCGCCGGAGGGGAAAGAGCCAGTGGTTGGAGAGTAAGTAAGACATCTCCTCATTTGTAGGTGAAATGCACACTGACGACTCCATAGTATCGTCGCTATTGGGGGTTTAGATGGACACACGTACGGAGCCGCAAGCCCGCTTACAATATCCATGTTCATGTCCTCCAAGCTCAGCACGGTATCCCATGATCCAATTTCAATTCCGTTGGCTAGTCGTCTGAAGTTCTAGACAACTCGTGTACCACAACTCCAGCCATCACGCTGCTGCGATGTCGGCTGTACAGGTCAGACATATGTCTACTAGATAATCTGAACTTAGACACTAACCGCCTTAAGATATGTATATCCTACATCACTGAATTCGTCCTGGGCTAGACTTCCTGTATCCACAGATCTGTTGAGAGTTGCATACCCAGATACAAAATAATACACCACATTTTCTTGCACAACAGGAGTACTATTATGGTGACGTGAAGTGGAAAAAAATTAAAATTTTGTTGTAGGGTTTGTGTGTGAAATGATTGGCTTGCGCAGTCCGCGATAGCCTTGCGCTCAACCTTGCGGTCAGCCCAGTCTAGAGCCTACGCCTCCCTGGAGCATGACGTCGGTCCTAAATTCTCTATCCATGAAACTGATGCTCAAACACTACAGTAATATGGTGTTCTTGGATGTTGCATTGCGATGACTACCTATACCGTGACGAGGATCTGCGCGTTGCTGTTAGCAATGACCGCCAAGGCAGTGCTGGCTCAGCCGCCAACAGACCACAACGCATACACACTTGGCAATGTATGGACACAACGTGGTGATTGCTTTTCTCATTGACCCGAGAGAAATGAGGGTAAAAAGAATACAGATCCTGCAGCGCGCATATCTTCGTTAGATACTTTTCATATATTAGTCACGCCATGGGAAAGTGTGGATGTATTCACAGGGCTTCAGATAACCGTCAAACACCCACATCCCAAATCACTTATAGTATATATCTTGTCCAATTCAACCCAGAGATTCCACTTTGTTAAGAATCTTGGAGTCATTCTATATCATGCCCCTAGCTCCACGTTAGTTCCATCCCCAACTTTTCCGGTGCCCAATTTGCCCCTCTCCACCGCTTGAGAAACTACCGTATGCACCGTGATACCTTGTAACTCAATCGAAGAATCGTCATCCAGATCATCAATATTAATATTATTACTTGGCCCGAAAGAGTCTTATCGTACGATCCGGCTGGTACCACTTATCATCGACCGCTGCGGATCCTGAGTTCTATTAGGAAGTTTTCGAAAGCCAGCTTTATCGTTAGGAGGTCGACTAGACCCGGATCGTACGTATATTCCGGATGCAGACTGTGATAGGGCAGTTTTGGACGTGGAGCTGTTGGTGCGGACGCGGTCGAGGCAACCGCGGCACAATGGTGTCAGGAGAGGAAGACAGCCACAAATTATGGCGACGTCGATTTCGAGTATTGTCCAGATAGATTCGAGGGCGCTGGAGGCTGTACTTTCTGTTAGATCCCCTAAGGAGTTTGATAGGGAGGTAAATAAAATGTTAAGAATCCTTACAGGCCAGGTTTGTGGTTAGGAAATATCGGAACTGTACAAGCCTGAGAAGACTGAAGATACAGACACTGATAAAGCGGTCAGAACAGAGAATCTTCATAAAATGGTAGGCGAGGGGCAGCGATGGGGGCTTACAGTCCGCCTATCGAAAAAATTGCAACAATACCAATCTTTCTTCTGAAATCGACATGCAACTTCCATATCCACGGCATCGGAAGACACAAAACACACACATCCACAATCAGCGAAAAAGAACCCATCGTCTCAAAGAAGGCGTTCTGATTTTTCATGCAATGGCCTGGTTCTTCAGGCTTATAGTAATGCGTAACCGGCCAACATTGGAAAATGTTTGTGGTGAGCGCCGTTACGGCCCATGCGATAATAAAGATAATAAGTCCTAGTGAGATATTTCGGAGAGTTTCGATCGGGCCCATGATACGCCGCATGAACACGATAATGGAGATTTTGATGAACGCCAGAGAGGGAGCCCAGAACTTTTGGATCATCCATGAACCCTGCAAAAAGAGACGGTACTGTAGTTGGTATCCGGACTGTGCGAGGTGTTTGCTGCACTTACGAATCGAAGATTGACAGCTTCCCATTTAGGAAGACTTGAGGTAGGTTTTCCAACTCCATTGAACGCCGCTGTTGCTGTTAGATTCTATAGTTGCCTGGGGAAAGAGTTTACTGACTGTAAATGACAAATATTGTAGCGCCATAAGACAAAAAAAGCCCAATACCCATCAAAGCATCCTCGATCATGAGCCCAGCCCCGCTCAGTCGACGACTATAGAGACGCAAAAGATAGATCAGGGTAGCCAGTACGGCGCTCACGATCGGCACGATGGTCAGCGCTTGACCCCAATGCCCATAATTAGAAGATACCACCATCTTCAGGGATTTGGGGAGGGGGGGGGGGGGAAGGGGGCGACGATATCTGTGTCTCTTGATCGAGGGTCGTTTTTGTTTTGAACGACAGTTGACAATCCTAGCCGGACGGAGTGCCACCCGAAGGGGAACCAGCAAGACACAGGTAGATATCACTCACTCCACAGAACACCCCCTCGACTCAATGACTTTCTAAAGGCTGTGTGATACGAGAGTCTTACATATTGTATTCACTGTCTGTCGAGACTCGCCACGGGGTACTGAGAGACGTTATACTATGTCACAAACTCGATCCGAGAAAAGGGGGTCCTCGCGAAACAGCAACTTTCACAGCGGCGATTCAGACTTCTGGAAACAGACCGGGTACCAAACTTTATTCCCAAATACGACCACACCACAACACCCGCCTATCAGCGAACGAGATGGGTATATAAACTTCCGCTAAGTCTTTTAGGGAAAACGGTGGTTGATCGGACTTTTGCTGGTCTCAAATTTCTGCTGAAATCAGAGTTCATGCCAATTGGAAAATGAGCTTTCCCTCACTGAGTTGACGAACAGACGGACGTTTCAAGATATGCGCGAAGAAAAGCTTACTTACGTCTTGGGTCTGAGCGCGAAATCAATTAGACGTGAAGAGGTATGGCAGATTTACCAAAATTACCGCTTACGGATGATATCATGTTAGCCATGGATGTCGATTCGTAGAATGCTCCTGACATTGATACATCATTGGCTGTGTTACGATTTCAGACCAAGTTTCCCCTTGGAGCTTGACCATTGGATGTGAAGATAGAGTATTTTCCAGGCATGCTAAACCCCATGCAGCGAAATCACTGTTCAGCCCCGCAAACTGGATCCTGCTCCCTCCGATTGGATGATTGGAAAATAACCGTCGAATTTTCTGCTTTCTCGAAGAAACGGAATCCAATATTGTCTGCGATGCCGGACAAGTCTCCGACTTATATATCCACGATAGTAGTAGTACAGATTTAACTAATCTTCAGCTTGTGATCTAACTGGTCAGATAATTGACCCCCATATAAGGGTCAATCCCGGCGCCCAAGATGTTTACTATCGTTTGTTTTTGGTTTTCTCGAAGCTGCTCACGCGATTAACGACCCGGTTGTTGTTCTTCACTTGACAGATCTCCCACCAAGTTCCATGGCAAGCTCAAGGCCACGGCCCTTTGGGCTTCGCATGATTCTGCTAGCGGCGACAGCCATGCTGGTGCAAACGGCAATTGGCCAAACTGATAACGGCCAATGGCAATCGCTCAACGCATCGCTATCGGGTGCTTTGAGATCCATTTATCCCCTAGCGCTGCCATGCTTTGGCAACTACAATGGTACCGCTGTCGATATAGATCCAACCGATTGCGCCACTATCCAGGCCAATTACACGTCGGCCGCGTTTCGGGCGAATCTTCCAAATGCATGGATGAGCAATCAAGATGAAATGTGCTCATCCGATCCGCAAAATCAATGTTTGCTGGATAACACCAATCCGACTGATCCCCTCGCGTACGGAAATGGAGCGGTTTGTAACCAAGGAATAGTCCCGCCGGTTTACCTCGAAGTTCGCAAACCAGACGACGTGATCGCCGCCTTCAAACATTCCAGACGGACGGGGACCAAGCTAGCTATTAAGAACAGCGGCCATGACTATCTCACCCGCAGCAGCGGCCAAGGTCGATTGCTCCTGTGGACTCGAAATCTACAGTCCAAAAGCTACAGTAATTCGTTTGTGCCTTGTGGTTGTCCCACAACAGATATTTATAATGCTATTTCCGCAGGAGCTGGGGTAAATATGGACCAGGCATTTTCATTTGCTGAGCAGAATAATGTTACCTTTATCGGCGCCTACGCGTCCACTGTTGGCGTGTCCGGTGGCTGGGTACAAGCAGGTGGACACTCTGTACTCTCTCCTGTCTACGGCCTGGGTGTTGACCGTGTGTTGGAGTTCCAAGTTGTCACACCAGATGGCATATACCGTACTGCAAACGCATGTCAAAATCAGGATCTTTTCTGGGCACTCCGCGGTGGTGGTGGAGGAACCTTCGGTGTTGTCCTCGAAACTACCCATCGCGTTGAGCCTCTGCTTTCGATCATTGTAGCTGACATCGCCATCCCAGCTTCAGCAGCCACTTTCACACCTTGGTTCGAGATTATGGTGAATAACTCCTTGCAATGGAGCCAGCAGGGATGGGGTGGGCATATCACACCAAGCAGCCTCATCCACGTCAACCCGCTACTCACTCTACAGGAGGCAAAGGACGCAATGGCACCTGCTGTGGCCTTTGCTGAGGCTAACAACGGCTCGGTTACATTCGAGGAGTTCTCGTCGTATTATCCGTTTTATCTGAAATACGTCGGTTCTAATCAGCTAAACGTTAGCAATATACACATTGCAGGTAGTCGCTTGATTCCGCAGGCATTATTTTCATACGAAACTGGTCGTGCGCAATTGATGCAGTATTTGCAACAAGTTCAAGCTCAAGGGCTCAGTCCTTATATTCCTGTCGTAGGACCGACTCTGTACAATTACACGGCCAATTCTACCTCTGCAACACCGGCATGGCGCGAGGCGGTCTGGGAACTCGGTGCAGGAGCCTCCTGGGCATGGAATAGCACTCTAGCACAACGAGAGGCTGTCGTGACAAAATTGAACAATTTAACGAACCTCGTTGAGCAAATCACCCCTAGTGGTGGCGCGTATCAAAACGAAGCGAATCCGTTTACCGGCGACTGGCAAGAGGCCTGGTGGGGGCAGGAGAATTATGACTCATTGTTGGCGATTAAGCATAAGTATGACCCGCATGGGCTGTTGAGTTGTTGGAAGTGTGTTGGTTGGACTGAGAACGCGAATGAGGGCTCTTGTTTGTCAGGCTTTGCAGACAGTACATAGTCTGTTACACATTTTTAATAATTTCCTGTAAATCAGATCAGAGTCATAAAAGTAATCGCATACTAGAAGAATTTCGATACCAGCTACTACTATTGACACTAACCCGATCAGCCTACTACATAATATATACTCTGGACCCTCGCTTAGCCTTCATCGAGGATATATATCCTCTGGGACGTCCTTCTCCGGTGGGACCGTGATATTTATAAATATAATCAATTACTATCTAGGCACTAGGGTCAAGTTTTATAATTTAATGTAATAATCTTATCTATAGTTAAATAATTAGGAGTTTATAGTTTAGCTCATCTGTCCTGAGACTATTTTAACTAAATCATATATTTGTTGCTTAGCTTCTGAATCAATGTCCACTTACTGATCTCATCATGTAATAAGGCGCACCAATATATCCGTTTAGCATGATGACATGAGTTTCGCCACAGCCGATTGAATAATCCTTCAAGATGACTTGACTTGGTTGAACAAGGTTATTGAAGTGTGCTTTGAGAGGGAAAGACAGACAACATGACCAGTTGGTGAGTATACATGTGAATATTATCAGCACCCCTTAGCAAGGTTACTGGAATGCGCTCCGGCAAGGAAAGATGAACAATGTGACCAGTTCCAAGGTTGCTGAGTATATATGTGACTATTGTCAACAACCCCTACCAAATAGCTAATCTACTGCACGCAAGTTTTGCCATCGCGTTTGTTGGTCATTGCAAATCCGCCTGCAGATATCTTGTTGAAGCAGATTATTGACCTATCCTGCTTTATAGCTCTGACTGATACTTCATTTATAAGTCCTATAGCTTCAGGCGTGCGCTAATATGTACTCCTCTAAGCTCATCATTTATATTAAATGTCACAATAAGTTGGAGTAGTTTACACATGATAGCCTCTACCGTTGTCTCGTCGACTATATCATCATTTAGCAAATCTTCAAGCACACCCACGAGTTCATATTCACCATCTACTCGGGGATCGACCACAAGGAGGCTAAGAGAACTATTGGCTCCTCTTCATTATCCCTATTATTATTTACGCGTGTCTCCAACACCGCTATTAGCTGCCATCAGCCTCAAACAAAGTATTTCTCTTAACAGGCCTAGCTCTCTTACATCTCCGACACCCGGCGGATCAGCGTCTTTCATCATGCAGAGGGTCACAGAACCTAATAAACCTATTGTCACCGCTACGCTCCCTATCAGTGCTTCCGTTACCGGACTAGAGACCCTCACCATATCTGATTCCACATTGACCGTAAAGCCCAATACCAATAATATCCAGCGTATTTTCGATACCATCTACGTTGACTTCGAAGGTTGAGACATTCACCGAGCCTGATGGGTCTTTAGTAATCCTCGTACTGCCGCAGTAGGAGCACGAGGAGTTGTAGTAGTAGTAGTAGAATTCCTAGGTTAGCCCGGCCGCTCTAGTATGCAGCACTCGGTTTTAAATATAGGAGTTCCCACATTTCACCTCCAAAACATGCCGTTCCTTTCATAATTGCTTCCTCCTTCCACATTCGAATGGCTGTAAATCTAAGCTTCTTATTGATCTTGATATTCTATTCTATCCCGGAGCTAGAGAATTTGCCCTTGGAATTTATGATCCTTCTCCCTCCTGGGGTGGAGTAGATACAAAGACCGTTGATAGTTCAAAATTGGGATACTGGCGCGGAAAAGGTAGACAGTCGGTCCTTTTTCAGGGGAATGTGGTTAAGATGTGCTACAAACTTTTCAACAGCAGAATCGCTATCCTTGAAAATATTCAGATATAATATTGTACATTCTATCACATGATGACCATGCGTTGGTCCATTGTTCTTCGTATCATCTTCAGACTCGTCTGTTCAACCCATCGATATGCGCTATTTCTGCAACTGATGCAAGGACATCACTCAATGGGCAGGGTTTGGCATTGTTGGGAAAATAATGGCTTTTGCGTGGTTCCAAAGGTATCCTCTCGCACTGTTCGCAGTCACCACACTCACCCACATGGTTTTTCATTTGATGGTCAATTGCTATGAAACTTGAAATGTCATTCCATTCGTAACATGCTTTGTTGTAGTTCTCATACGATCGAAAATCATATGTGCGACCCGCGTGAAGAAACCAATTTTTAATTGCTTGAAATCGGTCTTCACTGTAGCACCGTGACTTAATCGATTAATGTGTTCTTCCGTCTTCAGCTGGCCCTTACACACCAACGGTGTGAGGCCGATGAAAATTTGCTCCATGCAGCTCACGTGGTAATACTGATCGGGTTCTATTTACTTTATGAATGTCGGATTCAATGTCTCTGCTGGGGAAAACTTACTATATGATTGACGGGATAAATCTTTCAATTTGAAACGGAAATCAGACTCGATGTTCGGCCTTCCGCTCAATACTTTTGGCAAACAGTCCCACGCCCGGCAGTGACTGCGTTTACTTGACACAGTCTGGAGCATTATCACGAAAGTCCCAGACGCTAATCGCTCCTCAATCATCTTCTTATCGGAGAAGACTCTCTCAACTGGATTGTTACATATTCTCATGAACTCGCGGGCTGAGAGACTCTCACTGCGGAAAGTTCCGATTCCGACTCATATTTCGGACGTAGAGTGTGCATTTGAGGGAGGTGGTTGCAGGTCAGTGTCCATGTTTGAAGACTCTCAAACCAGCCAGCCACGAAGAGCGAAGGAAGTTGCGGTACGTGGTGCAGAGCATATTGATAATAAACACCACCGGGTTTGTATATAAATGTTGTGACCCTAAGTAACTTAGTTGTCACTCGGTGTCTTAACTAGGGAAGGTATTCACAACATCAGGTTTAGTCAGCTCTTTGTGAGGCTACACTTGTCAATAACTTGGTCGTTCTGTCAATCAGATACCCGAGTCTACCTGTCCGAGAAACATTAAGCTTAGTCATCCGCCTGCTGCAGGAAGATCTATAACGTAGTCTTGGAGATCTCGAGGCTTGATTGTATTGTGCTGATGCTCCGTCACTGATTTTTTCCTTCTGTTGGTTTTCCTAGGACTTTGACGCAAACGCAGGAGCAACTTTGTTTTATTATCGTTTTGCAAGATATATCTAAGAATATCCTAATTAAGTAGTAAACCTTTTCCCTTTTATTTCTCGTTCCTAGCGAAAAACATAGCATTGGTGATGATCGTGGGCATAGAGAGCTGTTGACAGGAAAACTCCATGCTGCACAGCCTTGAGGCGTGGTGCCGACAATGGATGCTCTGATATGCTCCTTTCTCGTGCAAGTAATGCTCTCACTCCTGAGATTGCTATTCTCCGATACATCTCCCCAGGATCTTCTCGAGATACGAAACGCTCCTACTGGACATGATTCTGTATGTTCTAACAGCTGGATAGCACCCTCTTTTGAGACTTGGTCAAGAGTCATGGCATCTGTCACACCTTGGGTTATTACACTCTTATTATCTTCAGACCCGGTCGCACGTTGGACCTCCTTCCGCGCGAATCGAATTTTTGAAATTGCGCGCCCAGATCCGGTTGGAAACGACCATGAATTTTGCCGTTCATTCCCTGAATTTAGTGCTATGAATTGATCCTCGTCTCACCAGGTGAATCGCTAGCGATAGAGGAGGGCGCAGTGAGAACACCCCTGATGGGTGAGAATCTCGTTCCGCAGAGAATGCGGTAGTCGTGACGCGACGGGCACCACAACAAAACACAGTAACAACACACGCAAAAGGCAACAGAAAAGAGATTCGCTGTGATGGGGGATATGAGCGAAGCGACGGCGTCCATGCTCGAATGGATCAAAAAGACACCCAATACACGCATTGACCACCCTATGTTCGTCAACCTGATACAGAACATACAATCTATGCATCCTCGCACGGCCAGAGCACCGACGCGATTGCGGACCTGGGGAGACTGGTGGAACAGGTTCAGTAAAATCTAGCAATTGTACATGCAAGAACAGGGCTATTCAGTGATTCGCTACTCTATTGAAAAATGTGATTATATACAAATAAAAAAATAGGCTCTTAATCGCGAGCCTGCCTTTATTGATAAGTGTGGACACGTCAACCCCTAATATCACCTAGGCGGAGTTAGGAATCGATTGTTAGATTGTAGTCAAAGTCTAGGATGAGACTATTCGCAAGAACCTAGCCCAGAAGACATTAGAGCAACTATGGTGTTTTCATCGCTTCCTATTTCTTTCCCCAGGATGTTAATCTAACTATCTCTCTCATCTTGTGTGACTCCAACCCGGCTTTCTAAAACCCTTTTTGCCAATTGCATCAGTTCTATCTTGCGAACCTTGCCACTTCCTGTAAGTATCACTTGTAAATAGTCAAGCTAAATAGACCGAAATTTGTTTTGAGATTGACAACACAGGTATTAAGCAACAAAATAATACATTAATTCGATACTGAATCTTTGTAGACATATATAACAACCCACCCACCAGGTGTAAAATCATCAAAACGCATCAGGACCGTACGAAAGGGAAATATTAGTGTATCCTTAATACTGTGTATGTTAAGCACAAGCCTGTACTTCGAGACATTGGTAGAGTTTGGAGATAAATGAGGAACTTGAAGGAAATCTCATACTTAGGGCAAAACAAGGAAACGTCCCATTCTTCAGGACACCGAGAGCTTACAGGATCAAAAGTGCCTCACAAGAACAAGGAACTAACACAAAATTAGTAAAATCTACTAATTGTGGGATGATTTTGAAGAGTTCACCGGTGGAGAGAAAATCGGAGAAGCAGGTTAAAATTGGCAATTGCGACAGGGGCTGTGAATCAGGCTCGATTCTTCGGGGAATAGGGGGCGATTAGCTTGGCAATTGCATAAATTCTCTGTCGAACAACGTAACATCGGAATTGGACAACATCCACTCTATTGAGCACTCAAATGACCCTGTGAAGACGATTAGCGCGAATAGCACGGTCGTCCCAGGAGATCCACTACTACCAGGACATACTTTGTGTAGGGATATGCCCTTCGGTTCCACGTAGTGATTGCTTTCACAACTGTGCAGCTTCAGGCGTCACTGCTTCTGCTTCGACGACGTAATGTGCGGTGACAGCACCGGACCGTGAGAAGGAATCAGGTAAGTCATCTGATGTTTTGGGATTTGATCGGCAGGATCGCTGAGCAGTAGAATGAGAAGTCTGCATAGAAGTCACAGGATCGAAAGTGGTGTACCCGTCGTCGTAAGCGTTTAGCACGATCCTCAGTCGTCGCAATTTCTCATCTTCACAGCCTGCGCAAAGCTGTCTACACTCCTCAATACATGCGTATTCCATGTGAATAGTTCCCAACTCTTATCAAGTATGGGCTATGGATGGATGAGGAGGAAGAGTAGCAGTCATGTCCTCAATGGGTGAACTACATTCACCCGATGTCAGGAATGTTACCACTTATCTTTCAACAAGACAGATTACACGCATAATCAATAGTGGAGTCACTGCGGGACTCCACACTCCCTTGCGCAGCCGCATCTTCCCGCACGATCTTCCCGTTCGATCTTCGATCGTGGGGCCGTTTTGCCAAGGCAGCGTTGTAATGTGGGCTGGACTAGTACTATAGCAGAAAGCACCGTAGCCTATCTCCACCTTGACAGCTACAATTTTCCACGTATTGTTGGTATTGCCACGAAGCTCTGGCGGGCTGTGCATTGGACAATTTCGAATTTCGTAATACTACATGTGAAAAAAATGAAGCCAATGAATGCAGTTCGCTATTCTTCTTGTGCATGTCCACAAGACAGGCTCCCCGCTTCCAGCCAACGGGCCAGCTCCGTGTTTGCCATGGACACGAAGGCAACTGACAAAAGGTGACGTCTTCAACAACTTCTTTCTTTGCAAATCGACCGAGCTGCAACATCTGTAGCAGTTTCCGTCCGTCTGTTACTAGTATCTCTCTACTTCCAACCTGATTGGCTCACGCCACGACTGGTTTAGCTAAAGCGGTATAATCTCCCTAACTTATGCATTGGAACTGCTTCCTTTCCCGTGACGAGAGTCCGTTCCCCTTTTCGATCTCGACGGGTAGAAAGAAGATATTAGTGCTGAGCAGGTCGTCGATAACGAATTGGCCGATGATCACGAGAGCGAGCGACTCCGCCGTGCCAGCCGTGTTTAGAACATCAACCGAGATGGCGCATACGACCACGAAGATGAAGGACAGGAGATATTGAGGCCTAAATCGGCCTAACATTTCGGGGAAGCAGATGACAGAAATATACCCCGGCCAATATCCACGGGCTTCGGCAACAAGGCTACTCACGGTTATAATACACATCTTTATGTAGGACGTTGTACCCACGACGAAGCCGATGCTAGCTTAAATATTCGACTTATTAAAAGAGGCACCTTAGGTGCAGATATCGCTCAACAAGACTGAACTAGCGGATGGATGGAAAGGGTGAACACAATCATGTTGCTTAATTGAGCACTAGGAGATGTTAACTATAAATAGCGCAGCGGCAGGGTCATAATTAGAGAGATAGGTAGAGAAAACGAACCACTGCTAGCCCTTTATTTAGGTCCGTTCTTCGTTTACACTGCATCCTCACATTTTTTCGGTCTTGACGTCTCAGATATGACATTGTTAGTCACAGAATCATCAAGTATGTTGCTTCAGCCTAGAACTTGTGTACGCCTCGGTTTCCTTCCTAGTCAGGCGCCCATACACCATCGACGCACAGGGACTGATGCCTTTACAACTGTATCAGAACCATACTATCATACACTCTGTTCAAGCTACGTACGAAGCCCCATGATTAGTTTTCAAAAGTATTCGAGATTATTGAGATTGTCTTCAATGCGGAACGCAGTTGGTAGAATGAGGACAATGGTCTATGCCACAACGATTCCAGTAGCATCGAACAAGTGTACTATCGCTGTGACTCACTATTCTCTGGACTTAATAAGAGACCCATAAGAGAACCAAGGCATCCACTGGGTCAGCAGTTCTACATCCCCAAATGGTGTATCGTTATGGCATATCATGATGTATCTTTTGCATGGATAGGTGGATAGTAGTCTCGTTCGGTCTTCTCGCTACACTCTCGGATGAGGACTACGACGTTCCTCGTCCGAAGGCCACCACTACCGATTTTGCAGCACCGCGTCAGGTGGATGCTCTTGTAAACAACGCTTCAGGTCGTACGCCAGATCATCAATGCGTGCGGGCTTCAGAGTTCAATCTTCTCCCGGATACGCTATGAATCGTTCCGCAACTGTCGAAGCAGGCTTCGAGTGATCGAGCATTTTCGCGCTCAGGCTAAAACTAGTACACACAATGGTGTCTGCTTGTTGGACTAGACATCCAGAAGCTGGTGCAGAACAGTGTGGCCTTGCTCGACGTCAGCTTTCACGTTATTTTGGCTCTGCTGTACTACTCTCTATACACTAACACATATTTCTACCAGGATCTGGTCGAGCTGCAGACGATAAGTCGCAAATTTTTGTCCTGAGCGCCCACGTACGGTTTCAAGCGGGCCATCTTATGCTGAATGACACGACCTTGCTTCAAATCTACATTGCGTACCAAATATTGCCATTCTCAGAACCGAGCCTCAGCCAATTGTAGTAAATTGGAGAAATCCATACTTTGGACCATAAAATTTCTTAACGGTTTTGGACCCATTAGGACGTAACATACCGGGCCTTGCCTACATTTTCTTGGTCACTTTCTCTAGGTTCAGCCATCCGAAGCCGACAGCATAGAAGCTTTAAAAGAAGACACTGAGTCGGTCCTACAATTAGTATTGGGCGCCTCAACATAGGGTTAGTGTTTGTGGGCTCATACTTGCTAACCAGTGACATGTCATCACAGCCCTCAATCACCAGTCTGAGATCCACTTTATTCCCGAACTCGCCCTGAAGCGTTGCGGAATCGCTCATAAGATCTAAAGGCGTCACTGCAACCTACCGTGCCGCCGGTAATGGAAATATAATTAAACCTTCCTCAACAACCGGTGCGAATGAGATCAGGCATGTTTTCAGAATTCGGCGAAGAGGTAAGGCCACCAAGTGGGTGATCTGATCGTGGGCAATGGATATTTGCCGTAGCTTTCTGCATTGGTCTCCACCTAGAAGCGTCAAATCCGGATTACCTGGCTCATGGTTCTCCTCATTGAGATAATGATAGTCTTGAGCATGACGGACCATGTAAATGTTCAGAGTCATGTTGACGAGATTTGGCAGCCGACTATGTGTGCAGGGATAAAAGAACAAAACCAAAAGACAAACCGAGCACCTGACTCTTACACTTGGCGATCGTCTGCAGCGAAAGGTGAACTTCGTTAGGCTCAGCCGCTCGCTAAACATGGCAACAGGCCGAGTAAGGAATGGGCACTTCGGGTCAGAATAGTGGAGAGACACCATCAAGCATCGACGGCTCCAATCAGCTCTGTTTACTACAGAATGGGATTTCTGTATTCATCACCCTGTTATCACACATATTGTTGAGACCAAAGAAGGCTATAAGGCCGTTCTTTCACTCTTCAATTGGACCAGTCCACAGATCATGCCTCCTATCGCAAATGCCTCTGGATTTGGTCTTACAAATTAAACTATTAGTGTACTTTTGACTCCATGCATCTGTGTGTCATCTTCTGTGTGACATGACCTGTCGCAGTCCACAACATCGTCTAAAAGAAGAGAAATAACCCCCGTGCGATAATTGCATTAGAACCAAGGTAAGATTGCATCATATGTACTACGAATATACCATAAATCAAATTCCGCGCATTGATAAGGCGATAACATGCCACGGAAAAATGTCTGGTCTTCTATGCAAGTGCTCAATGCAGCTCTTGCGTCAGACAGCACGAACCTCTACTTTGACGGAAGTCAAATCTTCCCGGAGGTTGATTCTATCGAACTCCATTCTAGGCAAAGTGTACCATTTCAGTTCTATCTGAGTCGAATTTGAGTTACACCGGGATTCCAGAGTTATGTAAATGATAATAGTTAATCAAATGGAAAGTGCTGTAAATTACCATGGTCATAGAGCGGTTTTGAAGTAAATAGAATAGTAAGATGTTGCAGTCTAAACCAAGCGTTGGACTTTAGTGAACAGCACGAAAACAGGATCGTTGAGCGCGCACATGGTTAGTTTTGCACTATCTACTCTGGTTGTGATATATCAGTGATCGCTCACGATAGACCGGAAACATCATTAATGCCGCATTTCATCTTAGCGCTTTTGGAATTCGCATATACGCGAGCCTGTCTTCCTATGAGATCAATCCTTCTCGCCCGACTGTCGCCTTATCTACTGGGTTAGTCATATTTGGGTCGATGGCCATGTACTTACATATTTGCTGATAACAGGAAAGAGATCGATGGGACATCAGGTAGCTTCGCATATGTGAGAGCCCTCATCACAAACTTCGAAAGTAAAATAGGCCTGACGCATGCAAATACATTCAGAAAGAGAACGCAGGCAACGCATTTCATATTCAATGTGAGTCAATCGCCAATAATTTTGCAGAGTGCGTCCGCATGACATGATGTGACATCGCTTTGAAGAATGCAATGGATATGAGTACTTTGATGGCCAATGAGGGAAAGATCTTCTTATGACACTTTATCTTTAACTGATGTCGGCTCGAGATCACAAAAGAGTAACGTATATATAATCGTTGAAATGAGACTATGATCGGACCAATACCACTCTATAGAGAGCATCTCGGATTTCACTCAACAGATAACATAAATATCCCAAGCCCTCATACCAGTTCCATATTTGGACGATCGAACTTTTGCCTGGCTAAAGATCATCATTTCATCGATCCTCAAATTTTCAATAAAAAGGTCTATCACTTCAGAATGTCACCAATCCCTTCCTCACAGTGGGCACAGGTGTGCCAAAGCAATGGTACTGTGCAATACGTTCAGATACCTGTACCGCGTGCTGGAGCAGATGAACTTCTAATAAGGGTCGAGTATACGGGTGTCTGCCATAGCGATCTCAGGCTTCAAAAAGGTCTTCTCTCTCTCTTCACTTGCATATTCCCTGGTGGTATCTCTGACGTAAGCTTCTGCACAGGTGGTTGGCCGCTAAAGCTACCAGCGGGCCATGTAGGTATGGCTTCTATTTCATATCATATCCTCCAATGATACTGGAAGCTTTGTATCCTAACAATAGAAAGGCGGTCATGAAGGGGTAGGCACCATCATACTTGCGGGTCATCTTGTTACAGATTTCAAGGTTGGAGATTGTGTTGGTATCAAGGTACATGTTACCTACCCATATTCATAACAGCTTCTGACTTCAATAGCTGTTGCATGACTCTTGTGGAAACTGTGACTTTTGCGAGCATGGAGATCAGCAAGCCTGCCAGGAGGCAGCCCTCGTCGGAGTCCATGCCAGTGGCACGTTCCAGCAATTCTGCGTTTGTAAGCCAGCCCAAGTGGTTCGAATTCCAAAAGGGTTGGACTTGGCTGCAACTGCACCGGTAAGATGTTTAGCCTTATATACATGGCATTTATATCTATATTAAGAAAAGATCTCAGATCATGTGTGCTGGCTTAACAGCGTTCAGAGCTGTGAAAGAAACCGAAGCAAAACCAGGAGAAATTGTTGGTGAGTCATCGTTCGATGAAACACTTCAATAGTTTCTCTGACAATTTCATGCAGCAATAGCTGGTGCAGGAGGCGGGGTAGGAATTATGGCTTGCCAGTATGCTAAAGCCCGTGGTTATCGCGTTTTAGCCATATCCAAAGGAGCTGAGAAACGCAAATTATGCCTTGAACAGCTGGAGGTAGATTACTTCGTCGACTACCATGAATCAGAAGATCTTGTCAAAGAGGTGAAAGCTCTGACCAATGGTGGACCGCACGCTGTCATTGTGACTTCAGCTTCAGATACGCTTTTGCATTCTGCCCTTCAAGTAAAGATGGTCCTTAAAATGAACATTTTGAGTCGTGAGACTAATCGATTGGCAGTGCGTTCGGAGAATGGGGACTGTGATTCCAGTTGGGCTGCCTCCGGGTGGTCCAACTACTGTAGACGTGTTCGACATTGTGGCTCGAATGATAAGAATAAAGGGCTCCTGGATAGGCAATGCGGCAGACCTGAATGAAGCGCTCGAAATGTTTCAATCAAAAAAATTGAAAGTTCCACATAAGCTTATGAGCTTAGAGGACCTTCCGCTTGTTTATGAAATGCTTGAGAAAGGTGAGTGGTAAATTACACTTTCGAAGTCTTGTACTGATGTCAATCCTATGGCACAGGGGATTTAGTCGGCCGAGTGGTTCTTAAGATTCCACACAAGTCTTCGAGTGATTTAGAGAGGCGATCACTCCAGTCATTCCCGGCCTTTCACCCAGATAAGTGGAATACCGGAACTTATCTGGCACAGCGATTAGAAATCCTGGGCGTCAATCATTTTTTTACCGTGCCAGGTTTGTCGTTTGTAACGAAGTTAGAAAGTCCAGGCTTGGCTAATACACAATCCAGGTGACTACAATCTTGGTTTACTTGATGAAATTTTAAAAAATCAGACTCTTCAAATGATCAATTGCTGTAATGAGCTGAATGCCGGTTATGCGGCTGATGGTTACGCTCGTGTTACTCCATCCGGAATTGCTGTGGTAGTTGTCACACACATGGTAGGGAGTCTTTCCATCATCAATGCTATTGCAGGAGCCTATTCGGAGAATCTCAAGGTCATAATCATCAATGGATCTCTCAGATCTGGGGACTACCAATCAGGCAAATTGTTTCATCACACGCTGGGAAAAAGGGACAAAGAAGAGTCCTTGAGAATCTATAAAGAAGTTACATGTGCAAGTGTCCGCTTACGGCCCGCGCCAGATATTGGTGAACAACTTGACATTGTACTGCGCCAATGCATCAAAAATTCGCTTCCTGTTTATATTGAGATTCCTATGGATCTTGTACAGATGGCCTGCCTGCCACCGGGAGATTTTGAGACAAACTCGATTCCTCCTGTCAGCGGTCGATCTAGAAGGGCTGCTGAGATCATAGAGAGATCTTTCACATTAGCCAGAAACCCTGTCATTCTGATTGGAGGTATGACCCGAGTCTATGTCCACCAAGATATTGTATCTTTATTCTCCAGCAAGCTCGGTTGCCCTGTTTTCTGCCTTCCGGATGGTAAGTCACAGATCCCTGATTCGCACCCGCAGTTCTGCGGTGTGTTCTGGCCAAAGGCCTCACATCCGGAGGTTGTGACTGCCGTCATGAACTCGGATTTATGGATTGTGATCGGTGGACGTTGGTCAGACTTACACACCGTAGGATCTGCACTAGATCTCGACAAGGAGAGAAACAGAATTATCGATATTCAAAGTGATTACGTTCGCATGCCCAATGATAATATCATCGACGGAACCTCACTCCCAGAAGTGATTGAACAACTCATCACTTTCAATATCGCTCCGAAGTGTGCGCCACTCAAGAATTTTGAATCAATCAAGGGCACCACAACAAGGGGTCTAGCCAATCCATCATCTGAGTCACAAGTCAGATTGCAGCACGTCTTGTCAGGTATTGAAAGCATTCTACAGAGAAACGACAATCTGTTTGCAGATGCTGGAGAAAGCTGGTTCAATGCGATGACCATGACTCTCCCGGATGGAGTAAACTTTCATATGCAGATGATTTATGCCTCAATTGGTTGGAGTCTACCAGCCATTTTGGGCTCACAACTCGCCCAGACCCAGGGACGGCCTGTTCTGATGATCGGCGATGGTGCCCTTCAAATGACCGTTCAGGAATTGAGCACTTTGATAAGGATCCGGTCCAATGCCATCATATTTGTATTTAACAATCTAGGCTACAGAGTTGAGGTAAGACCAACATGATCGAACAATTAACCTTGAACTAACTGGTAGCAGACGGCCATCCATGACGGACCTTACAATTACATCGCTAATTGGGACTATGCGGGCCTTGCGGACAAATTCTGCAATAAAGCTCATACTTCTTCTCCACACAATCCTTACATATCGGAGAAGGAAAAGCAAGAATTACTGAATCCAGCTATGTTTTCAATGAGAGTCGAGACATACGGTGATCTCATTCAAGCATTGAATAGGACTCAGATCGAAAACTCGAAATTAGCTATTTTGGAGTGCTGCATCTACCCAGAAGATTCGAATCCAATGCTTCTTAGATTCGGTTCTAATTTTCACTCTGTCGATGCGCAGATGAAAGACCATGATCATGTTATTGCCAGACAGGTAAATGGAAGGCATGTGCCCAAGGCTCTTGAGCCACGATCACCTAGCTTATCACGACTTGCACCTCTCTCTTTATCTCGCCTTAAAATATCAAATCATGATAATGTACTCGAATCTGCTACTAATAGCGAGGACCAATCATGCATGACTACAGACCACATGCTAACTTGTGTGTGGTCGGCGAGTGGCGGATGGGAAGCCCCGAAAATAATTGAGTCTACATCAATCGTTCTTCCCCCGACAGCCCCTAGTCTCAATTACGGGATACAATGTTTTGAAGGTATGAAGGTCTATCGTGGCTATGACGGAAAACTTCGTCTTTTCCGGCCCGAGTTGAATTGCCAACGTCTTCTGAACAGCGCTCGCAGAATTGGTCTACCTGAGTTCGATGTGAGCGAGCTCCAACAGCTGATTGAAACGTTTGTAAGTTTTGATGGTCCTAAATGGCTTCCTGCGGAGGATGCTGGCTCTTTCATGTATATCCGTCCTGTCTTTATAGCTACGGATGCTACACTTGGTGTTCGATGCCCATCCAAAGCAATGCTCTACGTCGTTTGCATTCACAATCCACCCTTTTCGCATTCAAGGGCAATGAGTCTTATTACAAGTCCAGAAGAAGTATATCGTGCATGGCCTGGAGGGTCTGGAAACTTTAAAGTGGGTGGGAACTATGCTCCAACAATTCCAAGTTTGGAGCAGGCCACAGCGGATGGATACTCTCAGGTCTTATGGCTTTTTGGTGACGACGGTCAAATAACTGAAGCCGGTGTGGCCAACTTTTTTGTTGTTTGGCTTACTGAAGATCGCCGATGCGAAATTTTAACCCCGCCACTTGAGGATGGAACAATTCTACCTGGTATTACGCGGCAAAGCGTACTCGAACTCGCTATGTCTGAGTTAACTGCAAGGAACGAAGGAAATGGTGAGAGTCTACACGTGCAAGAAAGGAAGTTCACAATACATGAGATGATCAAAGCATCAGAAGAAGGCCGACTATTGGAAGCCTTCATAACGGGCACTGCGGTAAGTTTCCATACGTTTCTATCAGCTTTTCAAATAGCTTCTAACACATTCTTGTAGTACTCTATTTGTCCTGTAACCAAGATTCACCACCAAGGACACGATATTATTCTACCATTCGCGCCTGACAATCCATCAACGTACGCAAACATACTAAGAGGTTTACTTGAAGACATCATGTACGGACGTGTGGAGAACTCTTGGGCGAAAGTTTTGCATGATAATTAGCACACGCACATAGGTGGTTTGTTAGAATGCCACTAGTGCCTCGGAATTGTTCTTAGGACATAAGATTATAAAGATCATACTGTAATCAGCATGGTAAATAATATGATAGTATTGTAGGGCAAAGAAGGTTTCCAGATCTTTCAAACCATCTATAGAAAGTCATTGCCATAAAATTTTCATTAACAGAAGTCGAATGTCAACACCATCCTTACTAAACTATCCGTACTAATGGATAGCTTAAATAGGGGAAAGATGAAAGACATTGCACCACATAAATATTAAGATATGCATCTCATTATGATTCTGAAGATTGTGAGAGGGATTTTCTAGATATCAAAACTCTTGTTCGAGATCGTGTAGATGCTTACCTCGCCCTTACAGTAGGCTGCGGTGGCAGTTGGTTTACGTGAGAAACTGTTTCTGAACGCTATTGTACTAATTGGCTCCTCTACGCTTGTCTACTTTAGCTGATTTCCTCCCATCGTCGTGTAGACTGCGTTACTTAATACAAGCTAGTCGCAGTACAAGATGAGATCTGCTTCGAATACCGTCTTGTGGGCAGTAGTCAACCAAGATAAAAGTGGCGGGCGCAGCAAGAACAGAAAAAAATACCAGACTAGTGATCGGTTCATTGTCACTGTGTCGTCGCAATCATGGACAAAGTTTGACAGAAGCCTTGGCAATATACTTATTTCGATACGCTCACCCTTGGAGCAATCAGAACATATGAAGATATAGATGCCTCATGAAATATACTGCAGTGATGTAATGGGCATAGCAGGTTTATAAAATGTGCAAAAGAACCGTCATTAAAAATTTTGCAAACGCCGAGATTGTCTCCAACTTATCATGATAGGCTGTTACGAGATGCTAGAAACCATATTGTCGGATGCATGTCCTGGATTTCACTATGCAGCTGAATGAGATCAAAACTACCCGTGGTCTAGGCTACAATAATCTTCCAATTGTGTTAGGTGGGGACAAGGCTGCCAACCAATAAATTAGTTGGTGTTGATGTTACAGTACAGAGTAGTATGGTAAAACGACGCTAGTGAGGATGATCGTGATAGATGCTTAGAGATTGATAGGATTTTCCAACATTAATTTATGCTCCAGATGAACACGTACGATCACTATTACAATGCAAAGCTACGCCGTGGCTCTGAAAGGATGGACAATGATCTGACTGGTTCACATATCAGTGACTCTAATTACAACTTTTCCATTAGCTTTCTTGCGTCAACTCTGTCAAATGACTGCTTAAAAACTGCAAATTCTAGAACACTATCCACCTTGGTAACGCCCCTACTTCTTTGGCAATCAACTTTGGATCTGCTAAAGATGCTTACCATTGGGTGCAACAAGCATTCATATCGCGATATCCAAAGTCTTAGTGGACGAGTCAGGCTTCTCCTTTCCAGGATTGCCGGTCATGCTAAGTAGAACCCCTGCCTCTTTCACCGCCGACCACCATGTTTCAAGCGTCTTCCCTCCCAGAGAATCAGAGCCAAAATCCATTTCTCGTATGGCTCATTCTTTTCCAAATCAATCCCTCAAAATTTTCTCTATTGTAATAGGCAGCTAGAAAACCCTAATAGCGTTACTTCGTGTCAAGATAGATCATAGCACTATTTTCTACGTGGGACTCTATACCCAGGTAGAACCAAAATTTTGGAACGGCTTCTTGATAACAATCAAAGACATTGTTTCATTGTTAGAATTGGCAATATATGTTTTTCGGAACTGTACACAGATCTGGGATTAATTATTCATCGACAAAAAGTAGGACAACCATCGCTAATAAGATACTAGTATATCAGAAAGAAAAGTTAAACCAGAATAGGTGATGACAGGCTTTTATAACCTAGTTAGTACATGATGAAATTACTGTCCGTGGTGAAACCGTAGCGCCACCAAGTGACTACCAAGGCACGTAACGACATACATAATTGCTGTACCAACACTATCCAATACTAGTGTCATCATCCTACGTTAGCTTGATGATTGTAGTTGATCAGCACCATTTGGGAAGTGATTTAGCGAGCAGTGGATCTAGAAGCACAATTCATATCTGTAATAACGTTGTTTCAAAATAGGAGCAGACGAGTCCACTCCCGGCAGGTGAAGTCCAGGGTTGCCCAGCATCCTGAATGAGTTGTAAGAAGTAAATCACGAATGACTCTGAAAATATATACAAAGAAAACAATAGACAAGTCAAACAAATCAGGTAGCAATACACATCTCGCACATGGTGAATCCATCCGATGTCTTGCCATTACCAGCAATTTTTATATCTAGGCAAGTAAACTTCCGAGATCTAATTGGAAACTAGTATCTAGGCGGTGCAGGTACTGGCAGAGAGAACCCATCCAGTCAGACGATTGGCGACATCCGAGGAGTAACAAGGAGTGCTACCAAGGCCATCGTCCAAATTTGTGTAGTCGATAGAGCCGCTATTATAGAGACGCGCAGCGGAATAGTAAACTCGTGGATCAATGTCGAGGTCGAGGTAGGCCTGTACCTGCGCAATCAACTGCTCTAGGCCATTACCGGATGAGGTGCCTTCAGTTCCATCCTCAATCATCTGGGTAATCTCGGATTGCGGGCATGGGTTTGTGCCGGCGCAAGTGCCAGTGCCATCATGAGACTGCATGAGGCCGGGGTTGACAACACCGTTGTCAGTGGTAGGCACACGGACACATCCCTCACTTTCCTGCATGACGATCGCCAGAATAAAACGTTCATCAACGCCACTGGCACTGGCGACGCTCTCAATGGCGGTTTTGACGTACGCAATCTCGGTAGCAGAGTCGTCCGCGCCCCATCCATTCCATCCACATGTTTCGCCCATGATAGCGGAATTAACTTCCCAGAGTTGATCCCAGGTGCCCCAGCTGTCGATTGTCGGCCAGCCAGCATTAGTAGAGCCATCACCTGTGTAGTAGGTGTAAGTGTCAGCAAAGGCTGTAGAGCGCGTGACGAGGGCTAGAAAAGCAGCCGAAGAGAGGAAAATTAAGTTGTACATGGTGAATGCTTGATTAGCTATTCGAAAGTTTGAAGAAAGACGATGAGAAATAAAATAAACGACGGAAGCTCTGTAGCGAAGTAATTGTATGCTCTGTTCACAGGTATATTGAGAATAGGAGGATAACATCAAGCCCTTTATATCCTTTTCTTGAGCTCTCGCCAGAGTATTAATCCCCTAGAATCGCAATATCGTGGTCAGCATCCGTCTCGCTGACATATGAAGGTCACAAATCTCATGTCAGAGATTGTAACGTTTTATCCTATGTTGCGCCATAGAGTGATGTCTCCTAGATGTGTTCACGACGCTCGTTCCATGATACGACTGCTCGATACTCCGAAAGACCAGTACTTGCAACGTACAGACTAATTGGAAGTGCTCTATCGGCGAATGAAGCTGATTGGAGAAAATTCTGCACCTAATATCGTAGAATTTATATTGCTACGCTGTCAGTGCACTTCTGAAGGCAAGGGTTGGTGGTGGCGTTCAGTATACAACCCTAGTTTAATTGAGCAGTTAGTCACTCCAACATTTTCAGAAGGAGCTGATTCTCCATGTCCAGGCACATCTCTTGAAACCTCTCGCAGATTAATGGAAAGTGCGCAAGAGATGGTAGGGTGTGTGTTGCTAGAGCGTTGCTAGAGCTGACAACACAATATTACTCTTCAGGCGAAAATTGAAAAGACGAGGTCAATTCCAACACAAAATGAAAGGTTAACCCAGCGACATAGTAAGCTTTTTGTGGAAAGTGTAATCAGACCTGGCCTCCTTAAGTTGTGCTGATTACAAGATAGGTATATAGTGGGATGTAACTTTGTGATGCCACCACCTATCTACTAAATTCGCTCGACACTTAGATTCATACATCGTGATTCATTTGGCACAATAAACAGGGAGAAGCGACGAACAATTGGCATTTAACCACAGATAACTGGTTCCGATATGAGAAACGGCTAACAAAACCTGACAGTCAAGTCATGGGTAATCGAAAAATGAACTGATAGAGGCGTCGCTTGAAACGGTCGTTCCTACCTACGAACCTATGAAACAACTTGAATACCCACCCCTATCAAAAGGCTCGAACAGTGAGTAATCATGGTATCTGCCTAAGCATAAGGAAATCTCCACCTGGGTATGTACATGATTGGATTATGACAGATTTGACGTAGCTATCTTGACCGTGGTCTGACTTTTAAACCCAGGTGGACTATTGAGCCCGGTCATACCTTAGCTTGCGTAGCAGTCATCAATGAGGCTGTAGAGTGGTATAAAATGTACCCTCTCAACCAAATAAAATCTAGCTTCTTCTTATAAGGCCTATGACGTGTCGCGTGAAAATTCTTAGATCCTACCTTCATAAGCGAAAAAAAAAAAAAAAAAACACCCACTGGTAATGTAACGGAAGGACCACGCATTCTCCGCCCCCAGGCTTGCGACACCACCACATGAAGCAAGCCACTTTCCATTTAGTTTAGCCTTAATCTGCAGGAACGCGAAGCAATCCGGGTATCTCCTTTCCAAGATGGTATTCTCTTTTGAATAAAACTCAGTTATTAAATTATCTTCTTCCAAGGTGTAACAATCACGTCGCCAGTATGGTCTAACTTTGTCTTTAACCTCTGTCACTACTCGTGGTAGGTGAGTAAAAGGGAACAATAAGCAAAGACTACTGAATTATTCGATCTTCTTGGACCTGCTTTGAGCGCTGAAGAGACCGACGGATCTCTTCAATACAATTTCTGACATCTGTTCTACAGTACACTCGACAGAACCTGGCCCCCACTGTACTGCTAACGGGTAGGAATTTGTCGGTATTAATGCCGGATCTTCAATCTCCGAGATTTTGACCGAAATTCATTCTCGAGACTTGAGGGTGGAGTACTACACCACCACGTGTGATGTTGAAACTTATAGTGTCTTACAGTGCTAGAAACTAGCTCGAAATTTTGATTAGATCCAAATTGTGGTTTACTGTTCAGATAGCTATATCTAGGGTTAGCTCTATAGAGTCTCTACTTATACATCCTTCACGCAGTATCATGGTTCATCGTTCATTGGGGCTTTTCTGAATAGCATTAAAGAATGCCTGTATTCTGAAACGTCAGTTTATTCCGTCATTTTGAACGCAGATACTGTGAAACCAGCTCCTGTTCTTGCCAGATGCATTCCTTCGGAGATGAGATGAAGATGGGGTCTCTATCTTTATATTTCCAGGTATCTTTCTTGTCATTTGTCATTCAATCAACTAGAAATGATGTTGTAACGGAGCGCAAACTTCAACATGATTTGAATTCTCGAGATGTAGGTGACTCTACTTGCAGCCGCTACCACCAGAGGAGAAGCAGAAAAGCTACCGGCGCCGGTCACAGAGATCCGAAAACAGGTGCTAGGTCCACAGCATCCTGAAGCTCTGACCAGCATAAACAACCTTTCCACACTATACCAAGATCTAGGATGATGGAAGGAAGCAGAAAAGCTAGGTGTACAAGTGACACAGACCCAGAAACATTTTCTAGGGCCAGGGCATCCCTCTACTCTAACTAGCATGAATAACCTTGCAAACACATACCGGAATCAAGAACGATGGAAGGAAGCGAAAGAGCTTGGTAATAGGTGATCGAGACTCAGAAACAGATACTGGCGCTAGAACATCCTGACACTCTGACTAGCATGTTTAGTAATATATCAAGATCAAGGACAATTGAAGGAAGCAGAAAAGCTGCAGGTGCTGGTGATGGAGATCCAAAAGCAGGTGCTGGGCCCCGAGCATCCTGACACGATGGCCAGCATGTGGAACCTTGCCGATATCTGGCTATCTCTCGGAAGGATCCATGCCGCCTGTTCTCTAATGAAAGAATGTCTTCAGCTTCGGACAAAAGTTCTGGGCCCTGATCATCCAGACACTGTATCATCTTCTTAAACAGTCAGCTCCTGGAAAGCGGTAGAGCGAGACAACTGGCGCTTTAGGCAAATTTGGCTAATCTTTGTGGCTGTTATTCCACTTGTGGCATTGGCTATCTTTGTGCTTTAAAGACTCTGGTAACATATTGTGGTAGGCTCAATTCTGCGACGAATACACTCAACGAGAAATTAAAGAAAGATGGTGTGCAGTTGAAACTATGTGGCAGTTTCGAACTGGAAAAAGTTTTACGTTTATTATCATACGTCAGAATCGACAACGTGAAAGAGGCGCCATTACAATACTTGACTGAGATGGTTAGATTAGATGGGCTGTGCGTGATGCTTCAGGAGGAGTCGTTTCGTACTTTGCAAAATTGCCTGAAATTGTGAGGTAGCAGGAAAATTTCGTTGGATGCATGATAATACAAATAATGCTAGCACGTATCATTTCAGAAGAGGTTTTTCAGGCTTCCTGAATATCTCTGATTTTCTTAATGAGCTGACGTATTTTAAGCTTCATTGCCCCTTCCTCACCAGCAGCGGCCCATATCGATTCTATGGCGAAGACAAACTCTACGCTGTAGTTAAAGTATATTCTCCTGACCCAGAGATCTTCTCTTCTTAGTTATGTTAAGCTGTATCGACGAACATGGGCGTTACCTAACAACTATAGGAAGTATGTAAAACCTCTAGTCACCAGTTACAAAGGCGCACTCCACAAGAGCTTCCCAACTCGCGAAGAAGCTGACAGGTACCTAGCCACTAACACAATTAATGGTGCCGCATATATGATTCCAGCAGATGAACAAGAGGGATACACTACTCATGCTAAGAAAAATTGGGTCCTTCGAGAGTGTTCGTATACTTTTTCTTTTCTAATTCGGTGATGGCTAATGATCGGTTGTCAAGACATTCCTATCAGATAACTCGCGAAGATTCTCTCCCTATGAGAAATCCGACAATTGAACTTAGGGAGATGAGTTGCCAGAAAGAACACGTGTAGTATCGAGTACATTGTGTTTCATGCACCATCATATCGTCAATGTAGGGCTTCCACCGCTCAAAGGAACCCCACCTTCCTGCTCAGAGTCATCGTCATCATCAACGTTTGATTCGACAGCAGAGGACATCGGCTGACTCATAGACTGATTCACAGAATCGGAGGAGGAATAGAGTTTAGTTGTCAAGGGAATTGATAAGTAATTTGTAGTGAGATGTTAGAAATCTCTAGACTGACCTCAAATTCTGAGCAATGCAGAGCTCTTACTGAGTTCTTTGAGAATGACCTGCAACCCATTTGAGTTTCCTGGTAGCCCCTGACCGGATCGAACTGATTCCGTAATACCAGTAACAGAGTCTGTATGCCATGGACGTGGAACTTGCTGTTGCTGTATCTGATGAAGTTCTTCCTTTCGAATATCGGCAGTAATTACATCCACGATATTCCTATGCTCTTTCCACCTGCTGCTTCCAGGCTCAAGGTTGAATCCCGGTGGCCGCCAGTTTATATAGAGCTTTCCGTGGGACTCTGGTTCTATGAACCGCCCTGGATGATGACGGAAATACAAGAGGCAACAATAATAAGCAGGCTTGCTACATGCGATGTACCTATCACATCATCTTCGAAACGTAATGACCGTTCATGGAAATAATCCAAAACCTGGACCTCCGAATGAACACGTGGTCGATGATTTGGATCTCGATATTTATCCAACATACGCTTAGTGAGACCATACTTTGTGTCCATTTGTGCCAAAGTGTTTTGATAAAATTGGAGGTCGGGATCCCTGGCGGGAAGCATCCGAACAATCATGCTGTCCAGCCGTGTTTTCATATCAACCGACGGAAGTCCAGTAGCTTTGGGAGGGGTGGTGATATTTTGAACATCAAATTCATCCAACAAGTAGATGAGCCTCGGTGCACTTACCATTAGTGATTTCACCGCTCGCAGATGATATCCAAGTCTTCCAATGTAATGTCTCACTAGCTGAAACTTGAGGTAAATAGCATCAGCACTGGTCTTGTGAGATGGTGCCATGCCCAGTTCAGTGATTTGCCGCATATAGCTGTCATGGCTGGTCCTGTACGCAAATTTGCATAATTCAACTGGGTTGTCTTTCAGATCATTGAAGTCTCTGAATTGAGATAGAATATCAGCACCTTCAGAAGTAGCTAGCAACCCACAAAATATAGTTCTATACGAGAGGCATAACCGTCGACTTCTCTTGTCTCCAAAATAATGAGTACACTTTTCAAGAAGCGGTTTCAACAAAGAGCAATAGTCTTTTATCCTTTTACTTGCAAAGTGTATACACATTTTCGCTAAGGAATTCTCCTCTTCGCCATCAGTGACTGCGTTTTCATTTCTCGAAACAATTTGTAAGCGCTTGAGCAGCTATTTCAAAAATAGAACAATTTTTTGATTCGGGCAAGTATTCGCGGCTACCCAAAAGTTATAGCCTTCTAGTAATTTTTGAAGTCCGATTGCCATAACAGTATCGCCGCCCTTTTTGTAATCGCACATGTAGCTTAGACCACGTAGAAATTGGCGCCGGACGCTCTTGATCGGCACTTGCGATATATCTAGAGAGGAGAAGGATCTCGAAACGTCATGCTCTTTTCTCACATTCCCCAGTACATCCATAAGAATGAGGGGCTCATAGAATCCTCTTAGGTGTCGCTCCTCTCGATCTAATCTAGGTGCATTTGGAGAGAGAGGCGTCTTTACGCTATGAGCGCTCCTTATAGATTTCCCCATTCTCATTGAAACCGTAAGTGAATGTAAAGAGGATCATCTTCTGAGACATGAGTGAGAACGCGAGGTCTCTTATTTTCATTCACTGGGTCATGAACATTTGACAAATTTAAGTGACCACTAAATCACCTCTTCAACAATGGGGCTCCGTATTTGACCGTACGATATACTTCTTGCTTGTCCATCATTACAACATGCACTTGGCGGCTAGCCGGGCTGTTCAAAAACTTTCATTGGTTCACGCCAGTCGTGTAGGTTATGTTACTCCTCTAGCAGAGTTAGGCAAATTACTACTAATTGGCGGCTTCATCGACGATAAAAGGTTTATTTTTGGCTCGGCTCCAGATGCATCAACCAGTAAAAGAAGCACGAGGAATGGGAGCTGTCGAGGCTGATCTGAGCGGCGAAAAACATATAATAGTCTTTTGACCGCTTGTTTCAGTATCATAAAATCTCTATTATACGATTCGTTCCATATCATGATCTAAATCAAGATAAAGATGCTCTCTTATTCAACCTGAAGTTGAATCACGCCACGAAGTATTTGGCCTTCCATCGACATCCCGATATAGCTTCACTATAAAATACAGAAGAGGAGTGTATATCTTCTGACCTAACCGATGATACAAATCCCATCGCAAACATTCGTAGAGGCGATGATTGGGTCCGTGTTCGTGCTTCACAAAAGATTAGCACACTAACATTGAAAGATGGTATGCATCGCAGTCACAGGTACTAACAAGCTAAATGGCTGCCCTATCTCTCCAAACAAGGTTATTCTCCTCGACTTCTATACGGCACAGTCACCCCCTCGTTACAGCTTCAGCCTTACGTGAGTTTCACTTCAAATCCTTCTTGTAATACCATTTACATGGGAGAAATATATATATGAATAGAATGCAATTCTGACAATTATGAGCAGCGTATCGGGTAGTAAGCTGTACCCTATGGAGTCCTAGTATATTATAATATGAGATTGAAAATATTGCATCCTGTGGTGCCATCCTTGTCACATTCGGGTAGACAATTGTATAGAAGTCTAGACCTCTGTTTATCTCGACTAGTAGCAAGCCCTGCATGGCCCGAAAATTGACAGTTCCGAAAAGTTCCGAGAATGAGTGCCTGGATTTTGATATGATGACATGAAATGTAGATATGCTAGCACTTTGATGAGGAGGCTTGGTGTTACGAATCGACTTGCATGACGCTAAAAGGGACTATCGCAAGAAAGGAAAGGCTCACTTGGGTATGAACTTGTACCGGATCAACTGAGGACCAGTCACTGGCAATAAGTGAAATCAGGATACGACGGTATGGAACACGCACCAAGGTCACGTGAAGATATGAATAATATACCGTTATCTTGGATAAGATAAAGGTATACGAAATAACCAGATATTATTGGAAGGATTCGTATACTTTATACTTGCTACTTTTAGAAGTATACGATATGAAGTATACGGAACGTGAGGGGTTGGATATATAAGGACACTCTTTTACTATCATGTATCTGGCTCTTCATAGTTCTTTGACATAAGTCACTCGAATACAACAGTGAGAGTCAGCAAGGCATTCATACTCGTACGGGCACCAGGCTGTACGGGGGATCTCTTCTATCTTAGTTATGTTACCAAGACCTCCATCGTCCAGTTCGACTATTGTTACTTCCTTTGTTCAAGCCACTCTATCAATTGTCAAAACCAGGAACCTTTGTGTGGTTCAACCAAGCCTAACGTACCTCGACACAACGCTGTTTAACTAAGGTGGATCCAGGTCCGTGACACCTTAGGCTTTTCTCTATAGGAGCTAATTCTTGACCATTCTATTAATAGGTCAAGCATTTTATAAGAGCCTTATCTCTGATAGGATGAGCCGGCGTTGAAAATGATGGAAGAGAAGAGAAAGCGACGTGGTGAAATAGGACGATCCTAGGCTTATATTATAAATATTCACAAACGGTTGCATCTGCTTGGAAAGCGCAGAAAGGGGAAACCCGTGATATAAAGTGAAACGGCGATTAATCATGGATGACATTCATCTGCGCTGTTTCTGCGCAACAGTCCTACTTGGGCGTATATTAGTGCTGGGCTCGGCAGGATGGGCCTGGATGTTGTGGCTGCGTGTACATTTAGGAGAGTTGACAATGTTTAGTATGCACGCAATCTGGCAATGGACGCTATTTCTGCCGTTATGGCTGTTTATATTCCTTTACCAGTGAATATTGGCTTAACCAATCGTTGCTATTGGCTTTCCAGTCCCCGGATTACCCCGAATTGAAACGTCAAATAGCAAGTATGGTATTACGCTTTTTACTTGATCCAGTTTCTACTTGTAGATTATTATATCAAATAACTTATAGTTATTCGGTTGTAATCGAATTAATTGTCACGGTTCCAACCCTGGAGCCTGCCTTGGGCGGAGACGGTGCCAAGGCGGTGCGATTTTACAACACCAAGGAACTCACGGCAGATTTTTTTTTCTATGAGATTCACGTCTTGCGAATAGCTTCACCAAGCGCTGTGTTATTTGTTCAATTGCATTGTTTTCATTAAGGATATTTGTACGGATTTGTAGGCATGATCCCTCTGGAATCATGCCCTGGAGCAGACGCAAACATGAATATGGGCTTGCTCCCATGTTGAGTAGTTTCTTCTCTCCAGCTCACGCCCCGTCTTATTATTTTTCTATGCCATACGTTCTGCTCTGATATCTTTGCTCTGTAATACTACGCTCCGCTCCGTTACACTCTAACTTACCTAGAATTTAAGTGTGAGTTATGATCTACACATAAATTTGCTAAGATATATATCAAAATTGATTTCGTATATCAAGTACAGCGCCTTTCAAGTGCGGCTTTACTGTCACGGACCTGGATCCACCTTAGTTAAACAGCGTTGTGTCGAGGTATGTTAGGTTGGTTGAACCACACAAAGGTTCCGGGTCGATAGTCAATAGAGGGACTTAAATAAATAAAATAATAATAATTAAACTAGACGACAGAGTGCTTAATAATTATAACTAAAATAGAAGAGATCCCCCATACAGCCTAGTATCTATATAAGTATAAATGCCTTACTAACTCTTACTATTATATTCAAGTGACTTATATCAAAGAACTATAAAGAACTAAATATATAATAGTAAAAGAGTATCCTTATATATCTAATCCTCTCTATTCTGTATACTATATATTGTCTACCACTTCTAATAGATAATAGATGGTATATCCTTCCTCATTTAATAAGCTAAGCTTATTATATATATTATTTATCTTTCTTATTAATTATATCTTATTCTTATTTTTATATAATTTAGTATGTATTCTATATTAAGCTATCTTATTCTAATATCCTTCCACTGGTCTTATTATTATATAGTTTATATACTTATAAATCTAGAATAATCTTTCCTTTCTAGCTATAGTATAATTTAGTATTATATAGATTAATTTATAATATCACCTCCTCTCTCTGAGAGCCTTTGTCCTTAAAGATTTAAATAGAAAAACGCGCCCTTATTCCTAACATAATCCTACTTTCTTTGTTTAGTAAGTGTTTCTATAATGTTATTACTATATTTTATCTTAAAATGATTTTAAAAACTAATCCTATGCGCTAGAAGAGAGATTAAATTAAAAATTATATTATTAATTCTTCTTTAATTATTTTAAATAATTTTATTATTAATTTTTCTTATAAATACTGTTATTAGAATAATTATACTTATATAATAATAGATAATAAATTAAAATATACTATTTATATTTAGTGTAGTTATTCTTACAAATACTAGTTTTATAGTAAAAAAGAGTAGAATGATTTAAAAGCTACTAAAGCTAAAATTAAATCTGAATTTAAAGAGATAGAGACTAAGTTAAAAAAAGCTTTTATAGCTTAATAGAAGTTTTTTATTAAAATTTATTAATTATAAAAGTAAAAGGATTTTTTTAAAGAATATAATATAAATATATAATTATATAATTAAAAAATATTAGAGATTTTTAATTCTAAGAATTTTTCTTTTAAAGTAGAGGTAGCTGCTACTAATATAAAGATTATAAGAGAATAATTAGAATTCTATATTCTTACTATAATCTCTGATTCTCTTAATATATGGCTTACTAATCCTGGATAACTTCCTGGCGATTTATTAGATGTTAATATCAATACCTCTTTAGAACTTCTAGGGCTTTTATTAAATTTTTAATAGATTCCTAAGTAATTTCTTTAGAGCTATATTCTTTTTATTTAATAAAATAATATAATTTCTTATTTAGTAATTCTTTTTCTGTTAATATTTTATTAATTTTATAGGTTTCTTCTTTAAATATGACTTTTTCTTGTATTTTAGTATTTTATAGTACTAGTTCCAATAATAAGATATAAAATATTAGGTGTATTCTTATAATTATAGATAGTTTAAATTAAAAATTAATTTTGTTGATTTTTTCTTTAATTTTGAATAGTCTAATTTATAGATGATTAAACTTTTTTACTAGTTATATAGTCTGAATATTTTTTATTAAAAGATAGATCTTTTTCTTTTTTTTAAAGTCTAGTCCCTTTAGATATTTTTTATTAAAATAGTTTATTATTAATTTATTCTAATTGATTATTTCTATTTTTAGAAAGAAGTATAATATATTTATTTTTTATATTTTCTATTCTGCTATTAGATTGACTAGTTATTTAAATCTTAGTTATCCTAATAGTCTTATTTCTTATCTATAATTTATAAAATATAGTATTACTCCTGTGGTTGAGTGCTTTGATGTATTGTACGCTATTTATACTATTGGTAACAGGTTTGTCTAATTATTTTAATTATAATTCATATAGTATCATAAATATTATTCTAATATCTAGTTTATTCATTTGGTTTGTCCGTTCGTTTGTGGATAATAGGCTGTTAATAATCATTATTATCCTTCTATCAGGTCTATTATTAATTTCTATAGTTTTGATGTAAATATGACTCCTCTATCTGATATTATAATCTTAGATATGCTGTGGTGTTTGAACATATTCTCTATTAGTTCTTGTGCTAGTCCTTCTGCATCTATTTCTTCTATAATAGCTATGAAATATGTATACTTTGTGAGTCTATCTACTACTATTAAGATTGCATTACAATCTTCTAATTCTGGTAGTTTAGTAATATGATCTATTATAATCTATTGCTATGGGTATTCTAGTGCTTTAATTTCTTATAATAGCCTATATAGTTTATACCTCTTAATCTTGTTTTTTTAATATATATCGCATTCTTTAATATATTTTTTAATATCTTTTATTATCTATGGCTAATAATAGTTTCTTAAAACTCTTTTTAATGTATTAGCTTGTCCTAGATAGCTACTAGTTAAAGTATTATAATTAAGTTGAATAATTTTATTTCTTAGTGATTTTAGTATATAGATTAGACTATATTAAAATATTAATCTAGTTTCTATAACTATAACTTGATCATCTTTATTTTTAATTATAGATTAAATTTATTTATTTTTAAGTGTTTTTTTTACTAGTTTGTCTTATAGTTTTAAATCTATTATAATTTCTATTATTGCTGCTAGAATAGTAATTTAGAGATTATACTTTAAATCTTTATTTTTATTTATATATAGTAATATTAGTTCTAGTCTCTTAATTCTTTCTTTATAATCTAGTTATTTATTAAAAATATTTATTCTTTTGTTTTCTTTTCCCTTATAGTGTTTGATTGTAAAGTTATAGTTTTTAAGTAGTTCTAATCATTTTATCTATCTTCTTATCAACACTTTAGTTGTCGTGAAGTAGATGAGATTTTTATAATCTATAATAATTTATATTAGGTATTTAGTTTTTTTTAAATATACTCTTTAGTGTCTTAGTATTATTATTATAGCTAGTAATTTCTTATTATATATTTTATAGTTAAGTTCTATGTCTATTAACTTTCTTAAGTAATATATAACTAGTCTAAATTTTTTATTTTTATCTAGTTATATAATAGCTGCTTTAATTGTAAAGTCTAATATGTCTATTTTTATAGTTATTAGTTTCTCTAGGTTATATTGTATTAATATTAGTGCTATTATAATTTGATATTTAGTTTTTTTAAATATATTTTCTTGTTCTGCCTTCTATTTGTATAGTTGATCTTTTTTTAGAAGTCTGAACATTGGTTCTATAATTTTTGTGTAGTTCTGGATATATTGTTAATAATAGTTAATAAGTCTAATAAATAACTATAATTCCTTAATATTTCTTAGTTTAAGTTAATTTTAGATTGCTTTAACTTTTTCTTTTTTAGTCTCGATTCTTGTTTGCGTAATTCTATATTCTAAGAAATCCATTTCTTGTATATAAAATTCGCATTTTTTCAACTTAACTTGTAATTTTATATTTTGTAGGTTATTGAGCACTTTTTTAATATGCTATATATGTTCCTATAGCGTGTCCGAAAATATCAAAATGTCATCTAGATACGCGATAGTAAAATTATATAAATAGGATGTTATTATGTTATTAATATATTGTTGAAATGTTGCTGGTGCATTAGTAAGCCTAAATAGCATAACTAAGTATTTATAGTATCTAAATTTTGTCTTGAATGTTATTTTCTATTCTTCACCTTTCTTAATCCTAAGGTGATTATACGCGTCAGTAATGTTAAGTTTAGTAAACTATTTTTTATTCTAAACTTTGTTTTATATTTCTATGATTAGAAGTAAAGGGTAGCTGTTCTTTACTATAATATTGTTGAGTTGCTAAAAGTTAATATATATTCTTAAGTCTGTTATTTCTTTTTTCTTAACAAATAATACTAGGTATCCTGCTAGTAATGTTAAAGGCTATATATATTCTTTTTTTAAGTTCTTATTAATGTATTTCTTTAGAGCTTCTTCTTCATTTCTTGATACTAGGTAAATCTTCTAGGGTACTGGCTCTTTTCTTTTTTTAAATAGAATAGTGTAATCCTACTTACTATGTTCTAGTAATATCTTGTATATTCTATTGAATAAATCTCTATATTGTTGATACTCTTTAGGTAGTATTATATCTATACTGTTTTTTAATTAGTGTCTTTCCTTTTTTGTGATTTTAGTGATAGTCTTACCCTTAACTCTATCCTATATAGGAGTATTTATGACTTCTTTTATAGTGACCTCTAAGCTCTCTTTTGTCACAGAGGTTTTAATAGTCTGAGTTATCCTATAATTATATCTTATTAGATATAACTATTCTATCTTTTAGTGGATCTCTAGGTTATACTTTTTTAGCTATAGAATTCCTAGAATAATATTATTATTCCCTAGTTTTATGATATTAAAATTAATCATCTCTATATATTTATTTATAGTTATTAGTAACTATCTTATTTTATCTATAATATTATTTTCTGCGAGTGTCTTTCTATTTAATCTATTAAGTAATATTGGTATTAATTTCTTTTATTCTAGAATCTATAATTATTTCTAAATTCTTAGATCTATGAAGTTTCCTATTACTCTAGAATTAATCAATACTTATATTTTTAATCCTAGTATGTTGGCTTTAATTTTTAAGTATTATTCTTATGTAGTAGCTTTTATTTTCTTTTCTATTATTTTAAGTTCTTTTTTAATTTCTACAAGTATCTTTTTAATATTTTTTTATTATATTATTTTATTATTTAGAGTATACTATATATTAATTAGGTCTTTTAGTATTTCTTCTGCTTATTGATTTCTTTTATTTAGAATCCTTAGTTTGTTATTAAACGTTATTTTTGCTCTGGTTCTTTATTTAGGTTTCTTAGTTGTTTGGGTGCTTTATGCATTCTTAGACTCTATCTATTACTTTGCTTCCTTAGATATTATAGTATTTATTATATATTATAGATTTTTTAAAGCTTTCTCTTATTCTTATAGCTATTTATAGTTTTCTAGTTTATTTCCTTTTTTTGCTTTTAGATAGTACTTATTTTCTTATTTTATATCTAGGTGTATATTATATAGATCTTTAGTATAAAAAGTCTATATAATAGATCTATACCCCAGATATTTAGGATTGCTGTATAATTCTTGACAGTTTAGTTCATACTTAAATCTAGATATTAATTTAATGTCTTTTTACTTATTATTAGTAAAGATTTTCTTAGTTTTTTACCTTTCTTAAGCATCCTCGAATTGACTCTTAAGATCATCATAGATTGTATTATCAATTTCTTTCTTAATTTTTAGTTGATTAGTAACCCTTTATTCATTCCCTAGTTCCCTAAACTATTTTAAATATTCATTTTATATCTATTATATTTGTTTTTAAGTTCTAATCTTTTCTTAATTCTTAGATTCTATATCTTATTTATTATAGATGTTTTAATAGTCATTAATACTATATTTATAGTCTTATTTAGTGTAATTTATTTAGTCTTCTTTATTAAAGCTATTATCTTATATTATCTTAATCTATTATTCTTATTTTAGACTTCTATATTCTTTAGCATAATATCCTTTCTTATAGTAATTATAATATTTTATATTGCTCTTATCTTTTAGCTTCTTACTTTGTCTCTTTTACTTAGCTATTATATCTAAATCTATTAATATTAGTTTATAGAGATTATATTATTTCTATTCTTAGTTTATTTAATAGTGATTATTTCTTTCTTTAAAGTTTTTTTATTCTATCTTATTCTTCTTTTCCATGTATCTTTTATATAGATAGTTATTAAGTTTAACTGCTATATTAATTATATTAATAAGCATATCTAGCTATTTTAGAATTCTTGCAATTTTATTCTTAATCTTATCCTTCAGTCCTTAATAGAATTAATCTATTTTAGCTTCATTGTCCTATCCTAAATAAGAGCTGACTTAATAAAATTATAATATATAATCTAATACTAATATAACTTATTATAGTTATTATATCTTTTATATTATAGAGTTTTATTTATCTATTTCTTTAAATATTAATTTAATCTTTCTAATAAACATTATATAACTAGTAAATATTTTATTAATATTATCTTCTCTATTATCTTTGATGTCTTTAAACCATAATTATATATAGAGTTCGAACCAATCCATTATATCTCCTTCTAAGAAGATGAAGGCTGCTAGAACTTTATCTAATTCTCCTATAAGTAGGTATATATTAGCCGCGAAGTATAATTATATTTATACTAAGAATAATTATAGCTTCTTTTATTCTCCTCTAAATAGTATTAATTTATTAATCTTAAGCCTTAGCCTATTAGCTTATATTATTTCCAATTTAGTAATACATGCTCTTATTTATTATACTTCTTAAGCTATTAAGGCCCTACTATCTACAGCACTTCTAATTAGTGTATTATTTACTATATTAACTTATTTCCTCTTTGGGTAGTACTTACCTAATTGTCACTGACCTGGATCCACCTTAGTTAAACAGCGTTGTGTCGAGGTACGTTAGGTTGATTAAACCACACAAAGATTCCAAGTCAATAATTAATAGAGAGACTTGAGTAAATAAAGTAATAATAATTAAACTAAACAATAAAATGCCTAGTAATTATAACTAAAATAGAAAAGATCCCCTATACAGCCTAATACTCATACAAGTATGAATGCCTTGCTGACTCTTACTATTATATTCAAGTAACTTATATCAAAGAACTATAAAGAACTAAATATATAATAGTAAAAGAGTATCTGTCACGGACCTGGATCCACCTTAGTTAAACAGCGTTGTGTCGAGGTACGTTAGGTTAGTTGAACCACACAAAGGTTCCGAGTCGATAGTCGATAGAGGGACTTGAGTAAACAAAGTAACAATAGTCGAACTGGACAATAGAATGCCTGGTAATCATAACTAAGATAAAAGAGATCCCCCGTACAGCCTGGTGCCCATATAAGTATAAATACCTTGCTAACTCTCACTATTATATTTGAGTGACTTATGTCAAAGAACTATGAAGAATTAAATACATAATAGTAAAAGAGTATCTTTATATATCTAATCCTTCCTATTCCGTATACCATATATCGTCTACCACTCCTAGTAGATGGTAGATGGTATATCCTTCCTTATCCAATAAGCCGAGCTCATTATATATACTATTTATCTTTCTTATTAATTATATCTTATTCTTATCTTCACATAATTTAGTATATATTCTATACTAAGCCGTCCTATCCTAATATCCTTCTACTGGTCTTGTCATCGTATGGTTCATACGCTCGCAAATCTAGAATGACCTTTCCTTTCTGGCTATAGTATAATTTAGCGTCATGCAGGTTAATTTATAATATCATCTCCCCTCTCTAGAAGCCTTTGTCCTCAAAGGTTTAAATAGAAAGACGCGCTTTTATTCCTAGCGTGACCCTACTTTCTTTATTTAATAAGTGTTTCTATGATGCCATCACTATGCCTCATCCTAAAATGATTTCAAAAACTAATCCTATGCGCCAGAAGAAAGATTAAACTAAAAATTATATTATTAATTCTTTCTTAATTACTTCGAATGATTTCGTTGCTGATTTTCCTTGCGAGTACTGCCGTCAGAACGATTATACTTGTATGATGATGAATAATAAATCAAAATGTGCTGCCTGTACTCAGCACGGTCGTCCTTACGAACGCCGGTTTTATAGTGAAAAAGAGTGGAATGATTTAAAAACTATTAAAGCTAAAATTAAATCTGAATTTAAAAAAATAGAGACTAAGTTAAAAAAAACTTTTATAGCTTAACAGGAGCTTTTTATTAAAGTTTATTAGTTGTAAAAGCAAAAGGATTTCTTTAAAGAACATAGTATAAATATACAGTCGTATAATTAAAAAGTATTAGAGATTCTTAATTCCAAAAATCCTCCTTTTAAAGTAGAAATGGCTACTACTAATACAAAAATTATAAAAGAATAATTAAAATTCTATATTTTTACTATAACCTCCAATTCTCTTAATGCGTGGCTCGCCAATCCTGAACAACTTCCTAGCAATTTATTAGATATTAATATCAATATCTCTCTAGAACTTCTAAGACTCCTATTAAATTCTTAATAAGTTCCTAAATAGCTTCTTTAAAGCTATATCCTTTTTATTTAATAAGATAATACAATTTCTTATTTAGTAATTCTTTTTTTACTAATATTTTATTAATTTCATAAATTTTTTTTTAAGTATAATTTCTTCTTATATTTTAGCATTTTGTAGTGCTAGTTCCAATAATAAGATATAAAATACTAGGTATATTCTTATAGTTATAGGTAGTTTAAATTAAAAATTAACTTCACTAATTTTTTCTTTAATTTTAAATAGTTTAATTTGTAGGTGGTTGAACTTTTTTACTAGTTATATAGTCTGAATATTTTTTATTAAAAGATAGATCTTCCCCTCTTTTTTAAAGTCTAATCCCTTTAGATGTTTTTTATTAAAATAGTTTATTGTCAATTTATTCTAGTTGATTATTTCTGTTTTTAGAAAGAAGTATAATATATTTATTTCTTATATCTTCTGTTCTGCTATTAGATTAACTAGTTGTTTGAATCTTAATTATTCTAATAGTCTCATTTCTTATCTATAATTTGTAAAATATAATATTATTCCTATGGTTGAGTGCTTTGATGTATTGTATACTATTTATGCTATTAGTAATAAGTTTGCCTAATTATCTTGATTGTGATTTACATAGTGTCATAGATATTATTCTAATGTCTGGTTTGTTTATTCGGTTTGTCTATTTATTTATAGATAATAAGCTATTAATAATCATTATTATCCTTCTATTAGATCTATTATTAATTTCTATAGTTTTAATATAAATATAACTCCCCTATCTGATATTATAATCTTAGGTATGCTATGATATTTAAATATATTCTTTATTAGTTCTTGTGCTAGTTCTTCTGTATCTATTTCTTTCACAGTGACTATAAAATATATATATTTTATAAGTCTGTCTACTATTACTAAGATTGTATTACAATCTTTTAATTCTAGTAGTTTAATAATATAATCTATTATAATCTATTGTTATGGATATTCTAGTGCTTTAATTTTTTATAATAATCTATATAGTTTATACCTCTTAATCTTATTTTTCTAATATATATTATATTCTTTAATATATTTTTTAATATCTTTTATTATTTATAGCTAATAATAGTTTTTTAAAACTTTTTCTAATATATTAGCTTGTCCTAGGTGACTATTAGTTAAAGTATTATAGTTAAGTCAAATAATTTCGTTCTTTAATAATTTTAATATATAGATTAGATTATATTAAAATACTAATCTAGTTTCTATAGCTATGACTTGATTATTTTTATTTTTAATTATAAATTGAATTTATTTATTCTTAAGTATTTTTTTTATTAGTTTATTTTATAGTTTTAAATCTATTATAGTTTCTATTATTACTGTTAGAATAGTAATTTAGAGATTATACTCTAAATCTCTATTTTTATTTATATATAGTAATACTAGTTCTAGTCTCTTAATTCTTTCTTTATAATCTAATTATCTATTAAGAGTATCTACTCTTTTATTTTCTTTTCCTTTATAGTGTTTAATTATGAAGTTATAGTTTTTAAGTAGTTCTAATCATCTTACCTGTTTTCTTATTAATATTTTAATTATTATAAAGTAGGTAAGGTTCTTATAATCTATAATAATTTATACTAGATATTTAATTCCTTTTAAATATACTCTTTAGTGTCTTAGTGCTACTACTATAGCTAATAATTCTTTATTATATATCTCATAGTTAAGTTCTGCGTCTATCAACTTTCTTAAGTAGTATATAACTGGTCTAAGTTTCCTATTTTTATCTAGTTGTATAATAGCTACTTTGATTATAAAGTCTAATATATCTATTTTTATAGTTATTAGTTTCTCTAGGTTATATTATATTAATATTAGTATTATTATAATTTAATATTTAGTTTCTTTAAATATATTTCCTTATTCTATTTTTCATTCGTATAGTTGATCTTTTTTCAGAAGTCTGAATATTAGTTTTATAATTTTTGCATAGTTCTGGATATATTGTTGATAGTAGTTAATGAGTCTAATAAATAACTATAATTCCTTAATATTTCTTGGTTTAGGCTAATTCTAGATTGCTTTAACTTTTTCTTTTTCAGTCTTGATTCCTATTTGTGTAATTCTATATCCTAAGAAATCTATTTCTTATATATGAAATTCACATTTTTTTAACTTGACTTGTAATTTTATATTTTATAGGTTGTTAAGCACTTTTTTAATATGCTATATATATTCCTGTAGCGTGTCTGAAAATATCAAAATGTCATCTAGATACGCGATAGTAAAATTGTGTAAGTAGAGTATCATTATATTATTAATATATCATTGAAATGTTACTGGTGTGTTGATAAGTCTAAATAGCATGACTAAGTATTTATAGTATCTAAATTTTATCTTGAATATTATTTTTTATTCTTCACTTTTCTTGATCCTAAGGCGATTATACGCGTTAGTAATGTTGAGTTTGGTGAACTATTTCTTGTTCTGAACTTTATCTTATATTTCTGTGATTAGAGGTAAAGGGTAGCTATTCTTTACTATAATATTATTAAGTTGCTAAAAGTTAATATATATTCTTAAATCTATCGTTCCTTTTTTCTTAATGAATAATACTGGGTATCCTGCTAGTAATATTGAAGGCCGTATGTATCTCTTTTTTAAGTTCTTATTAATATACTTCTTTAAAGCTTTCTTTTTATTTCTTAATATTAGATAAATTTTTTAGGGTACTAGCTCTTTTTTTTTTTTTAAGTAGAATAGTATAATCTTACTTGCTATATTCTAATAATGCTTTATATATTCTATTAAATAAATCTTTATATTATTAATACTCTTTAGATAGTACTATATTTATATTACTTTTTAGTTAATATCTTTCTTTTTTTTATAATTTTAGTGATAGTCTTACTCTTAATTCTATCCTATATAGGAGTGTTTATAACTTCTTTTATAATAACCTCTAAGCTTTCTTTTGTCATAGAGGCTTTAATAGTCTAAATTGTCCTATAATTATATCTCGTTAGATATAACTATCCTATCTTCTAGTGGATCTCTAGGTTATGCTTTCTTAGCCATAGAATTCCTAGAATAATGTCGTTATTCTCTAGTTTTATAATATCGAAATTGATCATCTCCACGTGTTCATTTATAGTTATTAGTAACTATTCTATTTTATTTATAATGCTATTTTCTATAAGTGTTTCTCTATTTAATTTATTAAGTAGTATTGGCATTGGTTTCTTCCGTCCTAGAATCTATAATTGTTTCTAAGTTCTTAGATCTATAAAGTTTCCTATTATTCTAGAATTAATTAATACTTATATTTCTAATCCTAGTATATTGGCTTTGATCTTTAAGTATTATTCTTATATAATAGTTTTTATTTTTCTTTTTATTGTCTTAAGTTCTTCTTTAATTTTTATAAGTATCTTTCTGACATTTTCTCGTCATATTATTTTATTATTTGGAGTATGCTATGCACTAATTAGATCTTTTAATATTTTTCCTACTCATTAATTTCTTTTATTTAGAATCCTTAATTTATTATTAAATATCATCTTTACTCTAGTTCTTTATTTAGATTTCTTAGTTATTTAGGTATTTTATATACTTCTAGCCTTTATCTGCTGCTTTACTATTCTTAGGTATTATAGTATTTATTATATATTATAAATTCTCTAGAGCTTTCTCTTACTCTTATAGTTATTTATAGTTTTCTAGCTTATTTCCTTTTCTTACTTTTAGATAGTATCCACTTCCTTATTTTGCATCTAGATATATATTATATAGATCTTTAGTATAGAAAGTCTATATAATAGATCTATATCTTAGATATTTAGGATTACTATATAATTCTTGACAGTTTAGTTCGTACTTAAATCTAGATATTAATTCAATATCTTCCTACTTATTATTAATAGGGATTTTCTTGATTTCTTACCTTTTTTAAGCATCTTCAAATTAGCTCTTAAGGTTATTATAGATCGTATTATTAATTTCTTTTTTAGTTTTTAGCTAATTAATAACTCTTTATTTATTTCTTAATTCTTTAAACTATTCTAGATATTCATCTTGTATCTATTATATTTATTTTTAAATTTTAATCTTTTCTTAATTCTTAGATTCTATATCTTATTTATTATAGATATCTTAGTAATTATTAATATTATATTTATAGTCCTACTTAGTATAATTTGTTTAGTCTTTCTTATTAAAGCTATTATCTTATATTATTTTAATTTATTATTCTTGTTTTAGACTTTTATATTCTCTAGTATAGTATTCTTTCTTATAATAATTATAATATTCTATATTACTTTTATCTCTTAGCTTCTTATTTTATTCCTTTTACTTAGCTATTATATCTAAATCCATTAATATTAGTCTATAGAGATTATATTATTTCTATTCCTAGTTTACTTAATAGTAGTTATTTCTTTCTTTAAAGTTTTTTTATTTTATCTTATTCTTCTTTTCTATACGTCTTTTATATAGATAATTGTTAAGTTTAACTACTATATTAATTATATTAATAAGCGTATCTAATTATTTTAGAATTTTTATAATTTTATTCTTAATCTCATCCTTTAGTCCTTAATAGAATTAATTTACCTTGGCTTTATTATCCCATCCTAAATGAGAGCTAATTTAATAAAATTATAATATATAGTCTAATACTAATATAATTTATCATAGTTATTATATCTTTTATATTATAGAGTTTTATTCATTTATTTCTTTAAATATTAATTTGATCTTCCTAATAAATATTATATAACTAATAAATATTTTATTAATATTATTTTTTTTATTATCTTTAGTGTCTTTAAATTATAATTATATATAGAATTTAAATTAATCTATTATATTTTCTTCTAAAAAAGTAGAGGCTGTTAGAACTTTATCTAGTTCTTTTATAAATAGGTATACATTAGTTATGAAGTATAATTGTATTTATATTAAGAATAGTTATAATTTCTTTTATTCTTCTTCTAAATAGTATTAGCTTATTAATCTTAAGTCTTAGTCTATTAACTTATATTACTTCTAATTTAGTAATATATATTCTTATTTATTGTACTTTTTAAGCTATTAGAGCTCTTACTACCTATAGCGCTTTTAGTTAATATATTATTTACTATATTAGCTTATTTCCTCTTTAGGTAGTACTTGCCTAATATAGTAATACTCTTTTGTTGTAATAGTACTTAAGTCCTAATGTATCTTAGAGTTAAGATGATAGTTCTTTTATTATAGACCTAGATCTATCTTAATTAAATAGCGTTATATTAAGGTATATTAGGTTAGTTGAACCACACAAAGATTTCAAGTTGATAGTCGATAGAGGGACTTAAGTAAATAAAGTAATAATAGTTGAACTAGATAATAGAATGCCTAGTAATTGTAACTAAGATAGAAAAGATCCTCTATATAGTCTAGTACTTATATAAGTATAAATATCTTACTAACTCTTATTATTATATTTAAGTGACTTATATCAAAGAATTATAAAGAATTAAATATATAATAATAAAAGAGTATTTTTATATATCTAATTTTTCTTATTTTATATACTATATATTATCTACTATTCCTAGTAGATAATAAATAGTATATCCTTTCTTATCTAATAAGCTAAGCTTATTATATATACTATTTATCTTTCTTATTAATTATATCTTATTCTTATCTTTATATAATTTGGTGTATATTCTATACTGAGCCATTCTATCTTAATATCCTTCCACTGGTCTTGTCATTGTATGGTTCATACGCTCGTAAATCCAGAATGACCTTTCCTTTCTGGCCATAGTATAATTTAGCGTCATGCAGGTTGTTTCGTAACACTAGATATATTTTTAATTTATCATATTAAGAATTTATAAATCTTAGATATTAAAGCTAAGTATAAGATTAAAATAATTTTATAATTAGAATATTAATATATTTCTAATTTTAATATTTATTTATATAATTAAGAATAATATCTATTATTTATATATATTAAAATATAAAGAATAAGTTACTTATATATTAAAATTCTAGAAAGTATTAAAATTTTAATTATATCTTATTACTACCAATCAACCAGCGTATGTATGGGTGACCTTGAAGGGTATGATTGATATCATTATTCATACATTAACCAATTAGAGTGCACAATTAAGTTTACCACTGCTCGTACGGGTGCTCGGCACAGAACTGTAAAAAGCACACTGCAATGGCTCATTAGCTTGCTTGTACACGAGCTCAACGCCGACTTATATTGGCTAATGTACGTTGACTCGCTGGCTGGCTCGTATACTGTCTTGGTACAGAGTTGCATGAGGACGTGTACAATTGCTTGTGTGCCTACTCATATTACTGTACTCACTAGGTGGGGAGTTATAGTGCGTGTGGCGAACTCCACTTGGATTCATATACTGACATACATTAGGTGTATTGTACTACATCAACGTAATCAGTACATTTTAGCCAATATTAGTTCTCATGCAGAGGATCTAGTCCAGGACCAACGAGACAAAGCATCTCTTGTCCTTCTTTCAATACACAGCACTAGACCGGCAGGGATATTCACCTTACTGTCCGAGACATGAGCTAGTTCGATTCATGATGTTGCTTAATTAATATTGAAACGTCCTCTACTTTCAAGGTCAACTGCGGCATTGCAATTGAAAATTTTTCTAATTGATTGGAATGTCGCCGGAGACTTTCCATCTTGCAACGACGATCATATCACCAATGATCTGACTTGGTACGTGGTATGTTTACGTTCGATAGGAATCACAGAAGCCTAAGCACATACCGAAATCTATCTTCCGCTATCATGGATGACCTACTAAAACATTTACATCAGGAATCCCTTCTCCGAGTACCGAGATCATTCTCATAGTGGGAGAGGTCGACCCGAACAATAGAGTTGCAGCACTACCACATCGTTCTAGGCTGGTCCATTGCTTTTCAGTACAGTTGCACTATTCTCCCGGTTAGGTAGCTGACGTTGAGCTGGTCTTTGTGGTTGTATGATGTCTAGAGATCGGTATTCGCGTTCGCGCGCGAATTGATCATTCAAGCAGGGGTCGGGCTACATCCTAGTACAATATAAGCGTCATAGTGGTGTTTGTAGCTATACGATGTGGCGTAATTTACGATATTGATCCGCTGGAGGCCGGTAATTAGGGGGCCTTATACGTAAAACCTTGATGATTAAGTTAGTAATCCTTTTGAATCTTGTTCTTACGAGTGCTTGCTAATGTGTGTTGATACTTGATGGGCTCATAATGTATGGTTGGAGGCCTTGTACGCGAGGTCTAAGTGAGCAATCCTATTGGATATATCTTTATGAGTACTCATTGATGTATGCTGATAGGCTTATAATATATGGTTGGAGGCCTTATATGTATGTAAGTCCTAGTTAGATCAAATGATGAGTGGGCATGTTTGTATTGTATTGTTATAGAGTATTTGATAGTTTATAGAATTTCCTAAAAACGCTGTGCGTCTCCAATAACATTATGTAAGTATCAAGATGTGTTAGGCTAGTAATCGTTAGAAGATTAATGATGTTGTGAACTTATAAGCTACTTAAACGACTATGTTCCTACAATTGTCCAGTAGCTTCGAATACAGTCTTCTCCAAATCCTTGCCTCGTGTTCTGGGACCGGATAAACCAAAAGTCACCTTACTGGAACACTCTCGAATCCTGATGCCACCTTGACAGGGATCGTATGATTAATCAGTATGGAAACAAAGGATGATCTGTCACACTTTATAGCAGAATGAGCTAAAAATCAAGGGTTCACGGAAATTAACAGTACGTATCTTAAATGTAGACCACTATCGCCCTAATACGCTGCACCGCACTTGCCTGTATAAAGTAGGCTAAGTCCATCAATGATTAGCCGAAGATATTAGTGTAAATAGACAAATCAGGTCAAGTCTGGCCTTAATGTGAGAGTAACCAAGACTCATTACACATCTGTGACCGTTTCCATGTTGGAGCCCGCATCACCTACTAGAACATTCCCATGTATTTGTCCAACATTTTCTCCCCTATTTTGACCAGGAAGCCTGATTAATATACACTCGATATGAACTTCCGCATTCGTTATATTACTGTAATTTACACATAGTAATGGCCTGTCGCAGATTATGTGTCAGCGTTGACATTTGTGAACGTTTTTTCTAAATTTCATTCACTCTACCTGGAAGTGGTTATGGAAAGTAAATTCTGAAATTGATAAAGATATAAAGACAGATATCTCAAACCATTGGCAAGTCGAAACGATGAACTGCATCTTTAACCTACACCCTGAAGGACGATCTGCGCAAAGTAGAAGGGTAACGTAATTTACTATCGAGTGGTCGCCCCACCCAAAAAACACTTCAAAAATATAGAGACTGAAATTGAAGAGGAATCTCTACAAAGACAGATCCTTTCTGTGGATTCATGTGGAGCAGCCCTCCAACCTTCTACTGTACAAGAAATGACAGATTTACTACTCGCGGCGCATGGATGTACACCTTCTCCTCAGTCGGCCAGTATTGGGTTTCAAGTTTCGTTAAACGACATCTTCTTCTTTCCTCCCGATTTTCGAGACATTACGATCATCAATGGGCTAAATGCGAAGATCTTAAATTCTCTTCTGAATGAATTTTAACTTTTCAAAAGAATATTTTTACTTAAGGAATCGTTCCTGATGATACCTACAACTTTGACAAGACTGGTTTTGCAATGGGCTTGATTGCGACTAGGCCGCCACGCGGTTGTGAATTACGATACAACTTACTTTGCCACCGCGTATTTCAACGGCATTTCTGAAGCAGTGTCAAGGCAAATGGCTACTTCGCCAAAAGCAGATTACTCTCCGAGCTACGAAAGATCCGCGCCCCTTCTCATCGGACGAGGCGTGATGGTTGTATGGAATGCCAGAGAAAGAAAATGGAGGTAAATCTATCTCAGAAGAGACTACTTTAGGTCAAAGGCCAACTACCTCTAACGTCAAGTGTGATATGTAGCAGCTGGTCTATTTGCGCTGCAAGTGGTATTCCTGAGAGTGTTATTTTGACTTAAGTAAAGACCGCATTCTGCTGTTCTCTTATAAGCTTTCTGCTAGTATATATCAAGAAAAGAAAAGCCAATGTGGAATATCAGGGGTTACTATTCCTTACGAATGGTTGTTATACTCTCGACCCTTGTGACCACCGCGAATTCTGCTATTTATGGGCCTCCGCAAGCAAGGATTTCGTCAGTGGTAGGTTATTGAATTGTTTCAACTTGACTGGAGTATCCAAAGCCCTCATGAGACTTGAAAAACATAACCTTTTAGGGTGCGTGTGAATTCTACAAGCACTTCTGACTTTCCACAATTTCAAGCTTCCTGATGTATGCGTATCGTTTGACAGAATTTATATTCCGTACTCAAGAGCCAGAGAGCCCGGTTAGCTAGCCAACAGAAATGACAATGACCGACCTCTTTACATCTTCGACTAGATTCTCTTCGTCCTCCAACATAAAGCATAATCTCAAACTTCGATACCAATCCACGCATGAAGAGCATCCCTTTGGAACTGAAAATAGGGCTCCACTCCCCCGATAGAAGAATCTGCGCTTCCAGAGCTTCCTGGCAGATTTGGTCAGCGTGAAGAGTGAGAGGTAGCTTCAACCAAACATAGTAGCCACCAACCAAATTAGTGCATTCGGAATCAGGCATATATGTAACGCCAAGAGGCATCAAGCGCTTCAGTATAGAAGGAACCATGCGTCAATATTGCTGACGACCTTGTGGGACTATCTTAGTTGAGATATGCTGCTGCAGAGATTTAGTCTTCAGGAGCTTATTGACAAAGATCGACATCATCAAAGAGAGAGCCTCCAGACTTGGTTTGGCCACTTTATCAATAGAATGTTAGATAGGTTGCACAGACATAAATGAAGAAAACGATTGACTTACGCCTGTGAAAGTCCATAGATAAAGGATTCAGCCGCTTCAGCCCATCCAACCCGCAACCTGGGGCCAGAAGCTTGTTGGACGATTTGTCGCTCACAACATTGCCGAATGAGTCTAGAGGAACCTCGTAAGAGAGAACGATCTATATCGACTAGATGCAGTAGAGAGGAGCCTACAGGCTTTGATCCCGCGGTTTAGTGAAGGCGATAAAGTCATAGACATCGCCATAGACGACCAGAGCGTCGATTTGCAGGCGACCCTGACCAATCACTCGCGTCGAAAACGTGTCTTTGTTGTCCCTGATTAGACCTCTGCAAGTCCCATGGAACACAAGGCCCAGTTCCAAAGAGTGCCCACCGGCGTCCATGGGACTTGCAGAGGTCTATCCCTGATGGATTCGAAGAACTGGGTACGCAGTAAATGATATGTTGGTAAAGCTTCCGGTACAACTTACATAGTTTCCTATCTATAGATTACATTAAGCCAAAAGATAGCTTAGGGTTATAATGAATAGATTTTTTTTAGTCCCATGAGACTTCTAGAGGTCTAGCCCTGTGATCATTCAGCATCGCGCTTCATAGCTTCCTGAATCCATCCTGACCTCTCCTTCCCCAACTTCTTCAGTTCTTCGTCCGGCAGGTCGTTGAGTTGGAGGTAGAGATGAGGGCTCGGCACGTTGCGACCCTTCTCAAAAGCAGGACGTGCGAGGAGTCTATACATCCAGTCCTTCACGTGAGGGAATTCATCAATCTGGGATAGGCCACTGTACTCTATGATGCGTGCCGTCAGTATTTTCCGTACAGACTCGGATTCCATCAAATCGGGGAGATTTCTTACTGTACGCGGTGGTCCATGGCCAGATAGCGATGTCAGCAATACTCAGATGATCACCAACGAGATATCCGGAAGGATTGTTTGCAAGGGCCTTATCCATGACGCGGTAGAGACGGCGTGTTTCGTTGACGTAACGGTTCAAGGCGTACGGATAATCGCCGAAAGCGGACACTGTGTTCATTTCAGATTAGTGTCATCTTTTTCGTCGTATTGTCTCGCGAACATACTTTTAAAATGGTTTGCTTGACCCTGCATGGGGCCGAGACCGCTCACCTGCCAAAAGAGCTAGTGGAATACCAGATTAGAATTTGCCCTTTCAAAATTAGAGGTGGCAATAATAGCAAAACCTACCCAGCTTGTCATCTGCCAGTATTCCTTACTGCCTTGAGGATACGATATCTTGTGGTCTTTGTCGTATCGGTCCACGAGATACTGCAAGGTTGCACCGCTCTCCCAGATCTTCAGCTCGCAACCACTCTCGTCCGTGTCGACAATAGCTGGAATGCGACCGTTGGGGTTTATATCGAGAAACCACTGTTCTTTCTGTTCGTGGTTGAAGAGATTGATTTTGCGGACCTATACGAGGATTGCGTCAGGGAGTCCTTTCTCTGGCATTGGGGAGAGGTCACCTGGGATCATACCTTGTACTCCAAGCCGAGTTCCTCCAGCGCGATGGAAATCTTGAGAGGGTTGGGAGTTCCCTCGCAGTAAAGTGTAATCATGATTGACGAAGATGAGTACACTGTTGGGACAATGAAGTCAACAAAGGCACAAGAACTATTCAGCGCTTAGGTCTTGCAGAACAATATCATCAAAGAGGTCACAAATCTAATGAAATCACTAGCACGTCTTCAATCTTCGTATTCAACAGCGGCTCTTCTTCGTATTTATACGCGTTTTCTTGACGAGAAATCGAATGCAATTTCCTCCAGTCTGCGTTACCTCAAAGGGACAACGGTGTCACCAAAGCAACTTAGGCTAAAAGGGCTCTGTTTGTCCCTGATCGGGTTTCATTTATGGAGCGCTTACGGGCTGTCGTTCGGCCCGTTGCCGGAAAGGGCTAATGGTCACCAGAAATAGGAACGATTGACAGATTAAAGAGGGACGACGATGGCTACTGACTAGTGACGGCCGCATATAAACGTTATTTGGATGCTGGACGATTATCAATCAACTGCTTACACCATTGATTTGAAATCGGCTACATGCGACTAACTGGTCGACGGTCCGTGGCAAATTGCTGGACATGTAAGTCGTTGCCGAGCTCACTCAATTACACTATGCCAGCAATAGGCTTCCTAGCAGCCTCGGTAACGTCGAGCTAGCGGGAGGATTCGTGGTAGATGGTAGACTCCTCGGCGTGGATGCGGAAGAAGGAGTTTCAGGATCCTAAGACTAATATTACTAACTTGGGAGGTTCATCAATGCCAATGTGACTATGCAACGTCTACGCACTAAACCTCACATTGTCGTTGACCCACAGGAACAATCAAGCTGAGTGACGGAACTCAAACGCTTCGAGACTTCGTGTATGCATTTTCCACGGCTGGTCCAAGGCTGAAACTATAAATTCTGCGGAAGCGAAAGATCTTTAATTGAGGATCTGGTCTGAAAGTCTGAGTCTAATGCCTGTGGAATTTCTCACCTTTCCTTGTTCCTGATTCTAATAGAAAGAACAAAGAACAATTTGCAAACTCAACGTCATGCCGTCCCGCATTATTGTCGTCACTGGCGCCACGGGCAACCAAGGCACAGGCGTTGTCGTAGCTCTACTAGCCTCCGATAAGAAACATCACGCCCGCGCCTTAACGCGCGATGTGGACTCATCTCGAGCCAAAAGCTTTCCAGTTTAGTGCTCTAGAAAGGTCGAGCCCAACTGTCTCAGCCTTGTCTCTGGCCACGCTTATCACCAGAGTAGCCTACGCTCGGCGTTTGCTGGTGCTTATGGTGTTTTCGCCGTCACCTCCGAGATCTATCATGGCAAGGTCTTGGTTGCGGAAGCGGAAATGGCCCACGAGATAGACGCGGGCCGCCGCAACAAGGTCCTGACAGCCAAGGAATCTGGCGTCAAGCACTTTGTCTTCAGCAGCCTGCCGAAAATGGATGAGGTAACCCGCGGGCGATTTCTCGGTATTCATCACATGAACAACAAGCATGCTATTGAAATGATAGCAAAAGAGCATTTGAGCGGCGTGACTTGTCTTATTCTTGGTTCGTGATCCTCAGAAACCTTGTTTACATTCAATCAAAGGAAAATCCAACTCTGGCTATTGATGTTCTCTTACGCAGGTTTCTTTTACACAAATTTAAGATGGCCTCAGTATACTCGCCGCCGCTGTAATTGATATTTGCATTTACTCTGCCATTGGCTGATGGCATCCGATTTGAAAGGTGTTCGACTAACATACAGACCTTACCCAGCGGACAGTATGGTTGAGTTCCGCACGCCCATTCCAAGCAAACAGGTAGCGCAGTGGACCGACCCAAGTTACGACATGGGAAGCTTTGCTGCTCGTAAGTCACATACATGCACATAATCTAATGACGTTTTCCGCGCTATTTCTGCGCACCACTTCGTAATCCAGACCATGACCAGTCCTGAATGGTATTACTAACCGTCAATACGGAGAGGTCTTCGATCCGGGCTTCGACATGACTGCAGGCAAGACATATCTCGTCATGAGCCCCCTCATTACCCCAGAAGAAATGGCTCAGATGTTTACAAGGGTCACAGGTCAAACTGCTATTCAGAATCCTATCAACCCTGAAAGGTTTTGCGAGATGACAGCCCCGTTCGTTGGCCCAGCCTTTAAATTGGATGCCCAGAAGATGATGGAATGGGCTTCTATAACGCCAGGAAATAAGGTTTGCTTTGGAGCCATGGACCCTTCGAAGATGAACGATACCTTTGAGGAATTAGGGCTCAGGGCCACTTCCTTCGAAGCGTTGGCTAAGGCGTAGTGCGTGGAAGGGGCCCGAGTGAGTTTGTGAGTGACTTGCGGGTAGTTGAATGACAGCATAAAATCCATTGCATGAACGTGCACAAGCAGTATAAGGAAGAGCTCATGTTTTCACCTCCTAATTGATTCTACGAGAGTAGTCTGTCTCACAACTCTCGACTGATATCTGTGTCGTGAAACTAATGCTCCTGTAATTATAAAACATTTTCTGCGTATCAAATAACATGTAATAGATTTTAGCGTAGCTTACGTGTAATCATCAAGCAATAACCAGCAGTCCTAGACCAAGAGAAGTGCTCAGTCTATTCCAAACGCAGTGAAAGATTTGGGGCCAGCAACCCTGTGCTGAATATAATGTTTTGTAATTATAAATTTGTAATAAAAAAAAGCGAATTCCTATTACATTACAACATGACGTTGTAGAGGAGGGATCTAGTCGGAGCTAATCCACTCAAATTACTGTGCTGCCTGATATTCTCAATGTTCGCCGTGTTGTGCACCTGATAGTGGAATATTACGCCGGTGTTGCCTTCCTAAGATCCTTATGATCCAAATAGGTAAGGGCAAATACAATTATCGACTGCAGCTATCTTAACTGACTAGTCAGAAACGGTAAACGGTGCACAAATGCGGTAAAGACCGACGATTAAGGTTCGCTTTAGTATCGCAACTGATGCTGAACAGACAATAGAGATTACCAATCATCCTGTTCCCCACCATCAGAAGCCCTCGCCCTTGACAAGTATGCTTCTGGGAAGTCAAATTGGCAGAGGATTCGAAACTATGATACGATACAGGTGATAAGGATGAGTTTCAGCCTTTTTAGTCTCATTCACCCGTCTGTGGCATTTTCCTCTGAAACAACGTAATTCCGCCATTCCCAGTGCCCTTTTCCCAAATCCTCATCCTGCTCCCCTTGACTCGATTCGGCACAACAACAGCTGAAGATGGGGATATCGGGGAAACAACGTTTTCTTTTTGTGCACGCTGGTGACGCCAGCTCTAATTCACGTCCCAGCAAATCGCTCGACTCTGAAATTCGTCGTCATGTAATGGTCAAGATCGGCAAATCACGGAGAAAGCGGCTGAAGAAGCTACCGTTCGTCATTAGAGAATGGCGGCCAACCGAGGCTTTGGTGACACAGCCGATATCTCATAATGACGAATATTCGACAAACGAGAACAATATCCCCATGCCAGCTCCATCGACTGCATTAGAGCCTACTACACAGTACGCCGTGATGTCACCTGCGCCGTCTATCCTACATGCACTATCCACTTTTGAAAAGGAATGGGGAGAGGATTCTTATTCAGCATATGGGTTCACTCTGATGATGATGGCGGGAAAGAATGCGTCGAGTCGGGGTAAGTTCCTTACAGCTTAGTATGAATATTTCACTGTTCACCACTCGCTGAATATTGTTCCATAGCTCGCTCGACAGGCACATTTTGGTTTCCATTTGCATTTAGGCAATCCGCATTCCTCTGGCACTACCGTGAAATTTTCAACTCGCCCGATCTTCTGGTCCCACTGTACCGTGCCTCAGCGAGACGTCTCCGATTTCTTGCATTAGAGCGCTCTCTGACAACGATTCAGTGCATTGAATCAACCCTTGCTAACTTTAATGTCAGCACCTCATTGTCTGATAAGGTCCTCAGCGCTGTGTTGGCTATCGTATGCTATAATGTAAGGTTCATCCCTTATAGCAGCTGTTGTTCAATAACGTAGCTGAGTTTGAAGCAGTTAATCAACCTGGATTTTGACCAAGCGATGGTGCATATCAAGGGCATGCGCATGATTGTTGAGGAGAGAGGCGGGTGGAGTACCATGGAGGCTAATCCAGACTTAATGGTCATGATTTCATGGTATGGAACCGCGACAAGCACAATTGTCGGAAAGTTGCATGGTTTTGATGTTTGCATCACAGGGCGGACATTACAGTTGCCTTAGTGCGTAATACGAAGCCACTCTTTCCCCTCTGCACGGCAATACCAAGCGCCAATTTCAACCATCAATTGACCCTAGACACGCTTCCTGCTCCGCTATTCAACCTTATGAACGGTGATATTAAGCAAGACACTCGGCTGACAAGCTCGATGTCTTGCATAGCGGATCTCAATGCGCTCGCTACAGTTCTGCGTGTCGAGCTAGCCACTAATGGCGACGCCATCTGGGATGACGAAGAGCGAATGGCGTTTCTCATGAATCCGGTCACCTACCACCTCCTGCAGCAACAACCAGCGATATCAGGGAGGCAGGTGCAACGCTCCGACATGATATCGGAGGCCATACGACTCGGTTCTATCATTTGGATCATTGAAGTAAAGCGGAGATCTCGCTCTTATCCTGGGACTGCTAGATCACATGTCTCAGCATTGCTCAACATACTATCTGAGGATACTGATTTGCAGAGTATCTGGAACGAGTATTCTCACCTGCAAACCGTCCACCTTTGGCTTATCGTACTCTGTGCTATCGGCGAAATCAGTGACCAAGACCATGAACTTGCCTTGAGGATGATAGTTGGAGTCATCAAGAAACATAGGCTTGCCTCATGGGAAGGTATCATGGTAGATATTCGTCGGATGCCCTGGCTTGATATATTTGAGTGTCGTTGTGCAACGCTCGGGCAGCAGATCAAGGGAAATTTCACATGACAAGCATTTCAAAAGGTTGGCCAACGCCAGTTATTGTAAGGTATAAAATTTTGGACCGTTTCATCAGTATTTGAACCTTTATTCTCTGCTCTTAAACATCAATCGCACAGTTAGATCAGCGCCTTGACGTCTGGAGCCGATATCCATTCATCTACTCGTCACACGTGCTCGAGAACATCACCAGATATTATCTGAGCTTCAAATCACGTCACGGGGCACACCTACGGCAACGTGTGCAAGGTCAAGCTTACGTGCACTCCTTGCATCTAGTTATGAATGCATTAGCTACCACGATTTAACGATATCAATGAGCTCGGCTGTAGATTACGACGCGCCTTTAGTCAATAACTCTTTCATAGGTGAAGCTGCATCGAATGCTTTCCGTCTTGTACAATTTGGGAAGAGTTGACGAAGGTTGGCTATAGTATCAACAGTGTGTGCACACCGGGCAACAAGCTGCTGTTCAGAGTGTGGCAAGCCGAGAACGATCGATCATAGCAAGGAGGAGCTTACTCCAATAAGTCGAGGTTGCCACCCAAATCAGCATTGTTCAGTGCGTTTATCCGATGTGAGCTATGATTTGCCGGGCCAAATAAACCTCGCAGGGTTGCTATGACTCTTGCGAGAAGGGCACGCGACGAGGCATGTACAAACCAGCTAAGCTCTCGAACGTCGTCAAAGCACTATACGACTACTTAAAGGACGAGTCTAGATTCGTCACTCTGGCCTTTTGTATACATTTACCTTATCCAAGATAACGGGAAAACATCGCGCATCTAATCAAACGCGATCCCCCCCCCCCCCACACTGCTCATGACTCATGTCCCAGAGTGGACCTTAATCAGTGAATTAGCCCAGACAATTCCTTCAATAGCCGACCGCCACCAGGTGCTGGGTATGTTTAAAGTCATGCACTACACGGGGCTACTGTTGTCTTCGCAACGAATCGGGAAACAGATTCAAGATGTAGGATTTCATTTCCCTCTATATATGTGGATAGCATTTCAATGAACTCAGCCAGTCTACTAACGTGAATATGGCGAGCAAATTCCAGGAATATTTACACAGTATATAAAACGGTTGGGCCAACTTAGCCTTTAGCGGCGGGCATATTGCTCAGCCAGCTGAGCAGTCTCTTCTTCGTTGAACGCATCGACATCTGTCGTAGCGAATTCACGAGCCGGAATTCGCTTCGCAAAAAGGGTGTCAAGTTCGTCAAAGGTTCTTCCTTTGGTCTCAGGAAGACGAAAGTACGACCATACAAAGACTACCCATGCACATCCACCCCAAACAAAGCTATGAAAATGTTTAGTCTGAAGTTTGGAAAAGTGAAAAAATGCTAGACGATGAGCCTTACCCAGTGTAGCCCTTGAGATTCCATGCAGTAGGATTCATGAAGTAGTTCTCCAAGATACCGCAAACTACACCCAATATGTTTGAGCAATTGCGAGCGAGACAAATTGTCTTTTGGCGAAGACGAGTTGATCCGATTTCAGCGGGAAGAGCCCATCCTATAGCACAGTAAAGCAGCTTTGTTAGCTATTATATTTAGACCCATCCCGACATTTGATGTTGAAAACTTACCCAGCTGACCGGCTGAGAGCTGGAAGGTGAAGGTCCAGACTAAGGTCAAAATGGCTTGAGCCCAAGCGACAGCAGGTCGTTCGGTCCAAACATTAAGTATACCAATGAGACAAAGCTCGGTTGCCATGGCTGCCATGCCGATAACATAAATCGTACGACGACCAAAGTATCTGTCGTGCTGGTCAGCAAGCCAAGCTCGGAATCTTGGGTTAGGGTGAAGCTCGCTTACGGCATCAAGAAAAACCAATTAACAAAGCATGCGAAAAGAGCCATGCCATTGGCTCCCAAGCCCAGAGAGTATGAAGCTTGGGTATTCAATCCGACTTGTTGGAAAAAGTAGGTACTGGCGTAGGCGAAACAAAGACCACAGACAAGCTGTCCACCAAAAACAACCAATGCAATTTCAGTGCGGCGGAGCTCAACGCCGCGGAAGCAGTCCAGATAGTTTGTACCAATTGAGAGCTTCTCCTCGAGGCTATTCGTGTACACAATCTGCGCTAGCGATTTTTTGACATCCATCTGAGGGCTTTGAAGGCGTTGGAGAGCTCTTTCTGCCTCGCTCAATCGACCTTTTCGTACGAGATGGTATGGTGAATCAGGGGCGAACCAGATAAGAGGAATCAGGAAAACAGGCCAAAACCATTGAAGGGCAAAGGGAATCCGGTATCCCCACTGATCTTGACGGCTGACTAGTCCTCGAAGCACACCAGCAGAGATGAATTGCCCGATAATGAAACACATATTTGTCCACGAGGTGAAATAGACACGTAATTGAAGGGGAAGAACTTCAGAAGCGTATGCAGGGGCAGCAGTTGCAAACTGTATTTGAAACAAAGTTAGATGATGACTTCAGTAAATCCTATCCGAATAACAGAACTTACGATACCCCATTCAAAGCCCAGCAGAATTTCTCCAACTAGAAGCTGGGGTTTAGATTCGGCAAAAAAAAGTATGAAGAGAAAGCATGACATGACGACCAGGGTGTAAAAGACCACTTTCCTGGGCCCGTAAGCGGCAACGAGCCAGCCGTTGAGAATAGTACCAAAGATGGAGCCCACGCCTAAGATGTTTGTCAGCCTTCAACACGTGGCCACGTGGAACAAATTGAAAACGCACCGGATCCTTGGCCCAAACCGGATTGCCAGGGCGCGCTAATAGAGAAACCTGTTGGGGTTTGAGTTGTCACAGGAACCGGATCACCATATTTCCGTTGAAATGAAGCTATACTCTGGTTAATCATGGGCTATCACAAATCACTTTGTAGAGGCAGATCATCTTACGATAGGCGTAAAAGTTAGAGATCAGGTTAGTATCATAACCTTCCATGATAACACAGAGCGAGATGGCCAAACTCCAAAAGATTGCCTTTTTATAATATTTCAACGCTTCCCGAATCGTCATTGTCTTCTCCTCCTCGTCACCATCTCTAGCCACAGCAGTAATTGCTGCCTGTGACCATACCTCATCGCTACCAAGCTTCTGCAGAACAGCGCCCTTCTCGCATATCTGCTCAACGTTCACAGCATCAGGCTTCTCCATAGTGATAAACAGGGGCAATTTGATTGATCTTCGAAACAAAAAAAGAACAAGGTGATACAGTCGCCAATATGCGTGGTGAAGCAGACATGCAAGGGAAACTTGATGCTGAAATTTGGCGATTTCAACGTCTATATATAGACATCAAATGGATTGGGGTGGACTGTGAGAATGATGGGCAGCAAGGTCACCAGCATTAGACTCGCTGGGCCGTTTTCGAAATTTGGTTAGATAAACCCCAGATTTCCCCCACATCAAAGTCCTTGTGTAAGCAATACTCAGAGTTGGGGTTGTTTTGTCATGGAATGTCGCAGTTGCCATGTCAGTTCGAAGACATCAACAGTAGAATTTAGGTAAATCCCGGTTAAACGAATCAGATTCTTTCAAATCCGCTCCTATGTGCCGCTTGAATTCCGCACGTTACCTCGCACTTCTTTTCCCTCTCTTACTTGGGTTGTGTGGCGTTTTTGGCCAACATTCTTTGGTCAGTTATCCGGCTGTCACGTGGAAGGTCTTAGACGAAGCTGCTCCGGCTGCAGAAAATACAAACCTGAGTGGCGCACGGGACCTTCCTTTTCTCGAAATCTTGTTGTCAGTCCTAGACTGGAAATCAGTGCTGGGCTTGTGGCCACTGGCCAAAACCAGATGCAGGAAAAGTCGATGTTCTTGAGGAACTACCTAGTATAGATTGAGTACGCCGCGCCGCCGGCTTTTTTCTTGTGCCATTGGTCTCTGGGAGAGCTATTCCGCCGCTAAAAATGCGGATTTGAAACTTTATGGTATGGCATAGGCTACGCGAAAGAATGGGCGCCAATAGGAACTACAATTAAGATGCTCTCCAAATTTTAACGATGGCGGCTTTCAAGGTTTTGGCTAAGAGACAAGTGGTTGTCAGTTTAAAAATTTCGGAGGCTGCGTATTTGTGTGTACGACTACTTCTCGGAAGTACTATAAACTAGCCTGGCGCGTGGACAATAAAACTGGTTGAAACTAGCCTCCCTCAACGAACGGGGATAATTTTTGCTGCTCCACGGGGTGTGTTCTGCGGTTTTCACGTCTTCCAACTGGCCGATTGTTAGCCGGAGCCCCACGTCGACTGTTTATGACTTATCTCCATTTTTTCCCCCCAATGAACATGACAGTTCGAATGAACATCACCTCTGCTAATGTCAATCACACGGCGGCAAGATCACATTTACTTTGAGGATCGTGGAGATCTAATACCATGGACCAATCCGATTTCTCACATCCCGACCCCAATATTCCACGTTAAATCCAAATCTTGAGAATCAATGTCAAGCACTTCCTACCATGGGATCCTTAACGTTTGGATTCAAGAACCAGAATGTAAATTCCTACGATACTTGTCTCATCTGGGCTCCTTTATTTCTTTCTCTCTTGATCAACGCATAGTATGAATATTGTATCGTTCGCACACCATAGTTGACTTGTTTTTACTTCAAAATATTACTAAAATGCTCAGAGAAGACATTCCGGCCACAGACCGTATTCACAGCCATGCAAAGTCCGATAATTCACAACCAGTGAACTTCCAGGCCGGTAAGAAAGTCCAGGAAAAGCAACCATCTGATCAGTGGAACATATTATCAACCACGCGTGACTAACAACAATACTTTGGTCTACAGGAGTCGTCGTCGACGGCACGAGATTCACCCTGCATGGCAAAAATGTGTCCTACGGGTTTCACGTTGGAAGCAATGGTGATCTCATATCTACACATTTTGGCGGTCGTATTGATGCTGTGATCCCCAATGATCCGTTACCGATTGTTAACGGATGGTCGGGAATGCCAGACCGTGTTCGTCGCGAGTTTCCTGATCATGGACGAGGCGATTTTCGCAGCCCTGCAATACGGATATGTCATGGCAACACGCATCCAATCATAGCCTTGACATACAAGTCATACGACGTGATAAAAGGCAAGCCAGCACTACCAGGACTCCCTTCAACGTTTGGGAGTGAGAAGGACGTCACAACTCTTGTCATTCATATGTACGATGATAACAGCGACATAGCTGTTGATCTGTCATATTCTGTCTTTCCAGATTTTGACGCAATCGTGCGAAGTGCTTCAATTACAAATAAAGGAACCGCACCAATCACCGTGGAAGAAATGGCTAGCTTCAGTGTAGACTTGCCTTATGATAATTATGACATGGTTGGCCTGAGAGGAGATTGGGCGAGAGAAACGCACCGGCAAAGGCGACGAATCGACTACGGTACACAGGGGTACGTTGACGCAGTAGCACACGATCGTAAATCGCTAAAATTATTCGTGGCTTTCTGGAATTTTATTTTTTTGCTAATTTTTCGTCCTTTCGGATAGGTTTAAAAGTAGCACTGGATTCTCATCTCACTTCCACAATCCATTTTTCGCGCTTCTCGAAACGACAGCTACGGAATCCCAAGGAGAGGCCTGGAGCTTCTCTCTGGTGTACTCTGGTTCCTTTGCTGTCAAAGTGGAGAAAGGATCCCAAGGCTGTACGCGCGCATTGATGGGTTTCAATCCTGACCAGCTGTCATGGCCTTTACAACCTAACGCAAGCCTTACGTCGCCCGAATGTGTTTCCATATACTCGAAAGGAGGTCTGGGTGGTATATCGCGTTCATTACATGGTCTATATCGCAACCACCTCATGAAAAGTCAATACGCGAATACTATCCGCCCGGTCCTCTTGAACAGCTGGGAAGCTCTGTACTTCAACCTCGACCAGAACAAAATCTACCAGATGGCCCTTGAATCAGCCGCACTAGGTATAAAACTATTCGTTCTTGATGACGGCTGGTTTGGTGATAAATATCCACGCCTTTCGGACAAGTCTGGCCTCGGTGATTGGATTCCTAATCCTGCGCGATTTCCAAACGGCCTGGCACCAATGGTCAAAGATATCACGGCTTTAAGACCACGAAACTCGTCTGACAACATGCACTTTGGACTTTGGATTGAGCCGGAAATGGTCAACCCTAAATCAGCACTTTACGAGCAGCATCCTGACTGGGTTTTGCATGCTGGTAAATATATCCGAACTGAGCAGCGAAACCAGCTCATTTTGAACCTCGGTCTTACTGAGGTGCAGAACCATATTATCAATTCAATATCAGATATTCTGCGTAGTGCGAATATCACCTACATTAAATGGGATCACAACAGGTGTATAAACGAATCGCCATCCTCACCTAGTCATCACGAATATATGCTTGGCGTCTACCGAGTCTTTGAAGAGCTTACTTCTCGATTCCCCAGCATCTTATGGGAGGGATGCGCTGCTGGTGGAGGCAGATGTGATCCTGGGATATTGCAATATTTCTCCCAGGTTTGGATATCCGATAATACCGATGCACTAGATCGAATCTTTATTCAATTCGGTAATTCAATTGCATATCCTGCTTGTGCGATGAGCGGTCACATTTCTGCTGTTCCAAATCATCAAACAGGAAGAACCATTCCATTGACTTTCCGCGCCCATGTAGCTATGATGTGTGGCTCAGTTGGCTTGGAATTAAATCCTGCGGAACTTTCGCCTCATGAAAAATTCACGTTACCTCAACTCATAGCACTGGCTGAAAAGATCAACCCAATTGTGATAACTGGGAATATGTGGCGACTTAATCTGCCAGAGGAATCAAACTGGCCAGCTATGATGTTTGTCTCTCAAGACGCGTCACGGGCAGTGGTTTTCTATTTCCAAATAAGATCTCTGGTCAACCACGCTTTTCCACGATTGAAACTACGGGGGCTTGATACTCATTCCACCTACTTCGTGGATGGAGAAGGCCCAATCTCAGGAAGAACACTGATGAACTTGGGATTGCAATATTCATTTGAGTCTGACTATGGAAGCAAGGTCATTTTTTTGGAGAAGGAGCATACAGCTTAGCTGACGACATATCAAAAGCTTTTTCGACTTCTACGATACCGTTAGATGTACTTCATACATAAATCTGTAGAGCTAGACTCTGTGAGGTGCGACAGAAGACCCACTAGATTTTGTGATGCAATTCGCATCCGGATGCAGAATCTGAAGTTATTCATGTTTTCATTCCCGTGATCTTACACAATTGTATCCAGACCTATGTGCTTTGCAGATGGAAACTGCAGGCACCTCCGGACTTTCAAGCAGTTCAAAATTGAAATTTTTTAATTTTTTTTTTTTGATATGGAATCTCTTGCCGCAAAATATAGAAACATAATTGTTTCTAGAATCCATCTCGGTAGAGTAATATATAGTCCTAAGATAGATCCGTGATGAGTGTATCCCGATTTTTCCCAGCTCATTTCTTATGCTTCGCTGGAGCGATCAAAGCGAGGGCAATGATATTGGAGAATTTTACCACTAGCACCGAAGGGGCATTCGAGAAAATATAGGGTGAAAATCGCTTGTAATATTGATCTGTCTAACTAACATTTCTGTTATCGTTTCCTGTCCCTTTTATATATGAGAACGCCATACAAAGTCCTGACTATTATTCTTTCAATCTATGTGTCAAAAAGTGTCGCAAAATGTGTTCCAAGGGGTGCTTTAAAGAGCGCTTCAAAAGATAGTAAATTACCCCAATTCTTATATTAAATAGATTCACGGGCTCTATCTGAGTTAAGCGTAGCAGTAAATTTAGCTAATACATCCCCTCACGAATCGAAGCTTTGAAGCTTTTATTCATGCACCAACTTCGTGATATCAACCAATCCTTAGTGTTGACACCAATTCAAAAATGACTGCCCATAAAGCACCTTTGTGAAGCTATCCGCGATCATATCCTTAGTGCCTACCTATTCAACGCGTAGGCGCTCGCACCTAACTTCTTGTTGAAGCCAGTGATGATAAATATCAATATAGCGAAGGTTAGTACGAAACTGAGGATCCTCGGCCGTCAGTAGTAAAATTGTTTGTTTGTTGTCGCACTGAATGCAGAGCTCTCTATCTGGCGTGAATCCGATCGATTTGAACACGCGCTTCTAAATGTGAAGCCTTTTTACAGCCTCTATGACAGCGCGGAGCTCAGCCTCGGTGGTTAACATAGTAACTAGGCGCTGTTTGGTGGCTCTCTAATCAATGGGACCCCCATATAACATGATAAGATATCCTTCGGAGCTGGTGCGGTCGCTTTAATCTCCAAATGAAGCATCCAAAGCATATATAAAGGCGTCCTTACCTAATTTCTTTAATAATAAGTATTCGATAGCGAGGAAGCGCGTGGTGTAGAGATATTGAATCACATGCTTAATCTGCTTAAAATGCACCTTGCTGGGATTCTTGGTATGCTTTGCTAGTTCATTTACCGCCTTGGCGACATTAGGCCTAGTCATGATAGCGGTGTAGAGAGCCGATCTAATGAGCTTTTGGTAAGCGTGAATCTCAGCATTAGTTGCTTCTCCGGTTAAAGCTATAATTGGTGTAGAAATTGGGGTTGAGATAGATTTCTTGGTGTTGAAGCGTTCTGCGATTTTAGTGATGTACGAATCTTGACAGAGCTAAATCTTGTACTGGGGCCTATCTCTGGTGATCCTGATGTTGAGAAACCATTCAAATTTATCTATTTTTCGAAGCTCATATGCGTCGGTGAGCTCTTTCTCGATTGCTTCAAATTCTTTCTGCTTCGTAGCCTTGTCATAGAATATCAAGATATCATCAACGAAGAATAATAGTAGTACGCCATTCTTCACAAAAAGGCATTCCTCATCTAGGATTTGTGAGAAACCTAAGCCTAGCAGGATTTTTGTGAGTTCTAGTTACCATAATTGGGGACTTCTTCGTAAACTGTAGAGCGCTTGCTTGAGCTTCATAACCTTGCCAGATTCTTTGAAGCCATCCGGAAAGTAGATATAGACATCCTCATCTAATTCGCTGTTGACGAAGGCGTTGATGGTATTAAATTGTATGATCTCGAGGTCAAATACAGCGGCAAACGACATCATCAAGCAGAAATTTCTTGAGGCCAAAGTTGCAGCTCTCATAGAGAGCTTATTTTCTTCTTGTAGGTCTTCTCACACATAAATTCGTGCTTTAAATTTGTTAAGCTTTCCATGCTTATTAAATTTGTATTTGAAAACCCATGTTAGCAGTAAAATCTGTGTATTTGTAGGTCTGGGGACGAACTTGAATGTGCCTTTTTTCTTTAATTTATCAAATTCTTCGGTTGCAGCGCTTTGAAATTGGTTGTAGAAAGGATAATATTGTAAAAAAAACCAATTCTTAGACTCTGGCGGTAAATCTGTGGTTAGGCTCCAATTTTCAACCTTTTCTTGAGCTGTTAAGAAAGTGTATACTAGAGAAGAATCTCATAATAATTTTTGCCTAGCAAATAAGGTGTGGGCTTCTTTTCTCTGCTTTTTAGTGAGCGCTGGTGGACTGGGGCTATGTGCTCTTTTTAAGGTTATTCGCATTCTTGGTGTAGTAAGAATATTTAATGAGGATAGGTCGGCACTGATATCTTGAGCCCTAGATGTTTGTAGGCTTCTGATTGGCTGATTCCTTTATAGGCTACTGCCTAAAGCGTTTGATTGCCTATTTTATTGATTTATAAAACTATTGCTATCGCCTAGAGTGCTTTCTTGCCCTTTTAGGACGTTTGTTGGTGGGGTACTATCATTTTTCTGATTGCCTGATGACCCCTTCTTTCTCTTTAGGCCGTTTATTGGCGGGGAGAGCTCTTTTAGAGAAGTGAGAAGACCATTTTTGACCTTATTAGGCTTAAATAAAGCTTTCTGATTGGTTAGAGCTGGGGTTTGAGTTAACTGAGCTTCTAGAATATTAGTTGATCCAGATCCAGTAGAGATATCTTCTCTATCCATTTCCTTATCTATATCTCTATTCTTATATTCTTCTTCTTACTTACTATCTTGCTCTATATTCACCTCTACCCCCTCAGTTGACTCAATATCTTTATGTTCTACCAAGATATTATTATTATCTATTATTTCTATATCTTCTTGAGTATTAGATTCTTCTTTTTCAGGCTCGATTTCCATTTCTTGTGCCAATTTTGGCGATTTTTAGTCAATTTCTATAGGAGTAGACTCCAGAGCGGTTCTCTAAGTCATAATTTGTGCGTTTCCACCCCCAAGGGTTGCTGAGGGCTGGCTAACTAATAGTATCAGGTGCAAGCTCTCGTTTACTGAGCCGTATACGACGTCGTCGTTCGCTTCTTCGATATTACCCCAATCTACGTTATCAATATAGATTAGTACATCTTGCTTGACTATTTCTCTAGTAAATGGATGTTTAGGATCATATCTCTTTATCTCGTCAAAAATAACATCTCGAGCTCGAATGACTCTGAATCCTTTGGGGTGGTTAATCTAGATTTGCTAAATATTATGAGCTTTATATTCTATGAGATATTCTATCTGAGTATAAGTTTCTATTTTCTGACTTTTCTTATTCTTAATTCACATATAGGCCTTTGCTCTAAATACAAATAGATTATTAATATACAGTTTTTCTCCGTGCGCCTTTTCATATGGTGTTTTCTAATTTAAGGCTTTCATTAGCGTTCAGTTGATTATGTGTATCGATGCTCTGATAGCCTACAGCTAGAATATTAATAGTAAATTAGCTTCTTGGATCTTATGCCTTACTCGCTTGATAATAATCCCCCCAGTTCTCTCACTAGGTCTGTTTTATTCTGGTGTCTTTGGTACAATAACGAATAATAATGTATATTTTTTCTTACACTAGTTTTTATATCCTTCCCCATTTAGTGACGATTCTCCATCAGTGTGAATAATCTCAATATAGATGTTAAAGGTATGCTTTATTTATTCAATTATGCTCTTCATATCTGACAATACGGCTTTCGAATCTATAATAGCGGCAGTATGGAACTTCGAAATAGGATAAATTGCATGGAGCATAAATTACTCACCAGTTATCGTTTCTGACATGACGATAATGTCAATAAATAAGGTATGAAACGGTTATATTAGTTTTAGTATAGGCACTCTGCTAATTTAATATATATTATTATTTATTGAACAGATCTCATACTTTTCTTGAAGATCGTTCTCATTTTTTCTATAGAGCTTATTTATAGTGATGATTGCTTTTATTATTGCTTTTTCAAGCTTCTTAATAGCTTCAAGTAATATATGCTCATATTTTTTATATCAGGCAAGTGCGGAGTCTTTAAGAGTCTTTTTTTTATATGAACTAAATACTAAGTCTTTTCTTAGTATATACTTAGCTTTAGGCTTTATATTCTATTTTAGGAAATAAAGACTTCTATCCTATTTGATATTATATAAATTGGCTTCGGTATACTTACTCTATAATTACCTATTTCTACTGTCATATAAGATACTGTTCTTTTAAAGAAGGCTAATAGAGATAATATTGGTATATATACTTTTTATAAACTAGATCTTTTTTAGTTGAATTCTCTTCCGCTACACCATATTATTAACTGGTTAGGTAGGAAATATTCTTATTATACTAGGTCTAATTATTTTAACATGATTGTTCCTAACTAGGAGTTAACATTCTTCCATTCCTATATTACTGAGATTAGTAATATTATTGGTAATATGCATCAAGGATCCTATATTGAGGATGAAGCTATTTCTAAAATTATCCTCTTACTCTATAGCTGATAAGGCTGTGTTAATAGCAATATTATAGTACTCCTTGTCATCATCATATACAAAATTTAATTTTTCGTCGTCATTACTATCCTTCTTAGCCTTTACTAAATTAGTGGCTTCTTTTTGTTTCTTTTTCTTTTTATTAAGCTGTTGTCTTACCTATCTTAACTTTCTAGTCTTCAGATTGGATTTTTACTTCTCTAATTCAATAAATTTCTTTTTGATCTTAGGGTCTAATAATTAACTGGTAGGATGTTTCTCCAGGTTCATATATAGATATTCTTTGAAGCTATATTTCTTACCTTCTAAGTAGGTTATTGTACGTGCATTTCTGGTTTTTGATTTGTTTTGTGGCTGATCTGATTTACCAGCAAAATTGCCCATAGCAATATCTTAATTGGAACTTTGTCGGTGCTTTGGTATGTTATCCGTATATACGTTGAACATGTCAATAATCCTGTCGATTGTTGGTAGTTAAATTAGACCTGCAGTCTCAAAATCCAAATCATATTCGAGCATACAGTTGCTCCAAATATTATAAAACTTTGGTATGACATTCTCTAATGCTGATATGAAATCTCTTAGTAGCGTTTGCTTAGATATTTCTTTAAATCCTATAAGTCTCATATCCATGACTAATTCTCTCTAGTTTTTTGAGAGGTCCTTTGGCTTGATATTCAATTTTGGCGCACACAATTCTTAGTGCTTTTTAGTAAGCCTTATCCTTTTCTGGTTTTCTTTAGGCGCTAGCTGACTCCTTAGGCGTAGTATCATCAGTAGAACGTCTTGTATTTTTCTGATAAGATATTTATGATTAAGATACACAGTATTAAGAATAAAGACACATATCTTTTTTATATAGTTCTAATATTCTTTATACTCGACTCACTAGTGTTCATATATATTACTGTTAATCATATATTGCTGTATGTATAGATTGCTCAACAGTAGATTCTCATTGTTGATTATAGGCCGTAATGGCACCGTTGGCGCACTGAGCTTGATATATATTTCTATATTAGGATTAATATATCGCCATATATTATCTTTTATTGCTTTGGATCTGAGTTGTTTATACCACTTTCTCCAATCCTTTATTATTTCTAAGATAACAGTTCTTTCTTTAGTAGCTATGGCTAACGTTTCATTATTCTGCTAGGCTAATCTGTGAACTGCGTTGTAACTGAGTTGATCGAGGTGAGAAAGAGCATTATATAATATAGTATTTCTTCTACAAAGAGGAATATTCGACTATAAATAACTTTAAATATTATACAGAGACCTTAGACTTATAACTATTAGAGAATTTTACCACTAGCACTGAAGGGGCATTTAAGAAAATATAGGATAAAAATTACTTATAATATTGATCTGTCTAACTAACATTTCTATTATCGTTTCCTGTCCCTTTTATATATAAGAACGCCATATAAAGTCCTGACTATTATTCTTTTAATCTGTGTGTCAAAAAGTATCGTAAAATGTGTTCCAAGGGGTGCTTCAAAGAGCGCTTTAAAAGATAGTAAATTACCCCAATTCTTGTGTCAAATAGATTCACGGGCTCTATCCGAGTTGAGCGTAGCGGTAAATTTGGCCAACAAATGAGCAGGGTTAGGGCTATGGTGTGGCAATTTGCCGGGAATGCATCCATGGTACTATTCCCCCTTCAGCCTAGTACAACTACGCTCGTCCCTGCGTACCATTCCTTCGTAACTTTTTGCCTTTCTTGGAGTCACTCCATGGAAAGCGCGTCTCAACCCCGCAGACTCCAACGTGGTCACCTTGAATATAGTTGGATATGAAATCCGTGCAATCTACCGCAAGCGCGTCGTAAAATGAGACAAGCAAGCGCGTGTGCTGAATGTCGGTAAGTTATGGACTGTCATCCGATTTATAAGCATGTGGAGAAGTAGTTATCGTGCAAGGCTAAACCCTGAACAGGAAACGCAAGAGGAGATGCATCACATCCTTGCAAGGTCATTGCTGCGATTACTGTTCTCAGCATAACAAGTCGTGTACTCTGGTGTCCCTTACAAGGTCTCCGCCATCATCCTATGTTTATAATACGGCGTGCTCACCACAAGATGGGCAGCACACCGTTTCCGACCATACGGACGCTGTTTCGTCGATCCCCGTGCTCGCGAATGAAATCGACTCCCATGGCCTTCAAAATCGAGGGGTCGTCATGCCCAGTACACACTTGCAACTGGAGCTTGTAGGTCTATATTTTGACTATATACACGACCAATTCCACTCCATTTTCCACCCACCCACCATGATTGAACTTGTCAGAAAGGGACAAGCTCCCGAGATACTTGTTTACGGGATGATGGCACTTTCTGCAAGGTATGTCAATCATTAATTATTTCTTGGTCGCTCAGAACGCAGCTTACCAAGGCTATCAAACGAATAATCAAGATTCTCCAAAAATGAAGTTCATATCAATGTGCCAGCCAAAGAAAGAGGTCTACCTTACTCAAAACACGCGGAAAGGTTACTTAACTTGCACGACATCTCTGTAACAACGATCCAAGCAGTCTTGCTTCTAGGTGCATTCTGGACCGGGGAAGGTGACCCTGCCTTCGAGTCTGTGTTTGTAAGTATTGCCATTCAAATGGCATCGTTGATTGACCTCGCATCATGTCCGGCAGCGACGCCTATCGAGAGGGAAACAAATTTGAGAAGTAGGTATCCTGGAATCTACAGGAAACTCTTGAATGTGAACTAATACGATCAGTATGGTGGACTTTACGAATGATTGATGTATGGACATCAAACGGCGTTGGTCTTCCTCGAAGGGTCAGTCGGATGAAGGTAGTGCCATTGCCAAGTGACGATCTCAGCTTCAACGGAATTGAAGGCTGTGACATGAACTTCGGTGCAAGCTCGGAAGTGACAATTCCTCCCTCTTCTCTCATTGCAGAAATGGTGAAGTTGAACCACATACTGGCGGAAATATATGAGCTACACGAAGACACGATCGAAGGAAGAATGGGTGGTCCATTTCTAGAGACTCGTGTTAAAAGCCTGGGCATTCGATTGGATGAGTGGTACGCAGCGTTGCCTGACCACATGCGCGACACTCCAGAAAATCTAGCTCGCTTTGCATCAGTGGGTTTGGGGCGTATTTTCGTTGCCGTCTATTGTGGTTATTATCACTTCGGTCAACTGCTCTATTATCAATTTCTACACGCCAAAAGCCATGATGAATTCTATTCCACCCCTGCTGCATATGCGGACAAATGCAGCGCATACGCTGCTGGCCTCTGCGAGATCATCTATGCAGCACATTCTACACCGGGATGTGATGTCTTGTACAACATGATAGGCCACGTTCTTGTGATCGCATCCACTGTGCAGATTCATCGATTACTGAATTCAAGCTCTGAAGACGAGATCGCAACAACTAGACATCGCCTGGAACGAAACTTTGAAATAATGTTGCGTTTGCACAATCTGTGGCCCGCCCTTGCCATGTGTTTATTACGACTTCGCATATTTCATACTGCGTGTCGAAGGAGCATGACTGAAACGTTTCTCATGGACCGCTGGATGCTTCGATTTCTCCGCGAATCCGGGAGGGCGGTCGATGAAAGGGCCAATGAGAGCCCAGAAGACATTCCGTTTTCTCTGACTGGAATAGGTCTTCAATCCGAGTTGATGAAGACTTGAAAGAATGCGAAAATCATAACATTTATCTTGAGGGAGGCATTTATCTTCAGGGAGGAGGTCCCCGAAAGGAAAGCCATATTGATGTTCTTTCGAGGACTGTCAACGCTGGCTGCAATCCTCTTCGAGAACTATTCCAGCCAGATCATCATCAATAATTTCCCCTTTGAAACCCACAAACCGATTATCAGAGGGATGGACTCCGTAACTGCTTCTTTTATGTTAAACATCATTATGGAAACGTGTCACCGAGCGCAGCAGATTAGACATAGGTGTCTAGTGCTGTTATTTAGACTTTATTTGGGCAATAGAGTGGATGGATTGTCATGCTCTATCTCGGGGAAACTTTCATCAACGTCATCAAAGCCAACGGCTTTGATTGAGTCTTTTACGTACTATTCGCTTTGCTTACAAATTGTTTCATCACATGTCGGGTAAAATAAATTTCGTTGGTCAGGGTGATTGGGATTTCCATTTGTGCGCCCATCCACAAAGTGGGTGATTGTAAACTTGACTATATATGTGTGTTTTGCAATGCAAATGAGATACATAGGTATGAAATACTGTAGGACTGAATAGCGATGCGATGATGGCATTACTATTTAGCTTAGCTGTTACAGAGACTCGGCATAGCAAGCTTTTCCATAACAAGCGGCACCTGGTTCATAATATTTCTCATGTTGGAGCTGAGGATGTTTATCATTATCTGGACTCCGTGTGATATCCTATGTGTAGACTAGAGAATTGATATTTTGCTATGTTAGGTACACTGAGCGAAAATTTTGGGCTTGACATTCTTCCTTCATTCATTTCCCGGGTCACTATCGAAACAGCAATATCTGACGGCCCGGCACGACAGCAGCCGCCGACAACGATTCCTTCCCAGTCGCTTTCAGACTGACACTCTACCACCTCCCATGTGATCTCATCCCACGGCTTCTCCACGGAGTCTGTTGCAATATTGCAATATGTACCCAAAGTAGTGCTTTATACATGTAATGCACTAGAATCTACAGGCTAGAAAGATACTGAGTATACCGACATGATATATATTCTCAATCTTCTCCTCTTGTGCCTTCTATAAATAGGACTGTCAGTGCGCTTAATCGAGATGCTAACCATCTAGTGAACCTTGGCTTTTTACGGAATATCGATGGAATTTATGAAAAGATCATCGGTCAGTATGTTCTTCCTTAGGAAAACGCCCAAGAACTCAAATTACACCATTTCTCAATCTCATTGCATCGTAGCTTGTTATTGTAGGCGACCAAAGCTCCACAAATCATCTGAGCTGGAGAGCCTGAAAACCATTCTATTCTTCGCAAACTGGAGCCTTGTATCCGCTTCGCGACGTAGATAACGTCCCTCCGTGATTTGGTGCCTTGTAATTTGTGCGTGTGCGTGATTACTTCTCACCCAATCCTAGTCTGGTGTAAACTTCCAAATGTTGTAAACAAGAAGGGGGAAAAAGAAAAAGTAGCGATGCCTTGATGTCACAAGAATCAACATTCTCCTGAGAGTTGATGCTAATATGGTCTGTCTTAAACAAACTGCACATCATGAAGCGAATAGATGCTGTGATTCTGCAACCATACATCATGTTACACGTGATTAGGTTTCTAGCTTGCATAATTTTGACGGTACCACCTCAGCCCTGCAAAACTTTTTATAAAATTGAGTAGGTGAAAATAGTGTTATAAATCATAGTGCAATTGTCAGGTATCCGAGCACGACAGCGTGACCGAGTATGAATCGAGGAGCATCTACACTGTAATAAATATTACTAATCACGCAGGCTTGAATATTACCCCGTCCCACAGCTATCCCAACCGCCACGCCGCGCTTATAAATACCTTTCGTATTGTTTGTAAGCCAACTGATGGCAATTGGAATGCGGCGAAGTGGCGCAACAATGAGAAAGTAGCAGAGACTAAGTCCGTGGCACAATGGGATAGGGCAGAGTCAACGAGAATTCGGGGATGACAATTCACGGGTGTTGACTTTCGGATCAAGAGATACTGCATGGTCGATTTGAGTAGCACAAGACACAAGATTATAGTGGGATACCTCGACTCCTTTCGGAAGCCAGTGGTTCTATTAGGAGACTAGCTCCTATTAAGACATTAATTCCGCGTTTCTGGGTTTGATTTGAAATCGCTCTGTAAATCTGCGTTTTAGCCGAAGTATATGGGTACGCAGTATGAAGCTATCTAGATTACATATCATGGTTATGACCACAGTTGACAGGGAGCCGAAATCCCTCGATATCTATTTTTGTGTTTCTATTCGTGACTTATTTCAAACGCAAAATGATAGACAGTCCACGTTTGCTCATCTATGTCGCTATCGTTGTCTTCTTGACTTTCCTAGCATGGCAGAGTCGATGCGTTAAACAACCCAGCGGAACAAAACATCCGCCAAGCTCTAAATACGGTAAGAATCGTTCACACTTGAAAGCATGTCGTTTTCTGACTGAGATGATCTATCCCGTGCCTAGGCCTGCCGATTCTGGGTCATATATTGCTAATTCCTAAGGTCCATTCGTGGCTGAAGTTCGCGGCATGGTCCAAGCAGCTGGGCCCAATAGTACGCTTCCGCATCTTTGGACAGGAAAATATAGTCGTCTCCACGGAGAAAATAGCCAATGATCTTCTAAGGGAGCGAGGAACACTCTATTCTTCGCGAAAACATTTGACGATGGCTGCAGATTTTCTCTCTGATAACGTTCGTTCATTGTTGATGGGCTACACTCGTTAGTATTCCTATTCATAGCAGTTTCCCGCAAAATACACTGGCTTTGCTCATCTGCTTTTAGAAAACAATTTGTTCAGAACGGTGACGCCAGGGCAGGAAACTCATGCATCGTCTAACAATGACAAACGCGGCAAATTCACACCAGCCGATGCAGTCATTTGAATCCAAACGGATGTTGTATGACGTCCTCCGAGACCCCAGTCAATACGAGTTATGGTTTGAGAGGTACGCAAGCGGGCTTGTCTTCCGCATCGGCTACGGGAAAAGCGTTTCCACAGGACAGGAGGAACATGTGAGGAAGGCTCTCCATATCGTCCACACTGTGGAGCGCATAGCGTCTCCAAATTCATAACTGGTCGACTCATTGACTATTCTAAAGTACCTACCAAAGTGGCTAGCGCCTTTTAAAAGAGAAGGGGAACATTTACATCACGCTGAACTTCAATTCTTCCGTACCCTGATAAGCGATGTTCAGGCGGAGATCAATGCTGGAATTGCGGGGCCTTCGTTTGCTCGCACCTGGCTGGAAGAAGAATCGTCATATGCGTTGACAGATGACGAGGCAACGTATGTTATTGGGACATTATTCGAAGCTGGCAGCGGAACTACAGCATCTGCAATGATGTCATTTGTTCTGGTTATGGTCCTTTATGTGGCAGCAGATAATTTGTGATGAGATTGAGAGCGTTATTGGTGACTGTATGCCGGAGTTTGATGATGTCCCTAATCTCCCAGTATCTTGGGCTGTCATGAAGGAGGTTCTCCGGTGGCGGTCGGTCACCGCAGGGGGTAAAGAATTCCTCCACACTTTCATTCATATCTTCAAGGATTCCATAACCATTGGCTAAGATCCGTTGTCGACCCATTTTAGGTGTCCCCCATCAATTAGTACAAGATGATGTGTACAGTGGCTTCTTCTTTCCCAAAGGCACTACTGTCCATGGAAATCAATGGTAAGACCACTCCACTCCCCGATGGGCTCATTTGGCACGCAACAGCATCTGCTGATCACTACAAAGGGCTATGCATGGCGATCCCGAGCTATACCCGGACCCACAGACCTTCAATCCCGATCGATGGCTAAACCAAGCTTTCCTACGTACAAGAAACCGATGACGAAATACCCAACTTTACAGAACTTCTCGGCTTTCGGCTTTGGCCGACGTATGTGTCCGGGAATGAACATCGCAGAACGCTCCCTATACATTCTCCCTCCGCGTCTTATCTGGGCATGTCGGATTATGCCCAAACGAGACGCAGATGGAAATGCCATCATGCTGCCTTTATATGACTACACCTCGGGATTTACTACGCAGCCGAATCCTTTCCCGTTTCATCTGGAGCCTCAATCGGAACAAAGTCGGACGGCCGTTGACGCTGCATGGGAAGATGCACAAAGAGAAGATCAATTATTCTGGACGGTGATTTATAAACTGGGTCACTCGCTTGGCAATGGGTCTCAATCTTGAGCAGTAGTAAATCAACACTAGAATGGAGACAAACTAGAATTCCCCAGATTTTGCGAAGTATTTTCTATCCTAGCACGTTAGATTCCAACGCAGTACAGTGCACTGCACCCACTCACCATATTAGATATGTAGACGGTGTAGGACATACGACCATCAATCAAAATCATGATGATAACTATTCTATAAAATTGAGGGGACACTTCATGCTACCATACAAGGGCAACCCAACAACGCAAAAGCTTGAGCTCGAAAATCAGGTTCTATCTCTCATTAAAAGCTGATCTTTTCGTAGTGTATGGGAATAGTTACGTTATTTCTCTTTGGCGTGCTGAGGCGTGGAACAATCGATGTTCTGTGCCGAATACGCGAGATTGGGGTCTGCGCCATCAAGAATGCATACTGAGAATCAATAGCTAATACGGACTCATACTGCATATCCTACGCGTCATAGATACCTTGTACAGTTACATCAAGTATCCTGTCAGTTTTATTGGTGACTGGTGGTTTAAATAGGGTCCTGGTTCTCAGGCCGGGATCGTAGCAAGGTTACCAGTATGATAGAGCATAGGACGTACAGTGTCATATCAAAGGTCCTGATTATATGTCGTAGAACCCACATTGGGGTGAAGGAAAGAATGAAGGATGGGTCTTCTAGGCTAACTAACATGTTGTTCTGGCTTGGGAGAGTACGTTCCATCAGCTTTACTAAGTAGGCCTTGCAGCGTCCATTTTCATCCATGGTACCATAAAATTAAGTACATGCGTGGTGTAGCGTAGAAGTGTATTAATAATGGCTGTTGGATGCCGGCTGCACTTTATGGTCCTCTATTACTTAAAACTAGAATCCACCGTAGGGCAGTGTGGATTGGTGTTTTTACATACATTTTTGGTTTGAACTCTATTTGATGAGAAAAATTTGGGTTACGTTTGATTCTTTCCGAGAAACCTGGGATTATGTTTCAGGAATTGGGCTCTATTTAGGTAGAATTAGCTTGGTGTAATGTTGTGGTAGTGGAGGTGGAGAAAAATGTACCTCGGTCTGGGGGTAATCTGTTTTTGATGAAATCCACTGTACAAAGGAGTGGTAAAGGCTGTAATCTTGATAGTCCAAGTGCAAAAAGTGAAACTTCCCAGGAAGCTGGGCAACAATCAATTCTGTTTATAGGTGATCACCCTTCTCCGCAGCTAGTAGCAGCTCTCTTATACAGTGGCGTACCGTGTTGTTCATGGCAGTGAACAGGCAAGAAGCAGATTCTTTTAGAATATATGGTTCCCGAGATCTAGCTGTTGTGAGAGACTAAAGTTTGTGATGAAAAGCACACTCGGTAGATAACTCTGTAAACGCTTAATCTCAGTTGGTTTGCAATGTAACGCTCTCTGACGGCTTGGGTCGGAGTAGGTCCATAAGGGCCATCTATCTACAAGAGCAGAGGCTCTTCTGGGCGGAGGTAATGATTGCAAAATTCACTGGATATCTTCATCGTCGTTTGCTCTCCATCTACATAAATACATCTAGACTCATCGTGCACCTTTTGTATCTCATAGATAAATAAGCTGGAAAGGAAAAGCTAAGAGGTGAAACGATATAAACAGGCGAAACAAAGCTAAATACAACTACAAAATATCAACCGGCTCTCTTGAATTTGCCCAACGTCAATGACACAAAACGGCAAGCCTTCTGCGTAAACGTTGGATTCTGCAAGTGAGGGCGATGTTGAAGGAATGGTGATCTATTGACCTGAAATTCTGGTCTCTTTCTGTTCTATGATGGAAAAATAGGTGGAATATTAGTAATATATATTATTAATGAGTCGAAATGATAGAGAAAGGTTTTAGTTTACAAATAGTGATTGTGAAGCATCACGACACGGCCGTCTAATCTAGAGACATAAGAGCGCAAGACCTGCGATAGAAACCGAGACAATGATCTGAGCCAAGCTTATACGACCCAATGACTCCGCACTATTGAACGCCGGCACATCGAATGTGCTCGTAGAGGTCGAGGAATGTGGCAAAGTACTGGAAACAGAAACTGTAGTGTAGCTCACAGGAACAGAAGAAAGCAAACGCGACGAAGCCGTTGATCCAATCTGGGGACGAGTGGTATAACTCGCAGCTGCTGCTTCAGATAGCGTGTATGTAGACTCTCCGACGAGGAGTGTCTCCGTCACGACCTGAGAAGCAGCTGAGTTGGCAGAACAGCCTGCCACGCTAAGAGGGCAGGAGGTGAATGTAGCCGTACGGGTGCTGAATATTGGTGACACGGAGACGGAGTTGAAGGGGATACCTGTCGGCAGAGAGGTTACTTTCTCGGTAACCACGTATACGGTAGTTGGTGAAGCTAGCTCTGTAGTAAGCTGCGCGGTAGGTTCATTTTCGGCTACTGGACAGACTGTAGTCGATACGTAGATCGTCTCAGTCGTGACATATGTGGTTTGTGACCGTGCTGGACAATTTATGACACTCGAAGGACAGGCGGTGATGGTAGAGGTACGAGCACTGTAGATGGTAGAAGTTGTCAATGCAACATTGGTAGGTGTGATGTGGCCGGAAGATGTCGGTGGGGGAAGATCAATAGGCGAAGGTGTCGAATGAGGTTCCACAGGACCTGTCGCCGAGGGCTGTTGGTTAATTCTGTTGAAATGACGGTCGTAGAGAAAGAAGCGACCGTGGAAGTAGATTGCAACTCCGTGCTTGTCTCGGTAGATGTGGTAGTTGCTGCGAGGGAGGTCGATCCAGTTGAGACAGAGGGGGGAGCTGAAGGAATGACAGAACTAGAGGGGTGTTTGATACACTGACGTGACCTTGACGATGCAGATGTGTGTGAAGCCATAGGGGTGGAGGTTGGGGTTGAGCTCGAATGAGCAATATGTGATGAGGACGCAATGCTAGGAGCTGAGCTTGCAGACTTGTTCTTCGACGACGTCGTCATCCAAAGGCCCAAATGGTATCATTAAACGAGTCCGAAGAACGTCCCGAGCAAATCATATGGCATAGACATCTCGTGCTCGGAAGGGTAAGTTCGCTCAAGTGAGAATGGGCTATCGGAAGAAACATTGTTACGAACATGCTGTTAGGGTTAGGGGCGCAAGTATGTCGGCTCAGGATCTCGGCCGATGGGCTCGCGCTCTATCTCGGATCATAGACTGACCAATCGTATCACAGATTCAGGCATATAAGGCGAACAATCCCTGCGAGCAAAATTCGGATGACTCGATTTCATAAAAAAACCTTTCAAGGAGTAAACTTTCGAAATGTCTACCAAGTACGACGCGATCATCGTAGGAGGTGGACTTGCAGGTCTCGTTGCGGCCGCTCGATTAAGCGAGGATGTTACCAAGAAAATACTTGTTATTGAGTCTGGTAAGGACCGTCGCAGTGATCCATATATCGATACACCAGGCTTGTTGATTAGTACATGGGGAAACCCATTGTACGACTGGTGCTTCTGGACCACTCCACAAGATGCCTTAGGTGGTCGCCAGCTGCCACAGCCGAGAGGCCGTGTCCTCGGTGGGTCTTCTGCCATCAACGCGACAGCGATGCTGTATCCTTGTCGGCGTGATTTCGAAAACTGGGGTAAACTTGGAAGCCGGGGGTGGGGATATAGCGACCTTCTTCCCTATTACCGCAAATCGACCAAGTTTTTCTCGCCCTCTACAGAAACGTCTAACCTGTTGGGACTGAATACGTACTATCAGCCTGAGTTATATGGAAAACAGGGCCCAATTGCTCAAAGCTTTGCAGAAGGCTTTGGTCCGTTTGACACTGCTTTTATTGAGGCTTTGGACAGCACCGGGCTCAGCAAAAAGTCGGACCCAATTCTGGGAAACCAACATGGCCCCTTCACGCCAACCAGTTCGATTGATCCGACTAATCATAGGCGATCATACGCCGCAGAGGCTTATTACTCGGGAATGACTGAAGGAAGGGATAATGTTGAAGTATTGTTTGAGACGCACGTTGATAAGCTCATACTGCGTAAATCTCAAATGAAGAGTTCCATAGTTGATGCAGAAGGGGTTGTTACCGTTGATAGCGATGGAAACACGACACAGATATACGGGAATACTGTGATACTAGCAGCAGGGTCAATTCAAACACCGCTAGTACTGGAAAGATCTGGGATAGGTCGTCGTGACGTCCTCGAGCAACACGGAATCGACGTGGTAATCGAAAGTCCAGGTGTTGGGGAGAATTTGCAAGACCATGTCTATACTTCCATATCCATAGAAGTTGCCGATGACTTAACGACAAAAGACGCAGTACGGGATCCTGCAGTTGTCGCGGCGCTTGTGAAAGAGTACAAGGAAAAACAATCGGGACCTTTGGCGAGCGTACCTCTCAATTACGCAGTCCTGCCCCCTGTCGATGAATCTGGTAATATTTCAACGCGGAAACTGGAGGAACTGATAAAGGAATATGGTGAATGGAATGAAGCCCGAACTTTTGCTCCCGGAATTCGAGCGCAGTTGGCTGAGCTCACAGCCATGCTGCTTGACAAGCAAGTCTGTGCTCTATACTTAGGTGCACTTGCTGCCCAGAGTGTTATAAATCCTGATGGGAAAACCTCCATGGCTGAAGCGCATTCACCTCAACATCCAGAGAACTTCTTAACTATATCTATCGGATTGAACCACCCGATGTCTCGTGGCAGTGTACACATAGGCGGGAAGGTAGTTGAGACGGATGTCGATAAACACGGGCCTATTATCAATCCTTCCTATTTATCACATCCACTGGACCAGGAGTTATTGGCGCGGGGTCTGCAATTCGTTCAACGTTTGACACAAAGCGATGCTTTGAAGAAGGTTCTCAAGCCAGGTGGAGTCTTGCTGCCTCCTACTGCTGCCGACCTTTCAGATCTGAGCATTGCAAAGCGTGTCAGTCGGGAGAGGGCGTGGTCTAACTACCATCCTGTTGGGACCTGTGCGATGATGCCCCAAGAATTACACGGTGTGGTGAGTGATCGCCTTGTTGTGTATGGCACAAGTAATATCCGTGTGATTGACGCCAGTATCTTCCCAATGATACTCATGGGAAACATTCAAGCCACTGTCTACGCTGTCGCTGAGAAAGCTTGTGATTTGATTAAAGCAGATTGGGCTGCTCGGTCGTCTTAAAGAAGACTTTTGATGAACTGAATAGTCAGTGTATATAAATACAAACTACAAAGTTACAGGTTCAATCAAAGTTCTACGCGTGAGAACTATCTGATTAGCATAGTTACTATATTGGAGCAAATATTATTCGCATATCCAGGTTGCATTGGTCCATCGACAGGTAGTCCCAAGTCCTAACCAAAGGTAAGGGAAGTTTATCAGTACTTTTCCTCGTGACAAGATTTTAGAACACCTTTCCAACGCAACATACATATTGAACGGAAGATTATAAATATATTCGTCTGTGTGTATCTTAGCTACATTTTCATATGGCGGCATTCTTTCGGTAGAAACCTGAAGTAGTTGATGCACGCCACCCTTCAGAAATGAGAAGCTCCAAATCCACTAGGTAGAACATACTCTGTCTTTTCCTCGTCTCTTCCCCGGGATTCCCCATGCTGAATTCAAGATCCAAGCGCAATCCTTGCGTCAACTACTCACGAATTCAAAAGCTTGTCAATGAGATTCTTCCATCACTATGAAAAATCTTTTTATATATGAACTCTACGTTGAGCATACCTCTAAAGAGCCAAGTATCTACTAGAATATTTGGATGCAGGAGGTCCAGCGCGAACCACAGGTCAACCACTTTGACGATAAATTTCGCACTTTTCCTGCGCTTTGATATAACCTATTCACACATTTATCCATATTCGTCAATGAGTGGAAATAATTGGCGTGCTGAGCTAGTTGTGTTGTGAACATTAAAATTCGCATTGAGCTATGCATTCCATTCACGTTCATCAGCAGCACGGTATAGCCATCGTCCGCTTTGAACGACAGCTGAGAAGATGGCAATTCGAGTTTAAGCGCCAATCATTTCTTTTTAGATCTGAGATGGAAATCGAGTGTGTTTTGATTAGTGACTACTTTGATGCGAGTAAAGCAACACCAATTGGATCGGTCGGGCTGGCCTTGGCCGACCTGTAAGATAAAATTGAAAAGTTTCTCCGACCCATCGAGCTCACGCTCATAGACTCCATGCCTGGTTTTAGTCTACTCCAGTGGGAGGGGTGTAAGGGAATCTTCAGAGAGCATTCTGAAAAGGAAGCCAGTCAGACTGAATGAGAGCGAAAAGATGAAAAGGTGCGCGGAGTGAGATAGAGAAAATTCCTGCCGGCAAGTAGCGTTGGAACATACGATGCTCCAATTTCATGGAAGGAGGAATCAAAGCAGTTTGATTGAAGTGCTGTATCTCGGGCATCCGAGATGAGTCTTGTATCGTCGGCCGAGCCGAGCCGAGCTCCGACATGAGATATTCTATTTCGGGAAGTTCTTACCATCTTGGGACTATTAGGGTTCGCGCCCTTCATGCACCAATTAATTATCCAATTCTTCATTGACTGGTATCTTATTGTGTACATATAAAAATTTGTTTATTTTGTCATGGCATTTGCATGACCTAGACTACTTGGAAATTCGCACCTTTCTGCATTACTGCCGCACCTTCTAAAGCAGACGTTCTCAGCACCTAAGACGGCATTTGAAGATGGTCCTTTCATCAGGTTCGTGAACGTATGAGGAGACTCCTGCTCCTTCATATAGCTTAGAATGCCGGTCAAATATTGAGGACACTCGTTCTTTTCGTGTTGTTATTATAGGCGCAGGAGTTGGCGGAATGGTCATATCGCACGCACTGACACGTGCAGACATTGACACAAGAGAGGGGAGTCGTTGACACCGAGAACGGCATTTTATTCAAGCTTCAGGACGGCACAGTTGAGAAAGGAGACATCTTGATAGGTTGTGACGGCGTCCACAGCACGGTGCGAGAACTTATGTGGAGAAGCGCCAATACCAATATTTCCAAATCTATTACTGCCTAAGAAAAGACCTGTAAGTTGCTGCTCGATCAAGAAAAATCGAACATCTGCAATGTCACATACGCTACTCACCTTTGAATAGCTCTCGAAACCAAGTATCAGGTCCTTGCGGGTGTTGCCAATCCATGTAAAGGAATGAACACAAACCACATTCACTGGATTACACACTCGGGCTTGTCCTTTTCACTTCTCACACAATTATGCAAGACTTTTTTCTTCTTTAAATGAAAGCTACCACAAAAACTGACGTGTCCATCGAAAGCCAGGTGGACTCACGCCGAGGCCGAAGTTGCTACAGCTTCCGTCTCCCACCTGCCCATCCTTGAATCAGTGGTTAGTATTTCAAGAATCCTTGCCGAAAGTTAAAGGTCAACGACTCACTGAGTTGAGAATATTTTTTAGGTCTTTGGGGAATTATGGAAGAGTAAAACACGAGTCTATTGTCTTGGTCTTCAGGAAGGCCTATTTGATCATGCCCGTTCGGAAGGACTGTGTTATAAGATATTCTACCAAAAAATTAAGTATTGAGTATCAGTGAAATTTAGTCCGTTGCTAATGATTGAAAATTACCAGGTAACTCCCAACCTTTCTTTAGGGTAGTGTATGCTTTAGAAAGCAATACCATATTGGTCAACAAGATCATGGATCTGATGGACGATTCTAAGCTGGGTTAAAAACTGTCGGAGACTTCCCTTTATTGAATGCTCCGCGAGTTCCAACAGGAACGCATGGCAGGATAAGTAGAGGCTTCAAGTGGTTTAGATCTCTTAAGTAGCCTGTATGCCTACGATGGGGTCTTGAAATGATTCATGATGCGTTGGTCTACACCCTTAATGGGCCAGGTCAAAATTGCAGATATGATGGGCGATATTTGTTCTCGTGCCCTCAAACCAACATTTCTATCCGTTGAAGAGGTCAAAAAGGCCACTTAAAACTTGCAGGATCAACCAAATCATCCTCCTGAGCCACCGAGAGATTCGAAAGAAAAGCTGGCTTCGGTGCTCGAGAATCCAAGAATATTCCATCTCATTGCTCTGCTTTTGGATATATTTCTTCCGCTACTTATGTCTAGATCTAGGCTTGAGCGAACAATGACGTCTACGATAGCATATTTGCAGTTACCCGACGGCTTTTCACGACATTGATTCTCATGGCATTTGGCTTATTTGAAGCCTCAAACATCTTGCTACCACACTCTTTCCAATGCTCCCGAGGATTGAATTGAGATTTATGACTCGCGCCGCAGTATGTAGACGGGTATGCTGCAACGAAGATGTCGGTCTGGTACTTGTATTCAGCCTGAAAATCAATCGCGGTAGAAGTGGGCCGAAGTATCTTTGTACATACTGAGAATAAAGAACTTAGAGCAATTTGGAGTAATATCGATGGCAGTTTGACAATCATGAAAACTTGAAAGTAGAATTGAAAATGAAATTATAATGGAGATATCTGATGGCATGGCCTTTATCAAGAAATACCCAAAACAGTCATCAGGTGTGTCCAATAAAGACCTCATCGGTCGAACAATATCATCGTAGGCATTCGAACGAAGACTTTGAATCGGACTAAGGATGCGAAATCATTCCGAAATCGAAGTAGCACGCCGATTCAAGTTCGTGAATTCGGTGCGTAACCGTCCCCGAGATCCTGAAGAATCGAGAAAGACCTGGCACTGACTTAGAAGATCTGCGTAGCTATTTGTCTCATCTTTGCAAGCTTCCATTGCCGTATATAGAACATTGAGTGATTCACGCGACTCCGAATTCAGAAAATGCTGACTATTCCCCCCAGCGGCTCCAGTGATTTTGTTAGCACTGGCTTCTGCGAGACGCATATGAGCCTCGACCGCGAGAGCTAATGAGGGCATGATATAGAAGCCTGCTTCGCGATAGGTTTTAATCTGTTTCATTCAGTGAACCCGGAGTCTGAATGAATGGTCACGTGCAAATCACTCACCCTTGCATTATCCAGCACCTGGGCTTGCAGAATGATATCGCTTATGTCCTTGGCTGTTGATACATTCTGACGTAAACATTCGTCGACTACAGGTTTTAGGAACCCTGCCATGCTACTGTGTAAGATAGCCGTATTAAAAAGCTGGATGCGGACTCCAAGGATCATTATCATAGCCAGCACCGACAATTCATTGTCAATGGGTCGAGTAGACATATCGGTTGACGCGAGACGTGACACCATGATTCCTATCTCCTGATCAATTCTATCATGATTATGGCAATAATTGTATTTCACCAATGGACCCGCAGCATCTACTGCTGTTTCTCGGCGATGGAGGTCAGCATCTGATGTTATGCGGCAAGACAGCATGAACAATGAAAAATCATCCAATGAATTAACCATTGAAGATGTCACGCGATCAAAAATAGAGCATTCTCCAGCAATATTGTAACCTGCGCTCAATTTGGGAGGTTGCATGCATGCCTATACTTTTAGCTTAGTAAAATTCAGCCAGTCTGGTTAATGGTTGTCATGGACACACTTACGAGATAGCTTTCAGTGTCGTCCTGTATCTGTGCCGCAATGACGTTGCGATACTTCAACGAGAAAGCAAAGAAAAGAGTTCTTTGGAACTCTACCGTCCTGCTTGAATCGATTTTCGGAATGTTTGAAAGGGTGTGGCTTGGATTTTTCTCGTCTAAACGACGCTGCATTATCGAGAGCAGAGAGTCCAGGCGTGATATAGTGATGAGAGCTTGGGGTAAATTCATGTGCGTGAGTTCGTATCGAGCTATCAGGATAAGAGCTTGAGCTACTTCCAGAGACCAAAAGACAGAGCTGTGAGCCTCCAGTTCGGCTCGCTCAATATGGTACCGTGCTGTCTTATAGAATTGTCGTTCACCCGATGATAACCCATCTATGTGAGCGCCTGCCATTAAAATCGCGTATTTCAGCCCTTGTGCCTGGTTTGTATTCGAATTGACTGTGGAGTGCATAAATCTATCCTCGTCAACCAGAGGGAAGTGTCTTTGAATGATGGCAAAGTATTTCTTCAGTCTTCGCGCAACCAAGCGAATTGCCTGTGTTAGCTCAAGCAATTTGTAAAAGAAATTATGGGTCTTACAGCTCTTCTTCAGCCTTTTCATGTAGCTGAATACTCTCATTACCGTGTGGACTAGTTCGCGATGAAAGATTTGCTGAAATGTTTGAGAATCCAAGTCCACCGCCCCAAGACCTATTTGCTTGATCAATCTCACCCAAATCCATGCTTAAAGTAATCTCGTTTGGATTGAATTCAGGCCATTGTGGTTCACCATCCAACTGATCAAAGACAGTATCGAAATCAGATGCTAATTTCTCCCTAATAATGCATTTGTAAGCGTTCATCGTGAAGTTAGACCCGCTGAGCTGGTAACATACCACGGTGAGACCCCGGCTACCTGGCTCGCATCTGCCATATCTCCAGTCCCTGAGAATGATGCAATAAAATCAGTACTGGATTGTGGTACATAAATCTGTGAGTGCGATTTATAGTGAGGCTCATGTTCTTTGACTTGGCCAGAGGCCTGAAACATAGACTTGTCTGGTCCTGTTCGACAACATGTCAGAGTAACCTTTCTCAGTCGGAATGCTTGGCTGGTCGAAATTGACTGACTAAGGCGGTCGTTAAGCCCTGCTAGAGCCCTGCTGAACTTGACAGGATCGGCGTTCTCAGATAGATATGTGCATTTGTATCCAGATCTTCTACACCTAACACATTCCGGTTTGTTTCTATCGCAGCGAACTTTCCTTTCTCTGCATATATCGCAGGTCGTTCTTTTAGTTTGCGACTTATTATTTACCTTCACTCGTAATTGGCTCGACCCATCCTTGACATTCGAAGCCATTTTATATCAGACTGTTGGTTTTAGCAATGTATGTGCAAATTTGGTTCATGATTCACAGCTTGGGCGGTCGACGGGTATATTATCCTAAGTCGGGGCTCACTAGGCTGAATGCTTCATCCAATCTGAGACTTCAAAGACAGGTATGCATGGGTCTACATAGTAAAATATCAGGATAACGCTGCACTCGATTGGCCCTGTTATGGCCCCCACTCACAATTAATATATTTTAAGTGATTCATGACTGTGCCGCTCGGAGCTAGCTGGAACAATACCGTAATATTTTGTAATTTTTTGTATTTGAGCTCCGTAGAGTGTAAGCAGGAAGCTACCTAATCAGTCTCCGCCAACATCCACTGTGCGTTTTCTCACCATCGATATGCGCCGCAAAGTGGAACCGAGCTGACTCATGTCTAATGATTGATAGGTATGGTAGATGCGCTTGAACTACTTAAAACAGGATATTAAATATTTAAAATAGCACCTTCAAGCTAGCTACTAAGAAGATTATTGATCTATAAATATCTGCTATGATACTGATAGATGGGATGATATATATTAAAAGTGATAATATATATAGGCTCCAAGGAGACACGGGATATAAAGTGGGACATGTAGTAGTAGATTAGCGACAGTTGCCCGTCGGCTTGACCGCCGGGCGTTAATATTTTGTGGGTGTGTGTGTGTGTGTGTGTGTGTCTGTATGAGCAAGAATGTTGCCCGTGTTCACAATGCTTGTATACTGATCATTCCCTAACATAATGGGAACCCACCACCCCTCATCAAGGTTCCGTACCACGTTAAAAATATCCCGTAGGCACTCCCTTCGTCGGAACATGCTGGCCATGAAACCCAAACCCGATTGGACCATCCACATGGGCTCGCCCAATTTCAGCGAGTGTCTTTGCATCCAGACACAGTAGGTAGCTTCTCCCCGTCATACCATCCAGGACCACACTGAGAAGCACGCCGGCATCCCCTGTTTCCCGCTCTGGATCAGCGACGAAAATCGGCTCCCCGGGAGATTGCGCGTGCTCAGTCCAAAAGAGTGTTTCCCGGGTCTCGCTGTCGAATTTCATAATTCCGTCGAGGAATGTCGATTTCCCCCGGCCGACTACCGCATACGTGTAGCGGTGGGGATGAGTAACGTACGCCAGGTTCAGGGTAGGGAGCTCAAGTGGGGGAGTCTCACTGGTGGCCCATTCTACAGATGCGATCATCTTGGTTTTGATATCAACAATTGGCGTGGTGGGGACGGAGGCGAGACGGAACCTAGTTATCTTGGAATTGGAAAAATGCCTCTTCATTGAGTCGTGTTGTGCACTAGCTGAAGACGACACCAGAAGGTCGTAGTAGAGCCGATGAAGAACGTCGGTCGTCTCGAACAAGACGCACTCTGCGACAATGTCAATCTTGGAGGGGTCAGTCGGCGACAGCTCCTGCCAGGCGTTTATGCTGTGGAAGCAGAAAAATGGACGGCTGTCGTATGTTGCGATGAGCCCTTGGCCATGTTTGCGATCGACAACATAACACTTTGCAGGCTTGGAAGGGTCAAATTGTTGCAAAGCATCGAGAAGAGTTCCATTTGCGAGCTCCTTTGGAGAAAGATGGGCATTCCACACGCACACGATGACATAGTCTTCCGTGAGGAAGAGAGAGTGGAGGTAGGAAGGTGTAGCGGCGAATATTGCAAGGATGGAGGTTTCCCCCGTCGCAGCAGAAACGCAAAAGACACGATAAGTTGGCTGTGGAGCAAACCCTATGTTATAATTATAGACATCTCCAGTCCGCGGGTCGGATTTAGCATGCGAAGCTGAAAGAGGGCCGTCCAAGGCCGGATGCAGATCCTTCTGTTCAGCTAGCCCAATTGGCTATAAAGTCTCAGGGTGGATTTTCTTAAACTTGGAAGTATCGGTCTTCGCCCAGAGCGATGTGATGTTGTCATAGCGTCCGTGCGCCTGTCCGGTGGTGGAGGATGTGGATTTGCCTTCCAGCCCAGGCATGTTCACAGATAGTGTAACGCCAACGTTGGAAATCGACGCGCCGTGTTTTGTTTTATATGAGCTTTGAACCTTTTGGAACATCGTCTTACATGGATCTCTCTTCTGGCCAAATGAGAAGTGGTTCAAGGACCCAGTCTTTCTCACATCCTCAATCAAGTCGTCCGTAGCAGCACGGGAGTTGTAGAAAACTCGCACACCAGACTCTGTCCCGGGGTTTGGTGCCACTAGCTCAAACCGGTGAGTGTGGCTGAAGCCATCGAACCAGTGGGAAAGCTGAAAGGTGTTCCCATTCTCCGTGTCAACTTTGTACCGGCCCGGGCCGGTTCTGTAAAGAACGCCGGCAGTATATGCTGGGATCCGTCCAGTCACCTGGAGCTCAACTGGGGCCTTTTGTTCGTAGTCCGGTTGAAACTATTGATTCTTTAGTATATAGCAAGTTCTAATGTGTCTCGGTCGTGACTACCCCTTGTTCATTTGGCCAGTTGTTGAAGTGGATGGAGGTGTCAGTTGCTTGGATTGCAGACATATTGGTGATTAAATCGGTATCAAATAGTTAAACAATCCTGAAATAGATCTTGGGAATTATCAACTTTTCGTTAGAGATATGAGCCAAGTATTTATGTACATCTAAGCCAATGTTAGATCTTTGCGGGGGACAGAATTAATTGAACATGAGCCCGTATCCCCTCTCCGTAACCAAGCCAAGTAAAGTCTTCCCTGGATTGGTTCGCCCAATCGAAGCGACTCATGCCACAACCTCACATCATCCTAAAGACAAGCGCCCGCGCCGCGCAAGGCTTCATCAACCAGATAGGGATGATATGAGTGATTCCCACTCCATTCTGTTACGGGCGTAAGCAGTATGAACCTTGGAAGTGATCACTGTGACGTGGCGTGATTGCGAAATTATGAGAAGAAGGCAATGTCTACGAATAGCTAGTACTAAGCAGGCGAAGTGACTACCCATGGCGGCCCTTTTCTGCACCACTCACTGGCCATTATTCTTCGAATATTAAATCGATGTTGTATTAAGCCACAGCGGTCTCTATCTTCTGATGTTAATGATTGGCCCATGCATGCCCACGGCTGAGACGTTGATTTCTCCCGGAATCCGATCTCGATTACTCCTGCTTCTAGTGCTGCTTAGGACTGCGGAACAAACTAATTGGGTTTCGGGGTAATAACTATCTCATCAGTGGGCCCTGCCATTTGTGGTCTTCATGGACCAACAGAAGCTCAAGTCCCACGACACATTTGCGCAGTGGGGCGCTTCCAAAGCAGCAAATATGATTCTTACGGCCGAGCTCCGTCGACGCTACCCATCACACCAATCTCGTCTATATCGGTCCACCCGGGTATGATTCTAACGGAACTCTGTGGCCCATTGAGCGAAAGATCAAAAGCCATCAAACTGAAATACCAGTCTTTAAGGTTTCTCGGTCCCACTTTACCCCAGATGCTCGGAGTCAGTTATCGACAGCTTTCGGCGCAAAGCGGGAGGGGATATAACAGGGAGCATACTACATCCCACAGGGCAATCATGAACAGCGGAATTGTTATGCTATAGATGAGGTTATAGGTAAAGGTTTGTCGGAATAGACTGAATTTGAACTTGTTCAGAGTGGTTTTTGATTTGCAAAATGCTCTCGTTGTCGACTGTATAATCCTTGCAGCCAACTAAAAGATAACATATACTTCAAAGAATTGTCTAGTTAAAGGTAGGTACCATCACTGTAACCCCACTATAATGGTGTTCTGCTGGCTGTAGCATAAGTAGTCGGTTCGGAGATATTGAGTAACGATATGGCATCAGACGGACAAGATAAATCATCCAGCAAGCCGCATATTGGTGCCTGCGCATATCTCCATAATTCTCACTGACGCAAGTGCCACATGTGTCCTCGGGCCGAGGAACTAGACTATTATTACTGCAATCAAGAACACGTTTAATTGGTATTTATATCCACTGAAGTGCCTTCTATTTTTTGATCTTCTTCCTCACTCCGTGCATATATTATTCTCCGGTACGCGAATTGTACAAAATGGCAGAGACCGTGTACACTAGCTTTCGAGTCACAATTCCCGAGCCCTGGGTAGCGCATGTTGAAATCAACCGGCCTGAAAAATTGAACGCGCTTTCGCCTGAGTAAGCAGAGAGGGGTGCAATTTGAGGATTTCATTCCCAAACATCTATGCTAATAATGTATCTCAGTGTCTGGCAAGAATTGCGAACTGTTTTTGATCGTCTCTCTACAGACCCTTCAGTTCGCGCAGTGGTTTTTTCGGGCGCCGGCGAGAAAGCATTTTCAGTTGGTATCGATCTAAAATGGGTTTCCAAAGAAGGTTCACCGTTTGTTCCCCGGCCGGACGAGTATGTCGACCCTGCTAGACGTGCAGCTGCCCTCAGACGGTTCGGAATTGAGTTTCAGAACAGTATCAACAGTATTGAGAAGTGTGATAAACGTATGCTTCCCTTCTTTCCTGCTTTACCGCGGTATTCGCTTCGTTTAACAGTTGAGAAAAACAAAGAAAGGACATATCTGGAAGTGATTGCTAACAATCGCCCTGCGCACAGCTGTTATTTGTGTTCTGCATGGCTTTGCACTGGGAGTAACAGCTGATTTCTGCTCAGCCGCTGATATTCGAGTTTGCTCTAAAGACACAGTATTCTGTGTTAAGGAGGTCGATATCGGCATCGCCTCTGATGTTGGAATTCTCGCACGTCTACCCAAGGTTGTCGGTTCGTACACCTGGGTTAAAGACGTGACTATGACGGGCAGAAACTTTGGTGCGGAAGAGGCCCACCGTGTCGGATTTGTGAGTAGTGTTCTCCCAACAAAGAAAGATGCTCTTGAGGAAGGATTCAGGATTGCAAGACACCTCAGCGAAAAGAGCCCCGTGGCTGTACAGACTGTCAAGCATTTCTTGGATTACAGTCGAGACCGCTCTGTTGCAGATGGTAAGTATCAGCCATGCCCATGTATTTGATGCTTGAACTATATGAGAAGTAACGCTAATTCCAAGGATTTCTCAGGTCTTCAATACCAGTTGGCTTACAATACAGCGGTGGTTCAAACAAACGACGTTCCTGAGTCTATCAAGGCCATGGTGTCGAAGAAGAAACCTACATTCGAGAAGCTCTAGTGAGAATAGGACGACCATTTAAAGTACTACAGCCACAAAATGTAGATCTGTTCCATGGCTGTCTCGCTGGTATTGCATTCATTTTTTCCTTATACGACTGGACAAGGTGGAAAAGGGAAGCCTTCTTTGATAAAAGCATTTAAACTAGAGCCCTGTCATATTCAAAGAGCATTTAAATCGCTATCTATAGAATCCAGGTTTGGAATAGAGAGGACAATGTTGTTTTGTCACATCAGGAGTAAAGGTCTATAAAGTTGGAGCATAGCGAATGGTCCGGCGATGGCTAGAAAGAAAGGCTGCGTCGCTGCGTCGGGAGGCTTGAATCCAACTGGAGACACAGGTCCGCACAAATTTACCCCCTAGTGGTATCGCATATAATTCTTCGAGAACTTGATTCTTGATATTTCCTCTCGGAATAATACTAGCTGTGTTTACAGCCTTGCTACTGAACCTTACTTTTGGTTATTTCCTCCTGTTGATTGTCCAAGGCCTGTAATGTGGCACGAGCGGCCTCCGCTAAATCGCATTCGTCAGGCCATGCACATCGTGCAGGTGACAACGAAATTCGATCTGAGACTCAAACGAAGCCAAGCAACCACAAATTGATTTCCTACTTGTCTATTCTATCCTCTCAATGTGTATCCTTTCGTAGGCTGGCACTGTGCAACCAGGGCTCCATTCGTTTTTCAGGTAGAAGACAAAAGGAATGAGATGCTAATTGCTTGATGAGCATGAAAGCATAATGGGCACATCCTTTTAATACCTTTGTCAGAGCTATTGTGGATAGCAACGATTGGGCCTGGTGAATTTCGCTACGGGGCAAAAGGTTTCGGCCAGTGCCCATATCTGGCCTCAAAGACTTTGTATGCGTGCGCCATAAGTCTCCTACAAGTACATCCCATAGAGAGCAAATTCTAATGTGGTAGGTCATCGGGGATAATGTAGAGGGTTTCTGAAGGTAATGCAAAGCCAGGCAATTTGCTCGGTTGAATCGTAAATCTAGTTATCTTAGCGATCTGTTTTCGCCATTTGAATAGATAGATAGTTCCCATGTCATCTCTCGCTTATTTTGAACTCCGTCATTGCATTTGTAATGTAGAGAGTCGCTTGAGATAGCGAGAGGCCGCCAAATGTAGTATGTGTTCCGCGGTCTCCAGTCTGACAATCAACCTGCTTCCGTTGCGGATTCGGTGAAAGGCAAGCGGGGTGCCATCGATCTCGCTTGTCCGGCCCTATATCGGGACAGCGCCAGCGAATTAGAGTCTGTCACAATTGCCGGGCTGCCTGACTTGACTGACGATGAATATAGTAGGGGTGAAGGATCTTGAGAGTAGTTTGCTACCTTGACACTGGAAGGGAGATTATCCGTCATATCAATTTGATCAAAGTCCGCCACCTGTGGGTCGAGATTGTCTACTTTCACTCCGTCACGGACTTTGCGCAGCAAGCCTTATGTAGGGAGATACTGCATTTATGCCAATGACAACTCGAAAATGAAGGCATCACGTATTGGGTCACCAACATATGCATGTAACTTACGCCATCATGAACTTAAAATGATCATATTCGGTCATCAATCCGAAGGGAGCGGATGTTAGAGCGGATGGCTGTCCGGTAGTGGTCCCATCAATTGCCTGGCTCGTGGCTAAGCAACATTGACACCCATCAGAGCTTGTGCAATACCGCATGATTTCTCTTGTTTTCACGCCTGGCTGTCGGAATTCGAATCTGTCCAGTATGAAGATCCTGATAGTCGTAAGGCTGCTACGAAGCCGCCATGGAAAGTTTCAGATGAATTAAAAAGGAACCGATTTACAACTTGGAAGTGGCTAAACCCTAAGGCCCTAAGGGTCACAGGGCTTAGCCAGAGCTACACCAGGGTCTGTCATAACCTTAAGAGTTGCATATGTACAATAAACATGAATAAAAGTAACGATGATTTAAAATAGCTTCTAGAATTACTTATTAATAAAAAAATCTTAATACAGAATAATATATTTATATTAGGGAAGTGAAAGGGTTGCGTAGCGGCTCGGATATAGAGGGTGCGAAGACACATCTTATGGTACTGCACCTACTTCTTCCGGCATTTTTCTGGTTTTTGAAGAAAGGTGTGGTATGACGCTAGGTGGCACCACCAGGCGGCGAGGGACGAAAGCATGCTTACTGAGGCTCAACCAGCCCGGTGACCACAAGCACTATGAATGTTCTCGCCGCAGAATTAATCCCTCCTAGGGACACATTCCCGGAATGTGTCCCTAGAGCGGAGGGTCTACTAAGAGGGCCTGCAGGGCGTGTAAAAGGCAAGCCATTGACTCCTTGTTGGTTTGAATATTGTATCTATTTCTCTAAGACAATTGAACATCGCCCAGGAAGAAGATAAGATGTGCGATTTGCGCCTGCAACTCAGACTGCCACGTCAATACTAATGGCGATTTCTTTATAAGGTGACATGCTGCAACCGTCTTGCGGCCTTTGTGTGCGCACAAGGAATACATGCATATATCCTGGACTTCAGTAGCCGACGCAATCTCCATATTAGTTTCCGCCAAGGATTCATGAGAGATGAGAATTGTGATTAAAGCCTTCAACCCACTTTATAGGGCAGGAAGGAGTAATCCTAAATGGAATGCGCTCCTTTGGCCCGATGCCTCGATTGGTCAGACAAGACGGACCTAACAACACACCTGAGCATGGTACCATTGAGGTATATGCCGTGAAATTGGGTTCGCGAACTATATCTTCTCAGCTTGGTCTCGCAGGTGAGGTCTTTGAGAGCCTGGTTTGTTTATTTTTCTCGCATATTCAACCTTGGCTCCCTTTTTCCATAAACCTACCTTTTACCGAGACTACATGGTTAGAGATGAGCAAGGAATCAATACTACTTTTCACGAACTGTCATTGGAGGAGCAGCTGATTTTCCACAGCATGTTTGGTCTTGCCGCACGTTTCTTCGATTTGCCATATTTTACAGGTGTTGCACCAGCTGATCGGGGAAGCCGTCTGCAGCACAGGCAATCAAACGTTACGATTTATGCAGAAATGCTCTGGAAGAGCGAAACATGCATCAGTTACAGGGATCGATCCTTCTGGCTTTTTTGTTTTATACCACCGTACCTTCTTCAAAAGCTTGGTTGTTGACAGGCGTTGTCGTACGTTTGGCGTATGAACTGGGAATTGAGAAGATTGACCTAGATGACAGAACAACAATTCCCGTGGAGAAATGGGTAAGACGTGAGGAATTTCGCAGAGCTTGGTGGCTAGTATGGGAACTCGATATATTCGGATCCATCATTTGCGGCCGGCCGTATGTAATACCACGTGAAGAAGTTCCGGTGTTTTTCCCTGTGTCTGATGAATACTGGTTTCAGCGGGGCCCTCACTTCGTCCGCTACGCTGACAACATCACCAGAGGATGCTTGGAGGTCTTTGGAAGGATCGGAAAATCAAAGCCCACGCGCTTGGTTTCTAATTGCAAATTATATTTTCTCATTCGCTCTGGGGCCTCGACCAACGAGCCAACAGGATAAACTGAGCATAGATCTGTCGATCAACTGTTTTCGCCTCGCTCTCCCAAAACCGTTCCATCCACCATTCGAGAGACTTGTCGGTCCTGATACCACAACAGGAAGAAATTGGGTTATCTGTACACACCTGATGCTATCCGCAAATAGGGTCTTACAAGCTTCGAGCGCGAGGCCTGCATCCGCTCTGACAGATCCGCCATATCGTCTATCTTCTATTCGGGCCTTCAACTCCGAGCTTTCCTCCATTGCGGACTCTTGGCCAACCACTGCAAATGCTGTGTTTCAGCCTCTTATCGCATGCACCTTCATTGCTTCTGATCACCTATTGTTGGATTTACCGAAATCCTTACAGGATTCGTCGGTTAATCTCGGTCATGCACTTGTGGAGGGGCTCCTCAGAAAGTTCACGGCCATCTGGGAGCTTGGAGACATCTTATTAGGTCAGTATATACATTTTTCTAGGCTTAATGTACCTAAAGCACCCAAAGTTACTGATGGAACTATAGAAGTTATCAGAGTCAGCCAATCTTTACATATACCAACACAGGTCGAAGAAAAACTTTTAAGGCGTTTCTCAAGGTTTATACCTATCCCTTCGCCGCTTGGCGTGATTTAAATTGCTTTCCAGTTGGATTCTGATCGAAATCGCCAACCAAGTTCCGTTAGGCCCAGCATACAGTCCAGATCTCGTCACTTTGCCATTCAAACACGTTCTTACTAGCAATATTATTGACCCAAACTCAAGTAAACTGGTGAATGGATTCACGAACTCACCTATATTTCAAGGCAATCCCTTTAATTCGGAATTTTTAGGGTTTGACGAAGATGATATTGCTTTTAATTTATCGTAACAAAACATTTGTCACCCTTTATAATGTTATCGAATTTATTTCCAAAATGAAGCTCGCGTCAACTATATGCAGCTTTGCTAGAGTCCTTTCAGGGCTGCGCCGAATCGTAGTCGCGAAGTGGCCTTCTGCGAGGACGTTCTTGTGAACTAGTAAACTAGTGAGACTGATTTGTTTTTGGGAAACGATCTTCATTGAAATTCTATGAAATGTATCTAGGATACCATTTTTATTTTTCTTCTATTCTCTTCCACATGTGACACCTTCGTTAGTTAGTACCAATTCAAGCATCCCATTACAGCGCTGATAACAGTATACAGGAAGCAGAGACTGGACTTTTTGATTGTAGAGCAGCAACAGAGAGATAATCGTGCAGTTCAAGGTACACATACGAGAAAAATATGTTGAGGAGGGGATCTACTTGGACGTCTTGACTCTCTGAATATATCTAATGGTGCTATTTTTGAAATCAGAAAAACGGATGGTGTTGTGCTACATTGCAGAAATGCCTTGATAGAAAGACATCAAGCCATTCACAATCAGTGAACCACATATAACAAAGTTCTGGACTCTGTAGGGCTCTTGTAGGCTCAAAGCGCTCTACGTACGTACGGGAAAGTTATCTGAATAGATTGCAAATTTGATTGGGATAATCTGGACTTTCTCCTAGACCTTGAAAGTGTGAGCAACTATCTCTGCAATTTCACCAACATCAAGCATAATACCAGGTCTGCAGACACGGCCTTTACCCCTCTAGTACGGTGGTGGTGAGCAAGCGCATCCTGGTACGCATTACCAGCGGCAAAATGGGCCTGGCCGGGATTACCGCAGAGACATGGTCCCTCGAAGTCACACCAGCCCCCATTTTCCCGATAGCTAATAGCATGCGTAGCATTGGCAGCTATATACGCCTGACATCGAATATCAAGTCTGAAATGCGAATGTATGGCGTCATTTCACCCTATCTGAGGTGTCCATCCAGGTTCACCATGGATGTCAGAATTCCCGGTGCAGCCAAATTGATTGTCGAGGCCCTACTGAAGAAAATACCCCAAAGGTGGCCCTTCTGGGTTGGAGGACTCCCGGGGTCTCATGATCTGCCTAAACCAGTATGCTCCAAGGACTCACGGTTTGGCCCACTTGCTGTTGTTCGTGCCTCGCATGCTTCTCAAGGTGGCGTGTGTCCTGCTGGCGCCGTCTACTCCCCTTCCTGCTTTCCTAGGCTGGTCGTGTCAGAGATATTAATTCTGCCGCAAAGACCATTAAAGATGTCCTACTAAAGAAGATAGTGGGTACTTTACATACTCCGCCATCCAAAGTCGACGTTGGTCAGGCTATGCATAACTACGGCATGAACTCACTAGTGGCACTAGAGGCGAGAAGTTAGATCAATCAGGAAATGAAGACCAATATCACGCTATTGGAAATTCTTACAGCAGTGTCAGTGCGAAAATTTGCGGTCCAAGTCGCTAAGAAAATCAAGCTGGTCGTGGGACTGGCATCGTGAATAGCAGACATTCTCTCTGCTGTTATCATACTCCGACGATAAGGTTTGGAAAAGATAATACCTAGTTCATCTGGAGGGCAGGAGTTTTTGGACGTGATGATATATGCAGCGAGACAGTATAGAATGAATAGACAGGTATGCATAAATACCAAACCAATCACTCGATGGTGCGGGTTGACCTTTGTTGTGTGACCGTCTATGTTGCTCTGTTGGTCTCGTTCACAGTCCCTTTCAGCAGCCGGAAGAAAGGGTTCTTGTTCTTTAGAATCCATCACGAAGCTGGTATATTCAATAGGATAAAGGAGGATGGGTTGAGTAGGAGACGAGAAGATACACTTTTTTGCCAAAAACTCCGTTCTTTCTATATATAATAAAAGTCCCAGATCCGGAGAAACATGTACCTCATGAAAGGACACCTCGATATTTTCGAGTCAAAGATTCATCCGGCGGCAATTCTTAGGAGATATTTGCATGGGTAAGTATGCAATGCAGCAATGGGTTGTAGCTTCATGCATGCCGTGTGACGAGACTTGCAGTGTTGACTGCAATATGTGAGGACAGGGATATGATAATGGTCCTCACTGATATGGGCCAAATTTGCGAGGCTTTTTCAGCGGTAGACCTGTCTGATTATGGAGTCGGAATCGATATCGTTGAGGATTCGGAACCTATCCAGAGAACCGTACTTCTTGATCTAGCGTTTGAAGTGTCTGTGTCTCTATAAATACGGATAGGAATTCAGTAGCTGAAGTTGAACTCTAGCTGCACTGCCCCCGCTGCTTGATTATCTCTTGCCAAACTCATCCATATAAAATCTCAACTGCTTAATCCATCATAAAAACCCTTCTGCTTGTGATGATCTTGGCAGTCGCCAGAGCCCTAGCAGGCTTACGACTAAGAAAATCAATGGGAGCTAAACTTATGTTAGAAAATCAGCACATCGCGTCCGATAGATGAGTTCCCGGCGCTAGCTATGTGATCAGAAAAGAGTGAAACTAGACTAGTTCACGTAGCATATGCACCAATAAGAAGGCTTATACAATGTTCAGGCGTTAGAACCAGAATATAAATCGAATTAATGCTCCAGAAACCGCTGTGCGCGAAACTTTTGAAAGTCTAACGAGCAATCTCTTTCGAATATCAGTTTTAGTGAATTAGCGGAGGCAATAATATAGCAGTGTATGCTATCTCTCATCGTACAATCTAGCCTCTGTTTGATGTTTGTGTATTTCCTCAGCCTATGATTATACCTTAAGTACTCTTGGATAAAGCTGCCATCGGCTAATTCAAAGTGTCCCTCGCTTGGGATCAGATTCAACAGGCCAATATCTGGTATATTGCCTTCACTCAATAAGCTTATTTAACTCCCTCGCCATTCTTGCTCGCAAGTTGTCATGGTCGTTTTGTATGACATTTCCGCAGTATTGGACATTTTAGACTCGTTCAAGGCTATTGCTAATACATCTAGTACGGTGATTTGGCGCAAAACTCCAGTCAAGTCTATGACATAGCGGTCCGTGAAAAGGCGTACCTACTATGGACGGGACGACCCCACCGTGAGACGATTGGGTAGTACGACCATGAAGAGGCCAGCAGTCATGACTGCGTGGCGCTGTTTTTTATAATTATTGAATATGTTCTGAGAAGTAATTCACGAATGTTTTTATCTTTTACTTGAGTATAGTTAAGGATGTGATCGGGCATACTGCTAAAAATAATCACCCAACTTACCATGTCAAGCATAAGGCGTGAAAAAAAGTTGCATTACTCAGCATACGAAATTATTAAGTCTTCCTAGACGGCTTCTGGTTGAGAGTACATATCTCAAGGACTGGTTTGTTCTCTTGCATCGAAAAAAGCACAATACATCTTACTGTCCTCCACGCGGACCGTGGCACACTTCCATGTGAACAGATCATCTTATCCCAATATGCACTTTTATCCAAGGGCTGTTGAGGGACGGAAGAGTACCAGGGATCCTAGCATTCGCAAGTCTCGCCTCGCAGTGCTGAAGGCGATCGGTGTAACAGCATTGCTCTTAAATCTTTTATTCTTAGCTTTGTTCTCTTACATTTTTGGGGCAATCTACCAGGAGACCAGCCACATCCACAATCTCAATGTAGTATTTGTTGATTACGATCGCAGCCTCATTGGAAATTCATTTCGCCAGGCGTACCTTCAGCAACTACAAGGCGACAGTTTCCCAAGTATCATCGAACGACCAATCTTGGAGTACCCAGAACCTGCTCTTTTGGAAAGTGCAGTATGCCGAATCGACTATTGGGCAGCGCTTTATGTTTCCCCTAATGCGACAGCACGCCTAGCATCTGCGCTACAGGGCGCCTCTGCTGCTTTGTCATATAACCGCAGTGATGTTGTCACTATGGTTTGGAATGAAGCGCGGTATCCTACTGTTGCTGATCTTATCCCCGCCGCTCTTGGAGCTCTCTCTGAAGTCGCTCGGATCATATACTCCGGGCTAAATGGCACCGGAGCCATCCAGATTATGGACACCACCGATCCGGCGGCCGTTGCAGCTTTTTCGAACCCTTGGGACCTTGCATCAATAAATATTCAACCGACTACTCAAGGTTCTCGGTTGATCTATAACACTGTTCTTATAATCATGATTCTCCTTCAACAGTTCTTCTTCCTCGCAACCATGAACGGGGTGGCGTCACAGTTTCAGCTGTTCACGCATTTGCACCCAAAAGTGATAATTCTAACACGATTTCTAATTTCTGTCACATATACACTTGGAGGCTCTCTTTGTGCCTCAGGCGCCGTGTGGGCATTTCGAGGAGACTGGAGCGTAAATGGAAACCAGTGGGCGCTTACCTGGTTGTCTCTATGGCTCTTTGCCCATGTCAATTTCATAACATTTGACGTCTTCACAGCATGGGTACCGGCTCCTTATGTTCCAATGGCTTTGGTGACCTGGGTCATTCTCAACGTGACCTCGATCCTACTACCTTTTGAGCTCACACCGGCCTTTTACAAATGGAGTTACATGATGCCCGCTCATGCGGTGTATCAATTACTGATTGATATCTGGTCGGGCGGTTGCAACCCACTGGTAGCCTATGCATTACCTCTCCTTTTTGGATTCGAAGTTTCCAGCAGCGTATTATGCTCTATTGGAATCTATCGACGCTGCCACTATGCCGCGATTGCGAACGAGAAATTAGAGAACCAGCTGAAAAAGAAACTTAATGATGAATTGGCAAATTACATGGAAAAACGTGAGACAAATACTATGGACATGCCAAACAACGATTGTCAAGTGGGACAAGCAAGTGAGGCAGCTGGGAATCGCAGAAGAAATCCCGATGTGGTCGAGGAAGAGGATCAGGAAGGACCAGCAGAAAGTATTATGAGATCGATATCGTCTTTACGTCGAGAGCATACAAGGAGGAACTCTTTAGGCCCTACTTTTGAAATACCTTTTGCAGAGGAAGTGGAGAAGTCATAGTCTATAATCTCTTACGCTAATATTCAAGAAAGAAACATTCAAACTTATATGAAACGGTGCGTTTTACATTCTGTTTATTACGTATATTAATTATGTTAACGATAATAAAGCTATTCCTAGGTAGTTGTACGACCTAACTTCGTAGAACGGATACCTTTACCGATTTTCACGAAACGAGTATATGGGCTGACCACTTCTATCCCAAACATTAACCCTTTTGTGGACTGGTACAGCCTCACTCCGGTATACATTGTGTACGAGAAGCGAGTCGACCATAGCAATCCGAGGTTTGAGTTATGATTAGTCCTCTCCCACCGACTTGATTGATGTATCAAGCCGCGTAGCGTTTAAATGAGCCAAAGTCTTCGCCGACTTGACTTCTCAAGTATGATCTGGCATTTTTGTACTTCAAAAGAGGAATTAAGAGTGAAATCTCAGAATTTTTCGCACTCCTTGCTTTGGAGTAGTCTCAACACCCACACATTCTCTAAAATATCCAACTGCCTTTTTTGCAAGCGCACAAAGACATCGAGATCACCATTTTTGTGTCGTGGAAGCACAATAGGCCATCTCTTGTTCTTCAAGGGAGGTAATCGTACGGCATCACATTTAGCAACCTTGCAGCCCCAGTCCAAATCATAAACGCCCTGATTAGCCCATGACACAATAGAAGGGCTAAAACTATGAGGTCCAAGTTCAATACCCCTCAAATCCCTTTGCGCCGCCAGATATTCAACCACACTTCTCATATTTTGCGCATTAATCAGATTGACGGCTTTTCGTACGGACGCTGCTACTCTAGAAAGTGCTGATAGAAAAATCTCACCATCCACACCAACTGCAATGTTCTCAAGATCAATCTTTTTTGCCGTTGCCAAGGAAATACCAAAGGCAGCGCCAAGATAGTCTTTGGGTAGAGGAGGTCTGTAACGACTGCGAAAATTGACTGGAATACGTATCGAGCGGTCATCATCTTTTGAAAATATGCCATCGCCAGCCAATTCGGCGTCCTCTTGGAGTTCTGCAAAGGTTATAGCACTCCATAGTACCGCAGTCAGAATGTCGCCAGTAGAGACCCAGGTTATTTCATCAGTAAGGTAGCGAATAACGTCGGTTTTCAAACTTTGCAATCGTTTTCTCTGGAAATTGAATATGAAACTTTCCATGGTATTTCTAGGGTCCTCTGGCTTTTGTCTTCCTGGCGACGCCTCCCGGACATGTAAAAATTCAGGAAAACGAGCTGAAGGGTCGGTAGGCGTATGCAGGAGTCTCTCACGATCCAACCAATTGCTGGCAAACTGAATGGATTTTGAGCTACCAGTCCTACAGTGTGAAGCCCAGATCTTGAGCAAAGCACCGAAACCCGTGATGTCTGTTGTTGAATGGTGGACACTAACACATAAAAGGTGTCCATTTCGTATTGGTGATAGGGTGGCTCTGAATACTGGTTGTGGACCAACTCCTAAGACATTGAAATTTGCATGGGATATATCAAGTCGATCCAGTGATAATGGGGAGAAGTTCGCCGACTTCAATGCATTATAGTCTGCAGCTGGAGAAATATCCTTGATACTGAACAAGTCATCCAACGATTGAGCAGTCTTGCTTAGCACGACAGAACCCTTTGGTGAATTTCCCTCAACCACTTCACAGGTCAAATATGGGACGTCGGCGAGGGTTCCCGCAAGTCCGTCCTTGAGAACTTCCGGGACTTGCGGGTTGGTGGTCGGAAAACACAGAATCTGCGTGATATATGATCGGGGCATCATCCAGTCGACAGGCGAAAGAAATAATGTTTTTTCGTTTGCTGACATTGTCAGTATATTGCTAGGAGTCAGAATCTTGATCGAACTGAGCACTTTGGGCTGAAGCGTATCAAAAACTGTATCGATTGAATGAGAGGGGCTGTCACGGGTTTGCGCAAGTGCGCAATGCAACGAACATAACTGTAGCGTACCTCGTGACTAAGGGTTACGGGCGTCAGCCTACAAGTCCTATAAGCTATGATTAGTCTTATAACTATCGATATTGCAGGAATCAATTGGTTGCAGCTTGAAGATACTTTAATAATGTGTACATGATTTTCATAAAAAAGTTCAAAAGGGTTTGGTAAATCCCTTTGAAATTTTATGCAACGTGATACGATCATACCAGTGAATCCAATCCCTCAAATTTATTTAGCAGACAGCAGTTAGCTGCAGTGTGTATATCAAAACCAGATCAGTAAGTGACGAAGTAATTCATGTAGCATACTATTTAAAAATGATTCGAGCCCATGTCCTAGCAAGGAATCAACACAACAATTTTTGAGAATCACAGCTACTACCGTGTCTAATTTGATACCAATGATCTGGGTCTATGTCTTGTAGTGACCGAAGAAGTGAAAGGGATTTGAAGACGTTTGGAGAATTCAAGACAGAGGTTTTAAGCAGGGTTTGGGGCGATATGAATAACTAGATGGCCGGACGTGGGTTTGTCTAGAGCATTCTGGCATATACATGGGCCAGAAACGCAACAACTTAACACACATAGGAAGGAAAGCAAAAATGTATCTGGATGGTTCTATTACAATGATCGATGTAGCGGTACACAGCCTAAGCTAGAAGGCGGCTCAGGCCGTTACGATGCATATCAATTATAATACCAATACCTAATTTATATCAAATTCTAGCGCTGGTGTTGTCTTTGGGAGTTGCGAATAGAAGTCATCTTTGAATCAGCACTTCTTGAAGATGTAACATCTTTTCTATTCAAAATGAGTGCAGCAACCAAGATTCAGGCAGACGTGGCGAACTTTCGGATTACTGAACTAAACACCGGGAACAGTGAAGTCGGGAAAGTTTGGCCAGTTACCTAGTTCTCCGGGATCACCTCCGATCCGAACGAAGGAGCTATTGGACGGAGTAGGCCCATCAAGGATAAATAGTTGAAACCAGCCGGGAGGAGACGTCCACTGGTCCGGAGGGGCAGTAATTGTACATTGACTACCCTTGCAGGTAAAGGCTGGAAACAATGTGCGATGACCGAAGCTGTTTCCGTGCGTACTTGAGATCAGGCCAATCAGGGAGATCTTCAGATTTGCAACATTACCGGCGGTAACTGTGATAGTATAGGTACCTCCATATGCCCAGTCAGTTTCAGTGATAGTATATGCTGGTCGTGTGGCTCCAGATAGCAAATACGGGGGGATAAAGACCTCCACCCGGTATTCTTCAGGGTGGGTAGCATCTTCTGGATCCGAGCCTGAGACTAGCACACGTCCATCAGGTAGGAGAATTGCTTCAGAATGGTAGAGGCGAGCAATAGTGGTATTAGCCATGACCGTCATACGTTGGTTGACTGGTTTCGTTGGGTCGTATAAGACGGCATTTAGATTTGGATCAGTAGCAAGCCCGAAACCGGCGACGCCTTGGTGTGCACCATTCAAAATGAGAAACGTGCCATCCGGAAGGGGTGATATGCAAGTCATGACACGCTTCGAAGGCTGTTGAAATAGTTGTTAGTTGCAATGAGCTGATATGGGGAAAATTGGAAACTAACCATTCGTTCGATTGTCCAGTTCTGTCCTGGAACGTCGGGTTCGATTGAAACACAATTATCAATGGCGTCCCCACCATAAGGAGTTGAGCCACCGCAGATTAGAACCTTCACGGGATCTGTGTATGGAGCATACTGAGGAAAGAACACCATAGTACCTTCCAGAGGATAAGTCCGTCCGCCGAGATCGTTATTGACTGCGCCCGGTATGTTTGGTAGCGTCCGGATTGTCTGGAACGTGGTCTCGTCCAGCAGCCGGGCCTCATTGTAATAGGCAGCTAGAATCGTTTTCGAAGGCATGACTCCCATAAATGGGTATAGATTGTTGGGATCAGTGCGTTCCAGCCAGTCCATGTAGAGAGTTGGGCCAACTGTCGGTAGGATTTCGAGCGTAGGTACTGGCGGTCCGTTGGATCCTGTCTCACCGCCAACGATGAGGATGGAGCCATTGGCCATTATCATACCAGAAGGGTACCAACGACCATTCTGTAATGAGAGTTCGGCCTGATTCTCCTGCCAGTCATTGACACTAGTGTTCCCCGGAGAGCCATCCGGCCAGTAAAGTCGGATTCCTTCGGTGGAAACTCCCGACCATCCACCGACAGTAAGCTGTCTTCCGGCCTTGTCAGGAAGAACAAGTCCGGCGGAGCAGAAAATGTCGGTCTTTACGTGCATGGGTCGCCACGCGCTATTGAAATCATTCTCGTAAAATAGATCCAGTTCATAGGCACCAGTAGTGTTTGGCGGCCCAGTCCCCCATTTCTCCAAGAAAGTGACTTTGCCATTGATGTTAACGGTGGTCATCAGAGGTACCACAACACCGCCAATCAGAAACTGGTAGAGACCAGCGTTATTTCCTGTAGCATATGTCCACTCGTACAGGGGAGTTTCACCCTCCCACACGTAGTAACTAAGGAGGTTTCCGGCACCACAATAGTGTATAGTATCACCGGTACAGAGAAGATTACATTGCGAATCAGGGACGATCTGAACATCAGCGCCAATGTCGAAGGTATCGCCGCAGACTATAATGCATTAAAAATGATCGATCACTTTCATTGAACAATAAAAACTTACAGCACTGTTCACCATACTCCATACCAGCCGCCTGAAACCCGTACTCTTGACAACGGGAAAGACAAGTAGTCGCTGAGTTGTTGGTAGTGTAAGTAGTCATGTAGGGAAATGTTCGGGTGTTATTGACGTTGTCCCTAGAGAGTACCAGCTTTAGTCAAAGTCCTAAAATGAGGCTTGAAAGGAGATAATAAGTGGACATACTGAAGACAGCCCTTATACACCCAGGATCCAGGTAGATTAGTTGTTTGCACTGAAGGAGGTGGTAGAATTGTTATAGTTGCGTTAGAATAAACACTGAGAAGATTAGGTCCACCGCAAATTTCGTTGACATTCCCTGCACAGGTCATAGCGCACTGGGAATCAGAGCTTGCCAATGAAGCGTTGTTCCGCACATAATTGTCACAGAAGCATTGGTCGGAATATTCCATGCCTGCCACAGTATACCCCAAGGATAAGCATTGACCAATGCAGGATTCGACAGTCATAGTGGAATTGTCATTTTCTTGGACAAGCATCGAACGCAAGCCACCGATATTGTCCTCATAACAACCCCGGTAGGCCCACCCACTCGGCAATCCAGTCGCACTCGTAGTGGCACTAGAGGTTGTTGTCGACGTGACAGTAGTACCCAGAGTTCCACTTGTTGTTGTGCTGACAACTGCCGTTGTAGATGTGACAATAGAAGCAGCGGTGGTTGATGTCGATGGAGAAGTGTACTGGTAAAGGTTTAGACGATTAGGACCGCCACAATTTTCAGTCGCATTACCATTGCAAGTCATGGTGCATTGTGCATAACCATCTGTTGCAGTGGCTCCGCCATTGCGGATTGTGCTATCACAATAACATTCCCCAGAGTACTCAACACCTGCTAATATATACCCTGCAGCGAGGCACGCGGCCTCGCAATTTTCCACGGTCATATTCGAGGGTCCACCTTGAACAATTCCCTCGTTCTGAAGTACCCGAGCGCCTACGGAGTCACTATAACATCCCAGAGTAACCCAACCGACAAATGGTGCAGTGGTAGTTGCGCTGGTAGATAAAGATGTGCTTGACGTATTTGAGAGAGTGACAGGTACAGTTGTAGAAGATGACGGAGGATCGATAGATGACGTACTGCTCGATGTAACTGGACTTACAGAGATCGTGGTAGCTGAACTAGTGATAGATGCTGTCGTAGACACCGATGAGGCTACTGAGCTGATTAGAATAGTTGTGCTGGTTGTCAGGATAGTGACAGACGTAGACAAGGACGCTGTAGATGCTGGTTGGGTACTAGAAGAGATTGGACTCGAAGTCGTCGTGACAATATCTGAACCCAATTGGTAGAGATCTAGCCTGTTGCTGCCGCCGCAAAATTCGCTGTTGTTCCCAGAACAGGGATAAGAGCAATCAGTCACGGGTTGACTGATGCTATCAACTGCAAGGGTATTCCCACAGTAGCATTCATCGTAGTACTCTACACCAAAATAATTGGCGCCATTGCAAAAAGCAGCACAGGCCTCTACTGTCATATTGTTATTATATGTGTATGTGCCAGAAAGACTGCGAGCGGCGGCCGTGTCATTGTAGCAGCCCAAATATTTGTAGCCCGGAATTGTAGCTCCACCTGGAGTTATATAGTTGTTGTTCGTGTAGACAGATAGCCTATTTGGCCCACCACATGTTTCCGTGCTGTCTCCTCCACAAGACATGTCGCAGTCCGTCTCCGCAGCCTGTGTTTCCGAACTGCCCAGAGTAGTGCCGCAAAAACACTGCGTTGTATATTCGGTTCCAAAATACTGATAGCCACTGCAAAATTTTGAACATTCTAAAAGCGTCATGTTGTTGTCGCTCTTAGTTGCGGCCGACAAGGTTCTAGAGTTCACGTTATCAGTGTAGCAGCCAACATAGCTATATGCTTCTGGGTCGGAACCACTCAGTGCTGCGCAGGAACCAGTTAATGCGGTGTTTTTAAAACTATCGGAGTAGGCCCCGACAGAGACACCAAATTTGGATGTGGTAATCTGGTTAGGTGTCAGATCATAAGTCCCGATATACAGGCTGTAGGCGCCAATTGTTGCCGTATTTTCCATCGTCACATTAATGGTGGATAAACCTGGAACGACACAGCAGGATCGAGGTGTTTTCACCTCCACAGAAAGTGTTGCAGATTGCGAAGAGGTTGTGTTGCGGACCTGCAATAAATGACATTAGAACCCATGCTATCACATCTAGAGATTACCACTTGTTCTTACCCCGGCTGTGATTGTCATCTTATAATTTCCGTTACTATCAGATGAGTTGGCAATGCAACTCTGAGGACTTTGAAACAAGATATTATCTTGTACTGGATATCCATCACCATTATTATTATATGTCACTGTCTTACCACTTGTTGTGACCTGTACAGTGAATGCCGAAATTGAGGTCGTGGCCGACAATGTTGAGGAAAAGCTATAGAACTGTTGATACCTGTTATTAAGACTAGTCTCTTCAAGGCATATGGGAGACTTACAGCAAAAGAATCATCAAAGCCATTTGCCGTACCGGCATACTGCGTGCTAATAACACAGGATCCGCAAGTGGAGGCTCCGTTCCGATCAACATATACGAGCTGAACGTTCGAAACAGTACCATTGAGGTCGGTTGTTCGGACACGGATCTCACCAGTAAATTGAAGCTGAGTTCCACCGGGCTGTATTGTCAATTGTAGGTTACTCGGTTTGACCTCATATGGAGTTATTGGGTCCGTGAGGAGAACCCCAGGCGGTACAACCTCGATCATTCGCTGGAGCATCGCTTGACAGCGGGATTGGAAGTATGTAGGGTCAGCCATTAGACTGATCGTAGCATTGTTATCCGCGGTAAATACCGCTATGTCTGAGTCGTACGTATTCTTCACTGCCAACGGCCCAGCCAGAGGATCGGAGGTGTTTCCACCGATGTATTCAGAGGCAATCTTTTCATCAAATATTGTCGTGGAATCAAAGTGCTGGTAGTCATTCGGTACAGTCCCTGACTGCAGCACCTCGGGAAAGTTTCCAGCGTGAACGCCACCTATAGTGTGACCGCAAGCTGTCAGGGCAATCATTTCGGACACGTTGAATCCCATCCGCGAGAATTGCTGAATGAAAGTATACTGCGAATTCTGTGGTAACGGCACTCCTATCGGCCCAGCTGCAGTTGCATCCACACGTCCCGTTCGGATCGGGATGGTAGGGCCGCCGCAAACCCGGACGGATGCATAGACACCCATTGCAATAATATCGGCCAGCGACGCGCGAGAAGAAAAAAACGGTGTGAAGGAGAGAAGAGTCGTATTAAATGCAGTACCAATGTTCTCGCCACCATCTCCTCCCAACTCATACTGTAAAGACGCATCTAAACCGCCGACACCAGTGAAAACATTACCGGGAGCCATGTCATGGAAAGCCGTGCGAAGCCATTCCGCTGAAGAAATCCTCGTCGGGCCCTGTGGTGAGAACGAGCATGGTGTGATAGCTGCAGAAAAGGCTCGAGCCTGGTAACCAGTATTCAGAAACATTATATCTTCTAGCTCGTCGACCGGAGAGGGCCATGTTGGCAGTCCTGAAGCAGATCTTAGGATCGACCAGGCTGCTGTGAGAAAAAGTAGCCACTCAGACATCATATCATTATCCGTAATTGGAGACAACGACAAAAATTGTTCTATGTTTGCGAGGATGAGCTTTTCTTCGAATGATACTCATACACAGGGCTCTTCTTTTAGATATAGAAGGCAAATGCCCCGCAGCCATTCGACTTGCATAAATATCCATCACAAGATCTGTATCTCGCCCGATCTGACTTTCAAAATGCGGTAAGCCTAAGCGGGCCTCGTAGGAAGGGCGTAAATCCTCATACCAAGACATTACCCAAAATGCGCCGTCGTGAGGTCCCAGTTTTCTGTTATCCATTTAGCAGGAGGTTCGAGCTTAATGACAAAGATCACATGGAGCTGCAATGTGGCATGTCAGCCGCATGCTTCAGGATGGCTCTAGGGGATTCCTAAGCGAGTGCCTGCCATTGATAATGTTTAAAACCTAACGAATGAAATACTTCATTCAAATTCCCACCTTGCAACAGGGATGTTTATTTCTCGGAGGAAAATAATTCAGTTTACCTTGGGCTCAGGACCCGCGCCCCTAGCCGATTAAGCGTTTCGTCAATGGCCGGTAATTTTGGTAATAATGTATTTTGACGTATATTACCTAACGTTTACAATACCTCTAGACTCTTGGTACCGAGTGAGACAAGCCACATCGCCCGATAAGCAGGACAAGTCACTAAAGTATGCATCAGTAGTCTGAGGTTGCAGACACAATTTGCTGACTTGCAGATACGAACTGTTGACGTGTCCGAGGCTGAATTATGAGCAATAGCTATCTTTGAGGTTATCTGATCTGAACTTACATAGATTATCAAAGTCAACAGGAAATAGTAGACCAAACACCCAATTCGAGAAGGGCGTGAGCGAAAATAAAATAACTCTATTGTCTATGAATTAAGTCAACTAAACATTCTTCATGATTCCCAAAAACGTGTCTGTCCTGATAGGTGTGTCAAAGAAAGAGGAAAGGTTCAGTCCCGATGCCAATGTAACCAAATGCACTCAGTAGTTGAACACCATCAGAGATGGATTTAGCAGTATAGGCAGAAGAGCATGCGATGCCAAAGTGACCGACATTGGAACGATAGCACCAACTTCCGTAATTGTCCAGCCGTGAGGTGCAAAACAGGCCAAATAAATTATAGCAGGGAAGAATGGTAGCACGACAGCGTACATCCATTTGAAGTTCTTGAAGATCTTGGGAATTTCTTTGAAGAAGTTCGAATCATCTTTTTCCTTCGCCGTAGTGCCCCAAGACATGTTGATATTAAACATGTGAGATAAAATCGCTAGGCTCAGATGAAAGGAAAGCCCACCAAAGAAAATGGCGAACATAGGCATCCACATAAAATTTTCAACAAGGGACGAAAGTAGTGGCTTCTCTCCAAGGCGGTAACGAATGATGGCTAGGCAGACATTTCCGGCTGCAGAGAATACGACCAGCAAACTGAGAAAAACTACCGAGGCAAAATTTATGTCAGCTTCATGTTTCGCTGTATCCCAAGAAGTGGACGATACCTTTCCATGACTCCATGTAAAACTTGTCCAAGTACCCTTCAAACCAGCCGACGAGGAAATAATTGAGCACGGTCAAGGGGAATCCAGAAGCTAAAGCATAGTACGATGAAATGTACCCTAAAATGGTAATTTTGGACGATAGTTGAAGGTTGGACCATAAGAAAGTCATGAACAACTTAGTCAGAGGTCCACGATAAAACCATGTATGAACAGGATTAAAGACTAGTTCATTGCATCCATAGGCATACCTAACAGGAATTTAGCATATTTTACCACTTCAGTCCGCAAAGGCAACTTACTTTTCCCAACGTGACAGCTCGTCATAGATTGTGAGAGAAACCCCTTCCTTGAACTCGTCATTATGATAGCTAGCCAAACGAATTATGTTTCCCTGAATTTGAAGACGTAGCGCAATATCGAAATCTTCTGATACATGGCTTTCAGACCAGAAACTGACGTACCCATCATCTGGTCGGCCGACGGATTGAACAGCTGCGACACTATTATTAAACACTTATCTTTAATGGCGATGATAATGCAAATTACATACCTTGCCATCGAAGAAAGGCATTGTGACCAACAAAGGGAGCAGTTTCACCACTTCCGACTGCGAAGCGGATTGCAGAATAGATGAGATTGGTAAAATAAGTGATACCGTTCTCGAAATAATCCTGAGAAACTTGCATCACGCCAGTAGAGTGTTGGATAATGGCGACTTCGGGGCTCAGAAACATCTCGGCCGCACCGTAGAGAAGGCAGTCGGCAGGCTGAATAATTATTAGTGGAGGCTCCATTAAACCGCTTTGAGCGTTGCCAACTTACTATTCGAGTGTCGGAGTCGACTATCAAAATAAATTCGCCCACGCGAATATCGCCACCAGCTCCACGGATGCGAGGGTCGGATTGGATAACGTGATTGAAAGCCTCTCGATAAATCAACTCTTCCTGCATAGGATCAATCATATCAGACTTTTCCAATGTCGGGGCCATGCGCTGGATAAGCTCCATTTCAACTTTATTCGAGACATTCAAGGCAAAATTCATGTTGGAAGCTTTTTTGAATTTGCCCTTTCGAACGTAACCGTCCTCGTTATTTTTGGGCCGGGCAACCCAGCCAATGTTGTTGTCATGATAGAAGTTGATCCGTTCATGCTTTTCTTCTTCCGAAAGCAAGGCAAAGCCATCGTCATTGATAAAGATGTTCGCAGTACCTATTTATCGGGTTAAATAAGAAACACATTGCATGAGGGAAACTCTGACCTCCATGTGACTCATAGTGAGATATTGCTGTCTTCAAGCTACTGATGGTAGGCTTGATAACACCTTCAAGCGACTCGGTATAGATAGGCATTTGAATGGTGATACGCGGCGGCGTAAAGCCGAGGGAGTATGCCATTTTGAGATCCGGGGCAATCGGGGAGTAAAAACGCGAATTACTTTTTAGCGTCTTGACCGGTCCGATAGCCTGGAAAATATCCGTAAAGATAACAATCATGAAAAATGTACTGAGCAAGAGGAAGAATGGTATCGTCGCCGTTAGTGCAAATCGCGTGGTACCCCCATCAACCGAGTATTCCAAAAGCAGATTAGAGAGGCCAAATCCCAGAAGGAGAATGACAAGAAGCATTCCAGCCATTCCGACAAAGATCGCGCTAGTCACTGCCAGTGGCCGTTCAAGTGACTCTTTCGGGCGCTTGACTTCCTCACTTATCATTCTTCTGGGAGAAGCATCGCGAGATGTACCAGATTCATCCGCTGGAGTCTGTGGCTCTCTTGAATCGAGAGCCAGATGATATAATGAATCGTTGGGCGATGCCACGACTGATTCTCCCGGTGTCATCACGGGTACCGCCTGGAGGTTGAATGTTGGGATGGGACTTCCCCATATCTAGAATAGGCTAAATTAGAACGGATACCCCAAAAATTGACTTTTCCCCACATACCAAAGATAACAACTTGCTCTCTACATCGGCAGCATGGTTGAGGATAGCATTCATATCATCGTTCCAGACGAGAAGCAGATGCTCTTCTCGTATCAACGCGGCATATTGGTACTTCTTAACCATATTTGAATGGGATCCAACAATATCGGCGTACGACTCAATGATCTGCACCTGGTAGCCGTTGGGAAGAATCAATTCGGTCTGACCAGGTGCAAGTTGTGATGTAATAATACTCGTGGTCTCTGTCATCATGGTGAAAGCGATTGTGGCATTTATTCTCTGAACTGCTGCAAGTAGCACAGGATTAACATCCTCTGGTTCTGACATATAAACACCCCTCGACCGGCGAAGAAAGACTCCGGTTGAACTATGTTGGGGATGCGTTGGCAAAGGAAGCCATTGGTACGCAGTCAATCGCACATGGAAAAACTTGACCATCTAGATCATCGGATTAGTAAATATCGCTCACTCGCAATTCAATGTTCGCGTACTTACTGCTTTATACTTGGAAGCGTCATCAATGCTATTGTTCACATAACGTCTATCAAAATAGCCTTGTCCACGACTTGATAGACCTGATTCCGACACGGGGACCGAGTCTCGCTGAGACGCGGTCTCTGTGGGTGTGCCATCTCCCTTTGATGTTCTATGTCCTCTAAAGGACCACCGACTAGGAAAGAGTGAAGACATGATTGTCGACGTTTGGCTGTTAGGACAGAGCTCGAAATGCTCAAAGAAATCATGGGCCCAGTCGCATCTATATGGGAGTTTGATATGATATTGGATCATATCTAGCAATCAGCACCCTTGTCAGATCTTGCCCCTTCAGCGCCAGCGAACTGACCCAACCTGCAGATTGATTCATGGATAACACTCGCGTGGAGTCGGCTTGCAGCAAGACTACGACATTCCGACGCCAGATTAGACAGGGTATCCGTTTTCACGATGACCTGGATGAACTGAATCCGCTTGTAATTAATAGCTTATCGAAAATATTGATTACTTCCATGTCGAGACCCTATGGACATCCCTATTTCGGGCGCCATTCTGCACGCCACAGAGAGGCTGTCGCGATGCATGTCTCTGATTACCGTACACATCCCGGTCCAGGACGTCCCTTGTATTGTTTTGAGGCGAAATCCTCAAATGAAGTCTCCATAACAGGCTTTTTTTTTTGAACCGGTGGTATCCTATTTGCGGCTTTCCGGACGGACGGCTCCAACCTTCCTAGTGCAGATCTCGGCGGTCCTCGTAGACGAATACTCAAATGGAACTTGAGGACTAAAGTGGGGAAAAAACCCATATAAGCAGGAATTGAACATTAAGTGAGTCAACACTAAGACTGTATGTAAGACATATAATACGTAGTTTTCCCTTGTAAGTACGCATTCATACGCCAACTGTAGTAGGAAGCTAGTAATATTCTAGCACCTATCACCGTCGAATCGTTTTGTCTGGAGCTTGGCTCCCGCCGCTAGCAGTAGTGGCGCCACATATCGTTTAATCTAAATTTTCATATATTGAGTCAGTGGTTAATGCATAGTTGCCTTGACAAGAAACAAAGACGCGTAGCGAGCTGCATGCCAATGCATCTTTTCTTTCGAGCAGATAGCGAGGCGGACTCTGGATATGTAGCAGACACTCATTGCTATTGATAGGGAGAGAGTAGTGCTAGCGTGCCTGGATTCGGAGTTCAAATCTGCATGGAGATTATGTTACAATGCAGAAATAAGTATCCTTGTCGAACCAAGACACGCGGCCAAAACTCAGGTGGTAAATTTCGTATCTGCCCTATCAAGTCAAAAGCCGATACATACATGGTGCGATCGCGATGGCAAAACGAAAAGAAATAACAGGCCCGATTGAAATTTAATTGTAAGATCACCTTTTTCTCCTCTTTCATTGTGTTTTTTTTTTTTGCTTTTTGCAAATATTTCTCCTTCGTATGTCATCCAACATGGCCAATGCACGGACCGGAGCTTGTTGGTAACGCGATGAGCTTAACTGGACATGTTTCTGGCCGTCATGCAGACTAAGTGATAAGCAAGGATGTTCGTTTTCCTGTAGGTACTAAGGACTTGGGTATGCACAAGCGATAGGTGAAGAGCTTTGCGTAGGGTACATCACCCTTGTCTTGTAACTAATGCAGTGTCGGCGTTAGCCAGCGAATTAGTCGATAAATAAATCACATCGTACACGTACGAAAGTCTCCGGTGAGTAAATCGCGGGTAAAAATAAAGTGCTTATCGTCCCAGGCTACTCGATAACAAATGTCTCAATACTACCTGTAAATAAACGTTTGCATATTCTAGGGTAGGAGCATAATTGAGGGGCAAAATATGGCATATTCTGTATACATGCAGTGATTTTTTTCCTTCTACATCCATGAGCTCGATTGATGAATTTTCCGAGATTTCTACGGAGGTTTCGACATTTCGATGCATATTTGAGATCCGTGCATGACATATTTGAAATAACTCGGATAAACATACTAGACACAAAGCTATAGCTCGTTGTATTTGCAACTTATATTCTCGAAACTAATAGGTGTGGCAATGTATGCAGCGTAGATGATACGCATACGGTCTGGGCAGCGACTAGCTGAGCTGAACAGCCATGTCCAAGTGATCAGAAATAAATGCCAGCTATAATCCTAGTTTAATCGATAGCCTCATGGTCAAGCTTGATCTACCGTAGGAAATTAGTGCGCTAGGTGCAGGGATCGAGAGGGTCTAGATGGTTTGGACATCCTCGGAGGCTACGATATGCGATACGAACTGATGAGGGACAGGTCATCTCCAAGCCATGAGACCGGGATCAGGCCTGTTTGTGGAAATTTCCCATATTAGACGGGGCTATGTAAGCTGCATCAATTGCGTTTACCGGATTGCGCTAGATAAACAGCCCAACAAATTAGTAAGTCTATAGCCGTGGAGCTGATGAGAACACGGTGAAGAGAAGCGAAGGAGTATTCGTTGTCAACTTTTAGAATTCGAGTCTTATCGAAAGTGTTATAAAACTGACGCTCGAGTTGACACAGCACTGCGAAATATACAAAGGATGATTGATGGCCTTTTTCTTTTACGTAGCAGGACATAATCTGGATTACAACAGCTGCAATGGACGCACGTAATCCTTTTTCAGACAGCGCGGCACCCAGTGTTGTGGCTAGTGTTGGGTCCAGTGCTGCTCATGGTGCTCAAGACAGTATTGATGAGCTGCCTATTCGAGATTCAACCTACAGTCGTCCGCCGGTGAAACGGAGGTTCAAGAGCTATCTACTAACCGGCGATTATGAACGGCCCTGGGTGAACGATAAGCGGTTGAAGAGAATCCGTATAAACAATTACATCATCTGGGGATTTTTGATCGCGGGATTGGCCGTAAGTGGTTACATAAATTACCACGCGACGACTCAAGTGTCAAAGCATAGCGTGAGTTGAGCCCCAAACGAGTGTCTGATTTGGTAGCTAATGATGATTAGTACTGTCTTATATTAGACGATGACTTCTCAACTTTCAATCCGAATATTTGGAATCGTGAAGTTCAGGTATGCTCATCGTGTCCATGTCTAATTTGTGATAATAATTGACTGCTTCAGATCGGAGGCTTCGGCACTGGTGAGTTTGAGTGGACCACAACCGACGACCGTAATGTTTTTGTGGACCAGGAAGGTCTTCACATTGTTCCAACCCTCACCACAGATACAACAACCATCACCGCGGCTGAGATCACCAATGGCTACACGCTCAATCTCACACAGGCGGGTGGCGATGGTTCTTGTACAGGAACAACCAATGAAGCATGTTCGGTGCGCTCTAACAGCACTTTGGGCACTGTAATTAATCCAGTGCGTTCAGCTCGTTTGAACACCAACGGTAGCAAGTCTATTACGTATGGCCGAGTTGAAGTCGTCGCCAAGCTCCCAGCTGGTGATTGGCTGTGGCCAGCAATTTGTGAGCATTTCATCCCGAATCGGTCTTCGTCCGAGAAAAGGCAAGTTACTAAATTTCTTTCAACAGGGATGATGCCTACCAATGATGTCTATGGGGGATGGCCCGCCAGCGGTGAGATTGATCTGTCGGAAAGCCGAGGCAACGACATCTCTTATGCCAACGGTGGCCGAGATGTCATGTCTAGCTCCATTCACTGGGGTTAGTTTAAGTGTTCTCACTTAGTATAATCCGCATGCTAACTCTTTCACTTTCTCTACTTAGGCCCAAGCTCAGGCTTAGACGCCTTCTGGCTCTCAACGCGTGGCAAGGCTCTACGCCGAACAGATTTTACCAAAGGGTTTCACACTTTTGGCCTTGAATGGACAGAAGACCACATATTCACTTGGGTGGACAATCCACTGCAGCAAGTCATGTATTGGGCTTTCCCCAAAAACACAAACATGTTCCAACGCGGCCAGTTCGCTGGACGGACAGCGAATAATTCGCTAGTGACCAACCCATGGTCGTATACTGGTCGACCCAACTCGCCTTTTGACCAGTCTTTTTACTTGATATTAAATGTGGCAGTTGGGGGCACAAATGGATGGTTTCAAGATGGTATTGGGAATAAACCGTGGACAGATGCGGGCCATGGGGCCGCAGACTTCTACTCTAGTAAGTCACGTTTAGTTTGAACTTCGCCTTTTTTTCATCCAAATCGCCCTAACAGGACAATTTTTTCACTTGTAGGTATGGATCAATGGTATCCAACCTGGGGCAATGGTTCCTCTCGTGGAATGACTGTGAAATCAGTCAAGATGTGGCAGCAAGGTGCCTGCCCTTGATCTCCGGCCAATGATTACAGATTCGATGGTTTTTTTGATATTTTTTTACTTGTATAGCAGCTCGATATGTCAAATACTTTATTAATCAGTGTTTCTTAGCAACTAGAACATGCGTTGTACTTGAGCTTTTAGACTCTTTAGATAGGTCCGGTAATCACCGGAGAAATTGACACCTTAGAATGAAACATATAGCTTTAGACAAGTAAAATCAATTGTAGATGTAAACAAGAAGTTGATGCGTACTGTCTCTAGAATTGCTATATTTAGTTTGGATATACTAGCTTCTTGTTGAATACATACTGCACAGTCATTGCGAACTGTATGTTTGCGGTGTGATATGTCCTAGCTACCTAGGTAAACTCTAAAATGCGATCTTCAAAGCAGATATATCACCTAGTTGATCATTTCGATACGTAGCGTCCCGCCAGACCCATCATAGTTCCCCTTTTCTCGGGTCACATGTTTTTTCAATTTTCTTTTTCGTCTCCCAGAAGATCGATGCTTAGCGAGATCATCTATCTAGCAGACGCTGGTCGGCGCTTAGGCTCTAGGGGAGATGGCATCACTGGGACTTGGAGATCGACTCTTTCCAATTTGAACAGGCACTGAATTGCCACTAAGGATAGATCACAGCGTCATAAAGTCACTAAGCGCCTAGACCCTCTTTCCCTAAAGTGAATAATGAACGTCTATTGGAAACACCGTGTTCCAACTTTTTTCATGTTTCAATATCGACAAATAGATCAATCCCCAATATATTCGTTACCAAGACAATGTTAGGTATGAGAAGAACCGTGATATACTCGATAAGATATATACACGGATTTGTGATATATCTATTGGGGGAAATTTCTGAAACAGGTAAGCTTTCGCATTGAGAGACAACGATAGCTTGTGCTCGACACCATTATCAGCAGCACCTACACCCAATTCGATTGACATTAACATCGTGTTTCATGGAATATCCACGGCGATGCACAACGGGACATTGCTTTGAGTGAATTCCAAATTGCTGATACCCACCCGAACTTTAATCCATTTCGAGGAAATCTATCGATTAATTAGAAAACCGATCTCGAACCTAGCCTGATTGACCCTGAATAGTTATAGAAATTTGTTCAACCTGTTTAGTAATTCATTCGTATGCTTCAGCTAACTACAGACTATATTCTAAAATAGCGTACCGTGAAGTTTGTCTGACTGATCGGGCCTCGCCGGGCTCCGTCGACGAGAGCGACAAAATAGAAATAATATTATGGAGTGCCGACCATTCTCTCAGTGGAATTATCTCGTCTACTTAAATTAGCCACATTGGAAATATACCAAATACTTGTCGGGCATCTCGACGACTGCAATTATTAGAGGAGAAAAAGACCTTTGAAATGACCGACGCGTTGACTCTTCATCCAGCTACCAAGCTGCTAGATGCTTTCTGTACCTGTATTGAAAAAGACATACATCCCCTCTCTGCGGCAGCTGTCGCCGCAGGCTCCAAGCTCTTCGGCGCCGCAATCCTACTTAAATCAGATTTGAGCGTTGTGTACGCGGACACAAATCAGGAACGTGGGTCTCCTCTGTGGCATGGAGAAACCTGGACATTGAAGCAATTCTTCGAGATACCATCAGATCAAAGACCTGCTGTGGCAGATTGCTTGTTCCTCACGACCCACGAACCATGTTCACTTTGCCTGTCGGCAATCGTATGGAGCGGATTCGACAATTTCGTTTACATGTACACCTATGAGGAGACGCACAATATCTTTGAGTGTCATGGAGATTTGGATATTTTCAACAATGTGTTCAATGTACGCGAAGACGAAGCCGCGAGACAGGCTAGTACGGATGGAAGGTTGAGCCAGGTGCGACCACATTATAAGTTGCGAAGCAGCATGTTGGTCGCTCTCAGTTTTGCCGAGTTGGTTGCAGCGGTCCCAGGTGAAGAAAGGGATGAATATCTGGCCAAAGTGAATGCGGTTAAAATGAGCTATGGTCGGCTTTCGGAGGCCTATCGACGAAACATGAATGTGGAATAATACTTACAATTACAATCTTCAATTTGTCTGTTCCGTCACCACTTGAGAAAATATTATTGGTACGTTTCGATGCAAAGAAACCGGAAAAAAGCGTTGGTCAACCTGCGCGACCAACAAGTGGGAATGAATGTCGGTTCATAGAGGCTTGTGATTGGCGGAGCCAGGACGAAGGTAAGGATTAGCTATCTTGTGTACTAATTACGGATCTTTATCTTCTCGTAATGCTCTTCACAAAATCCTATCTACAGTAACGCGAACTCCTTGCGATCCCGGCTCCGGGACACCTACAAAGTAATCTCTGGCGACACGGACATCCTCTGTGGTGGTTTTGTAGATCGTCATTTCAAAGCGAGGCAATACGGTAGCAAGAGTCAAGAACAGTTCTGCATATGCGAGACTGTTACGTGGATATTTAGGTTAGCACGCCATATCAGAGTCGTCGTTCAATAACCGGCGGAGATACATACTTGATACCCACACATTGTCGACTACCTTTACCAAAAGAAACCATGTATCGGTCTAAGCGTGTGTTGTTTTGCTTGGCTTCAATCCAGCGCTCCGGTTTGAAATCAGCGGGATCGGGGAAAACAGACCGATCCATATGGACGAACAAATTACATTGGCTGACTGGCGTCTAGATACGAAAGAGCCCAATTAGCATGGATACGATAGTGATGAGACGGAAGACGCACCTCTGGAGGGATCGTCCATTCTTTGTACTGGATAACCTCGTGAGACACCCGAGGCAGTCGAGTAGTGACTCCATGCATTAGACGCAACGCTTCACTGATGACGGCATTCTGCGTATAGCAATATTAGATGTATTTATTGATCTTGAATTGGCTTTTCGGGACTCAGCTTACCATGTAAGGCAGACGTTCAACCTCAGACAAAACGTCTTGTGCTGAGTTCAACGACTTCAAGTCCACTGTTGACAATTCCTGGCGCAGCTTTTCAAGCATTGATTTATTCTGTAGCAGGTAGAACGTGACAATCGTCAATGTCTTTGCAGTAGTCTCACTTCCAGCACCAACCAGAGTCTGTGCCTCATCTTGAAGACGATCTGCACTTTTCTCCTCGGGAGGCAAGTCACTGTCCAATAGGGCCTGAAAAATTGTACCATATGCCTTCGAGCCAGAGCGATTGTTACCAATAATAGTGTCAACTTGCCGACGCACCATTTTTTGCCACTGTAACAGTAATGAAGCCTCCGGAGCGAGGTATTTCATAATATACAAAGGCACGGATTTCATAATGGGGAAAACCCAAGGAAACTGTCGTATGAATGCACCGCTAGCAGAGCCCCCAATAACCGTATCTTTCCATTCAAGCTTGAAGTCTGGTTCTGCAAGGTAATTGTAACTCTCTCCAAAGGCATAGTGCGTAATGATGTCCATTGTCAGCGCCATATAGGCTGCGTCAAGCCTTACTACCTCTCCGGCTTTACAGGCTTCGGAGAACCGTTGACATAATCTCTCCACCTTGTCACTGATCAGCGCCGAAGCATTGTGGGAAATCGCGCTTTTCGAAAAGAATGGATTTAATCCGGATCTTCTGAGGCGATGATGATCATGGGACACGGTTGCGAAGGTCGACGTCGGAGCACCAGCACCAATTGTCCAGCTGGCGTACTTGTCTCGCTTTTTGGAAGCGGGTGCATATATAACTTCGTAGAAATCGGGATCCTTGATGTGCAGTTCATCTGGTGTTATTCGTACGATTGGCCCTGTGCTTAACCATGTCAGCCCTGTTTCCTGGGTCCCCTCGTTTATGCAGCGTGGAATTAGCTCTTATACAAGTGCGATAACAGTAATTCCTTTCAAGGATTCACAAGTCGAATAAATTTTGTCTCTTCCTTCAACGTACCATATTTTTCGTGCAGACTCTCAATTTTCCATATGAACTGTCCGGGTTTGATCACATCGTGATAGAACTCATACCACCGGGTTAGTGCCGCCGCCTTGGGTCCCGGGAAACCAGACAGGGGGTGGAAGTATAACCGATATATGACGCCGAATATGACATATGCCAGCCACACGGCCACACACCAGACTATCATTAACATAATGGCTGAAAATTCAGTAATATCCAGCACCTTCTGCCTCCTCTGTTTGGCACGGATGGACGCAACATGATCAATAAAACGGGACCTGAGAGCTGGGAGGGGAAATCAGTTCACCTGGTTGACGAAACCAACGGAGCTAGCACGGACGATAAGGAGACCCATACGCGGCCAGACACATGACAAATTGGGCTAAGAAACATGGAAAGATCCCCATCTCATCTCTGCACCAGTGACAGGTGTCTTCAGACGGGATGAGTTAGGGTTAGGTGGAGTGAAGAAACCCAAATCCTCCACCTCGGCCCGTGTCCGTGGCAAGCGAGCCAATGATTATGAGTATAGACATTCGGACTTTGCATTTCACTTACCCGCGACGACACCATTGGATTTCTCGTGGGCTGACAAAACTCAGGTATCCACACCAATTTGGGTCCAGTTCCCGGGTGATTCTCTGGCTGCAACGTGCAATCCGTGCAGAACCGAAGTGAACATTCGAAAAAGAAGCCTTTTCTGACAGTGTCGACTAGCAACTTACACTTACCAGCATCTCAAACGACAATCATGGCGGACGCCGAAAGTCGAGTCAACATGGCTTTGGAAATTGATGTAAGGTGCTTGCAGCAAATGCAGCAAATGGACGAAAAGCTAAACTGCACTGTTGGTAGTCCGAGAGCGACGACCTTGAGAGCATTGAAAGTGATCTGACCTCGCTATCATCATCCATCTTTAACTATGTTTATGAAAATGGTCGAACTTATCATGCATATAAGTCTGGCTCTTATGTAAGTACAGACCGTCAGGCTTGTTGTGACGATGAGTTACTTCGATTCATCCACGACCGCAAGCTGTTCTCTGACATGCCTTATTCGTAGATACTCCCCAATGATGAGAAAGAACAGGATAGACTAGATCTTCTGAACCATGTCTTCCGGCTATGTTTAGATGGCGACTTGTGTTTTTCTCAGAATGGTCTCAGCAATCCTCAAAAAATCCTCGATGTTGGCACGGGGACTGGTATTTGGGCGATTGAAAGTAAGTGCAGGTCCGCTTTTAAGTTAAATAACCATATAGCTGAAATATTCCCATTTTTCAGTGGCCGACGCCTACCCATCTGCAGAAATAACGGGGGTCGATCTGTCCCCAATTCAGCCTAGGTGGTCAGTATCGCCTTCGCCCCCGGTGGTTCAGTCTCTGACTAGCAACAAGGGTGCCTCCCAATGTGCGATTTATTATCGATGACATCACCCAACCGTGGGATTTCCCGATTAATTCCTTTGATTTCATACACGTACGAGGCCTGGCCGGTAGTATAACGGACTGGCCTGAGTTTTTGGCACAGGCTTACAGGTACGCGAAACGCTTCGAATCTGTGTGAGACTTGGACTTACGTCGCAAATTTATGTGCTTGGTAGGCATCTGAAGCCTGGTGGAAAGATTGAACTTTCTGAAGGTCGTACACACATGGTTTGTGATGATGGCACTTATCCCGAAACGTCATTTACGTATAAGTGGATTGTAACACATCTCAATCGCTAGAGATATAATAGAGTTTGCAGCTAATTCACAATTTCAGGCCGAATTCAATCGAATATCAAACTCACTAGGCAGGGTTTTCGATAACTTTCCAGAGTTTCAGGGGCTCCTTGACAAAGCTGGCTTTGACTCCGTGAAAACGCACGAAGAACCGTGTCCTATCGGAACGTGGCCAAAGAACCCCAGATTGAAAGAGATAGGTCGCTACTTCCGTGTTCAATTCCTTGAGGGCGCGGTCGATAGCTATTCACTAGCTCTCTTCACGAGATATGGGGGTTGGTCGACGTTAGAGACGGAAGTTCTGTTGGCACATGTTCGGGAGGAGATCAAGTCTAATAAGATGCATGTCTACACTCATTGGTAAGTAGCTTGAATTGTGTGAACCATTGCGAAATTGTATGCTGAAATTAGCTCAAGCTCTTTTGCTACTGCAACGAAGCCTCTATAACGGTCATCTTTTTCCTATATTCACATCGGAATGAATCAATCAGAGAGATGAAATATCCTGAGACTTTTCGAAAATTCAGAGTGATTATACCCGTTTATCCGACTGCTTTCCAACCATTGCTGTCTTTTCGTGTTGATATTTCTCCTCAAGGTTTAGCGAGTCCTTATTCCTCATCTACGTTGTAGGTCAGTACTCACAAATCTAATATGACGATGACTGTCCATCCGGCTTTAGGTTGGTGTATCGTTTGTAACCAATTCTGGTACGAGAGGTAGCATTCTATCTCCTTTAAAAACAAGTGGCCGTCAGATAACAGGGCTATTATCTGAGGTTTCTAGAACAGGGAAGCGGTGTCACATTGTGCTTGAATTATGCAATTCGTTAGCTAGGTAGCCATGACACACAGTCGGAACCACAATCACCGGGTGCGTCCCACTCGACGATAGTGGTTTCTAAATAATTTACTCGATCGAAATTCATACTAAATAACTCGTGTTCATATCGTAGTTATATAGCACCGTGTCACAATTAGCGAGCTCTACTATAAGTGCAGATGATACCCTACTTTAAAAGTGCATCATGGGGGGCTGTACTTATATCATTGCGGATCACTCGTGCGGACCTTTTTTGTCACTCATAGTTCGCATTGTTCTGGGATCTTTGATCGATACTATATCGCTGTAGCTCAGGGTTATGACCTCCAATGTTGGTTTTAATCACAGTTGAATGTATACTGGTGGCATTTTGTCAACTAAAGTCAGCAATGACCCAAGATATTGAATTTTTTTTGCAGATAGTAACGCTATTGGTGACGCTACTGGTGTAAACAACAGCGGTAGTTCAATCACTGAAACTACAGCTTAGTCGCCAAGTGGGTGGGCTCTTGGTGTGAAGAGTCTACCTTAATGTATTATCTCTGGACACCGCTACGACTTTGATTCTTCTTCGATGGTGAAGTTGTTGCGGACTACTACAGAAGATACCGAGAACAACGAGGAGGTAGCTAGAAATATCTATGAGTGTAGCAATACCTTCCCAACATTTATTATCGTCATCGATGGCTGTTCTGCTACTGTCCCCTGTGACTATCTAAACTTTGAAGAGGTTGGTAGTGGCTACTGTTCAGAGGGTATGCAGTCGAAAAGGCGGCATTTGTTTCGCTAACCAATATTTATCTCTTTCCCCTCGTTCTGGAAACATACAGCCATTCTATCGAAAAATACGATCGTGGTAATATCATGGATTTCGCACGATAATGAGTAAATGAAGCAATAAGGACAGGAGACCCGTTTACAACGAACATGGAGAGGGCAAACGGGCGGCTTCTCCTTGACTGGCCAATGAAAACAGCCGACGACTCTCACATTATGGGAACAATAGTCGGTCTGGCTAGAAGCATCACGTGACAGCTTGATGCTTATAACGAACAGTACTGCGTGCTTGTTTTGTTCATTCATTTCTCGTATCATGCGTAGTTCAACGCCAGAGAATGACTGAAGTCGATTTACATGATTGCCCATTATGAATCATATTTTTTTGTAAGCTTATGGGTATTTGATTGGCCTCTTGTGATAGTTTTGAACAATACTCGTAGACTCAGTAGCGTCTCATTGGTCACTGCAAAGTTGTTCATGATGAATCATATAGCGTCCGACATTCTCATTGGTCATCCGCTGAAGTTCGTGTGGCGATGCACTATAGAAAGAATTGACCAATCATCAATTGTTGGATTAACAGATACAAAACCAGACAACCGGGTAATTTCAGTATTAAAGTGCTGGGAATACCGCCAATTATTTGCAAATCTATACATCATAAGTGAAATTCATAAACCAGCACTCGAACAATCGAATCACTTCCCGTGTAAAAAGCAGCTGACCCAACCGACTAAACGGATGCCACTCACGACTGCTACGACTTCATCCATAACAGCGACAATGAGTCTTTCATCAGATCCGATAACCTCCCCGGCATCCATGATCTTAAATGAGTCAATTGACTCCCCTGTCACAGCCATGCAGCCTTTCAGGCCTGGGCAATGCTTATTATGTCCCATATATTCCTCAACCTTCGATGATAGCATCATCCACATGCAAAAATCGCACGGTCTCTTTATACCCGATCGGCAACGCTTAGCCGTCGACCTCGAGACTCTTGTCGAATATTTGCACCTGGTGATTTTTGGGTATCATGAATGTATACAATGTGGGACGAGTAAAGCAACAGTACAAGCAATACAGCAGCATATGACTGACAAAGGTCACTGCAAGTTCGATATATCGGAACAGAACTCAGAATTTGCAGAGTTCTATGATTTTTCTGACTTGGAAGACGAGACAGACGTTGATGTTTAAGGCAGTTGCGACATAACAAGCATGGAGGACATACCGACAAGCTTAGGTCGAGAGTCCCTGATCGCTAACCGCGACTCGATTCATCTACCATCAGGCAGAATAATATCTAGAAAGTCTACACAGGCGGAAAGATCATTATTAAGTCGATTGAAACGTCGCAATCGAAGTATGGCATCACGAATAGAATTTTCTGCAACAGAAACCCCCGACGAGGATGAACCCAACCAAGAAGAACTCAACACGAATCCACATATGATAAATATTTTATCGAGGAAAAATAAACGAGAAAAAGCATTGATGAAATACCAACAGACAAGTATGAGCGCCAGTGACCGAAAGAGCTTGATGCACCTATCCGCGCCTCAGCAGCGCTCAATACTGGCAATGCAACACAGGCAAGCTAAAAAAGCGCAGAAAGAGGAGCAACGAAGGCAGAGTCATGTCGATCGAAAGGGAAACAAGAATTTGTATGCATATTGGGCCACTGAAACTCCAGTCTATTTGTGTGGCTAGATATTCCGTATCCTTGTGTGTATTCAGTCGCTTGAAATATTAAGCTAGCTTTATCATCAAAAATAGCAGCGCGGGTCAATTGCCCAGGCGAATGTGCCACAAGAATTTATTTTCAGTTTCACATGTGTAGCTACAACTACTGAATGATTCATTAGAGTCTTCGGTTGCTCACTATTGTGAAGTTGTGAAAGAGCACTCCCTGGAACCACTTTTCAGTCTCTCTCTCGGCGTTAACCGGGGTAGGCTTTGCGCTAAACATAATAAAAGTGGATCTAATCTGATCCTGAAGGATCAGCCCGTCCGAAACCCGGTTTTGGTTGAAAGAGACTGTGTGCTGGAGCTGGTTATATGGTAAGTCAAAGAAACCTGGCGATTTTCGGTGGAGCAGGATGGACTGCTTTGGGCTGCAGAAGAAAACGAGAACATCATTCTAATGCCATGGTTTATTAATAATTATATCAAGAGCGGTAAATACTCGGGCACGCCATACTACCTGAGATGTAGAGATGACCCTTGTCAGTTCCGTTTTCTGCCAACGAGCAATATGGATGAATCTGAACGCGATGTGGCAAAAGTGACCTTATCTCATCCTTGTTATAAGACGATGGGGCTCTGTGTCAAATTATTTGCACAAGAAGAAAACAGAATCCAAGCAAGCGTAATTTGAACAGGGAAAGTGGATTTGATGCTTATGGCTCATCACTTAGATATACAAGAACGGCATAAGACTGTTTTTGAACAAGAAATTGATTGTACGAGGTTCGAATGAAGACGACCGTTGATATCCAATGGATATATATGCGCACATGAATGCGCATCGATGGAATATGGGTTTAGATAAACTCTCTTTATGGCTCTCGGCGGTTGCAAATTTTTTTTAAAATGAGCCAAGGGTAAAGCTTATTCAGCCGTGCCTTATTGTCATTTCATCTGATCTGCATTCTTTCCTTCTAAATGTATCTTCCACCGCTTAACTACATGAGCGTAGGACTGAGTGAGATCCTTTGTACAACCAGAAAGGCTATGTTCGGATGCAAATTGGCCAACTCGACATCTGGAAATCTCAATATTCTAAAATAGATACCGGATCTAAACTTGATGATCCAAGTCTGACGCCACTCGCAATGTACCAGTAGCACCTTTGAGATCCGGCTCTTTCGACAGGTTTGGTACTAGATCCTCGGAATCTGCCTCCGACGAATTCCCATAAATTCTTCGGGATGCTTCTTTCCTCGAGTCGCGCCACAGCAGAAATTGTATTACACCGGTCAGAACAACTGTGAAAGAAATTAGTCCAGGGATTCCTTCTCCACATCCTGATTCTTGCTTCTGATGTGGATTACTCACTCAGTAAGACCTGCAGAATTATTGACCAAAGGTATCCCTTTTGTGCTGCAGGGAAGTCTACGGTTTTCCAAACGAAATTCGGGGCCTGTGTTGGTTTAGCTATGTAAAACACCATCACAGATTGCAGAGAAGCGCTTACAACAGCCTGCACGACATAGGCTAAATCATTAGCCAGCGCAACGGTTAACGCCCTTTTCTCTGTGTCTGCAGTACAAATTTCATTTATCCAGGTAAGTATGAGTGGACCAGCTCCGCCCTTCACAGTATGTAAGTAATGACTGACCAAACACCTAGAATGGGAATACATACACCAATATTGCTGAGCCAGAATACGATCATACGACCATGTATATTCTCATACAGTGGCATTTGACGTAAAAGTATCGAGAATAGGAGCTGATTGAAACCTAAGGATCAGTTTCTACTCTAGTTGACACTTTCTATGAAAATGACTCACGGTTATGACAGCGCCAATATAGATAAATGGCCATCGAGCCCCACGAAATACTCCATCAGAGAGCCATCCCCATAACAAAGCCATCACAACAAAGATAGCAATTGTTATATTGGGTACTTCAAAGTATTAGCATGCAATCAAAAGAACTCATGACCCAAGAGAGGATCTAACTGACAGTTGTTGATTTGCGCGACAGAGAAGTGAGTTCCAGGCACTGGTGGGGGTTTTTTGTTGAAGCTCTTCAACCAATAACCCATAGCCGGCTGCGGAGATCCATTGTTCCATACAACATATAACAGAGCTGGATGTTGTCAGAATATCTCATAGTATCGGCGTGAAAGAGGACATCTTACGTAAAAAGTATGTATGCCAGCTTGTCAGTAACGCTTTCACTTTGGCCTTCGTCCAAGGCGCCTTTCCTGCTCGTCCAATAGACTTCATTCTTTGAACGGAGATTTCCTGTTCTTTCTCGGTAATATACCAGGTCTTTATTCCACTGTGGGGAAGATTTGGAAAGAAAAAGTATCCGGCCACTGCAAGTGGGAATGTTATGATACCATCGATGATGAAAAGCCATCTCCAACCTGCGCGTCCGTATACTCCATTGAGATTTGTATAAGCTGCCGCCTGTAAAAACCCGCTAAATAGTTGGCCGATCGATCCAGCCAGCCAGAATATCATTGCTCGTTTGCCAATTTCGGAAGGTTTGTACCACGACCCTAGCATGTAGTGTATACCAGGGTAGAAACCAGACCTGGAAAGTTATGAGTAACTTCGCTGATTCAAAATATCTGGGGCTGAGAAGGCTTACTCGAAGATACCCACTAAAAAGCGCAGCGCATACAAGGCTTGGTATGATTTCACACTGGACATACATATGACTGCCATGCCCCAGCCGACTTCGAGCTATGAGATGTCAGCATGGTGATCACTTTCATCAAGAATCACCATGTCTATGGGAGACTTACAGTTGGAATCACCCAGCGGGGCGAAACTCGAGTCAATAGCAGGTTGAATGGCACTTGGCCGATAACGTAGCCGACGGTGAATATCGAAGTGCTGGTGACTAGCTGATTTCCAAACATTCCCAAGTCCTCCTCCATACCACTAAGATATGCATTTGTAACATTGTTCAAGTCGAGATACTTGAGAAAGTAGCCAATCTAATCGAGTGAGTTAATATGTATCTTCACGCCCGCGCACTCTTTGCTTACCGATGAGAATGTTAGTACACACGCATCTAGCTTGAACAAAAGCCAGCGTTCCTCTTTTGGGAGGTCGAACGTATCCCAAAGGTAGCTTTTCCACGAAGATGGCGGCTTGACAGCGACATGCTCACGCCGATAGTCCGTTGTTGCACTCTGATCTGCCATAGTTTTTGCATGCTTAGGATCAGTTGTTGTCCTAAGAGGAGCGGACCGACTATTTTTTTTATAAAACATCCGATCACGATAGCGCCATTGCTCGGTCGAAATCACGCAATTTTCTCACTTGATACACAAGCTGCCCTAATCCATCAAGGCTTAGCTCGGCCCGCGTGGTGAAGAGAAAAGCCTTTTGCTTATGGTGGGGAAAACCTTAGTCGATAAGTATTGCTATACGGAGTAACAGAAAAGGAAGCTAATGCTGGTAATTGGACCATGTGTACGGCTTTCGTGATCGTAGTCAGGGTATCGCGCAATATCCGAGAGATAGTCACCACAAGATTGTGCATCCATGCCACCTTTTAGGAACTTCGTTATCAGAGCACGCTCCACAGGAACGGACATAGTAAGCAAGTATCGCGGTAGTATTTGTAGTCGCGTCTCTCGGTTCGGTTATTAATTCCATTCCTTGCGCTCTTCACTAGTGATATAACAGGAAACAAAATCTACTTAAAAGTCAGTTATGCTTACCAGTCAACTAATTATGTCGCTATATAGATACGGATATTGGTAGGTTTCGACACTTTGTCCTATGAGCACTTTCTATGACAGCCGTCACAGCACTTCCTGCATGATCATGAATTAGCGTATACTCTACCCATGCTATACACCTCTGCATTATTGGTTGTGTGGGAGGCATGGCCCTCAGTAACCTATATTGACAGGAAAATTACTGCGCATTTGAATCATGTCTATTGATCAGATCTACTACAAGATTTTTCTCCGGTCAGATCCTCAGAATGGCAATCGCGAGATACAGACAACCCATAGGTAGATTTCAAGTTGAGACAGTCTCGTGGCGATTGCTTCGATAACTACTTTTATTCAGCACTGATGGCCAGCCACTTCATGGGAACACTCCTCATAGATAGTTCACTCAATTGTGCATTAGTACGTCCTAGGACTTCATTATTGTGAAAGGGTAAGATAGTTCGTAGCATTTTATCCTAAGACACTCGGAGCTCCTAAGAGACTCGGAGCAAGCCCTTAAGCTTCAGTTCATGCATAGAATTGATGTTAAGCCCTTGGGCATCTATCTATTGGCGCAATTAGAGATCCAATCATTCTTGAATTGCCTCATTCGCATCTGCAGGCACGACATGTAGCTAACACACATCGCCATTAACTTGGATGCCGTGATCAACATCCAATGAGCCATGTCCTATGTCTGATAAACATAAAGACGTGTGATGTCTCTGCTTCGTCGCCCTCGACCGTCATGTTTGATACCGTTCAGTTTCTTGTCTTCGTTCAAGTCTATTGAAATATGGCGAAGGAATCTGGGTTTGACGTTTCTGCGGCCCACGGAGACAAGTCGCAAGCAGCTATTACAGCAGTGGACTCTGATATAGATTCACATGATAGCAATCAACAACTGACACAGGGAACTTTTGACGCAACGGAGGACCATCACTTTTATCGACCCATTGATAGCTATGAAGGGATCCACCGCTGGGACCCTGATTTCAAGTGGACGCAAGAAGAAGAAAGGAGGATTGTTCGAAAAGTACGTGATACACGAAGTCTACTATTCTTCTGATCTGACTCCCTCTTTGCCTATAAAAGATCGATATCCGCGTATGGAGCTTTGCTTGCGTGACTTTCTTTGCGTTGCAGCTCGATCGAGGAAACATAGCCCAGGCTCTCTCAACAACACTTTTGAAAGACTTAAGAATGACTAGTAACGATTACAATCTGGGCCAGACGATCTTTCTCGTTTGTTTCCTGTGCGCTGAGATGCCCTCCCAGTTGGTCTCAAAAAGAATAGGGCCGGATCGCTGGATCCCGATCCAGATGGTTGCATGGAGCGTTCTCGCAGCATGTCAGGCTTTTTTGACTGGACGCGGATCATATTTAGCTTGTCGGGCCTTGCTTGGATTACTGGAGGGTGGCTTGTAAATACATGTACCCTTCCCAATTTCGATACAAAAACTAACCAATCTGATAGCATTCCTGATACTGTCCTGTTTCTTTCTTTCTTCTACAAGTCAAACGAACTTCCGAAGCGGTTGACTGGGTTTTGGATTTCATACACAGTTGCCGGTATTATCGGATCCTTTCTTGCTTTCGGCTTTTTACATATCAAGGATTCACATGGCGGCGGATCATGGCGCTATCTTTTCGCCTACGAGGGTCTGATCACCGGAGTGATCGGTATCATCGCTGCATTTTGGATGCCTGCATCGCCCGTCCAAACCAAAGGAGGGTTCCGTGGGAAGAACGGATGGTTCACCGAGCATGAAGAGAAAATTATTGTAAACCGAATAATCAGGGATGACCCAAGCAAAGGGACTATGCACAATCGCCAAGCAGTCACTCCACGACGTTTGTGGGAGTCATTGAAAGACTATCATATGTGGCCTATATTTTTCATTGGGTTGGTATGGCAAATTCCCATTACGCCAGCTACAAATTACCTTACACTTCAACTACGAAGTCTCGAGTTTTCAACGTTCCAGACGAATCTTCTCGTTATTCCATCAGCTGTTGTTGGAATTACTACCATGATTTCCACAACGTGGATTGCAGAGCGAAGCAACCAGCGTTTGCTAGTTGGTGCTGCTGCGGAAATATGGTACCTAGTCTTGGTGGTTACATTGGAGGTTCTTCCCGACAGAAGCATGCCTTGGGCTCGCTGGGCTATATTGACTTTTCTCGTTGGAGGGCCCAGTATTCACCCCGTGCTAGTGGCCCTTACCTCACGAAATGCAGGTTCTGTACGGACGCGTACCGTCGCTTCCGCTTTGTATAACATGTCAGTCCAACTCAGTAGCATCGCGAGTGCTAATGTGAGTATATGTCCCATATACTAGTCGGACTTGAACTTTCATTACCAGATCACGATTCTCACATTACTGTGTGCTAGATCTACGTCGCTAAAGATGCACCATACTACAAACATGGAAATAAGGTTCTTATTGCAATGGCTGTAGTGAATTTCAGCCTATTTATAGCTGCAAAATTCTACTATCGGTGGTGGAATAGGTATGTTTTGAAGACTCGGTTTCATTCACTTCGTAATAACACAATTCTAGACGCAACGCAGCTAGATGGGCTGCGATGACAGATGAGCAGAAAAAAAATTATCTCCGAGAACATCCAGTGATGACCAATCAGAGGTATAATGCTTCAATAAACCATTTCCATACTTACACAAGCTGACTTATGTCGTCGGTAGAATCGACTTTCGGTTCGCCTATTAGTGCGCGGTCCTTACTGATATGTCAGTTCCGTCCGTAGGACGTCGAGAACGTTGAACCAGGTCAATGCGCCTTGCCACAAAGGATGACTTTTGCGCAATAGAATCGTGATATTATAGTTGGGTACAGATTATTGGAGTACAACTGACTATATTTGAGAATATGGAAATTTACTTTACATCTAACCGACGATTGAAGTTTCAGTGTTGGTCTGGTACTCAATCATGTCAATCTTTAAGCATTCGTTACCTCACTCAAGTAGATTAAGAAAAGTACTTAGATTACAATGAGTGTGACGGCTCCGAATGAATTAGCTTCAAGACGGTGTTTATGTATAGACAAGAGTTAGTATGTGACAAGATCACTCGCCCCTCATACTTTAGCAGTCAAAATTGCATTTACATACTCAATTAGCTATGCAATCGATCTAAACCTTATGATTGGAACTGTGTCAGATTACTGTCAAGCTGTATCCTTATTTTCTTTGTTGAATTTTCAAACTGTTGAATTAATCATCAAACGAGCTTATTGCACCAGAGTTAATGCAATGAAATCGTCGACCCCGCACGACGAAAGTGTCGTCCGTTTGGCATTTCTCGTAGTCCTGACTAATAAGAGTGGATATATGGACAGAGTCCTTATCTATACATCGTGCAATTGCAACAGGTCTAGTCATCATGTTGCAATATGTCGTCAGACAGGCATTGTGAGTTTTGCTTCGCGGGATTCCAATAGAGAGACTGTAAATTTGAGCTAAATTTATGTCAAAGCAAGATTTCATCAAAAATGGTGGGAGAAATTAGAGATGACTTGTTGATCATCTTCGTGAATTCTTTGTCTATATTTGCCCCAAATCATGCCATTAGTCTGCGATTTGGGTCATGAATAGTATTTCCTACTAGATAAACATCTCACCCATATAAGAGCGAATGCTGTTGTCCTGTCATCTCGAACTGTCCCGAATACAAAGTACTATAAAACTCGGATAAATCTGAGAGAGAAAACGCCGTACCCAAGATAAGATTGTGGATTAATCATGGCTCCATCAGTCGATATCTCCCCACAATCTACGGTCGTTGACACAACTGGCATTGATCTTTCTTCAAAAGGTCAAACGAGTACCCGTTATATCCGAGAGCCTTTGAAGTACTCTGGCTCTCTTGATGAATATAAAAGCTTCGATGTCACACCGATCATAGGTCGGGAGTTCTCTGATGTTCAGTTGACGGATATACTAAGTGACGATCAGAAGCTTCGAGACCTTGCTGTCACTGGTGAGTAGTCCTTCTAGAATCAAATTCAACCAATATGCTGAATAAACTGAAATAGTGTCTCGTCGTGGCGTTGTCTTCTTTCGAAACCAAGAACTGAATTCAGACCAGCAGAAGATTTTAGGGCAGAAACTTGGTGAATTGACAGGCAAACCAGCTACTTCCAAGGTAAATGGAGCTCATTTCGGGTCGTTTTTTGGTTCTTACCGGAGGCTGAACATAACTTAGCTACACCGTCATGCTGTGAACAACAGCAAGCGCAACATAACGGTCAACGAGGGCAAGTTAGATGATGAGATTTCTGTCATCTCTTCAGATGTAATCTCTGCTCAATAACCATGGTCTAGTTTTCTGATACTAACACTCATCAAGATTAGTCGCGAATTCTATGGCGACCGTTTTGCAGGCCTTTCGCGTCATTTGGCAAGCGAGGGCTGGCATGCCGAGTCAGTGCTCATGATTTACCAAAAGCATACTGATAATTACTGACTAAAACCTTTTTAGCATTACCTTCGAAAATGTTCCGTCCGACTATGCCATTCTCAAGATTACTCACACTCCGGAGGACAATACGGGCGGTGATACTTTGTGGGCTTCTGGATATGAGGTCTATGATAGATTGTCGCCTCCAATCCAGAAGCTTGCAGATACCCTGAAGGCTGTTCACCACCAGGTACACATCTTACAGAACACGTATAAGTACGCACTCAAGTCACTAATATGAAATACCTGACAGCCAAGATTCAACGAGATTGCGAAAAAACATAATATTGATCTCATCGAAGGTGACCGTGGAGCACCGGAAAATACTGGTTATGAGTTCAAGGCTACTCAGTACGCTCCAGTCTTTGGTGATTTCATTCATTTATGACTTACCGCTGTATAGCCCTCTTGTTCGTACCAACCCAGTGACCGGGTGGAAGAGTTTGTTTGGAGCGGCTCACCAGGTTGAGCACGGTTGGATTGAAGGTGTTACTCCACGCGAAAGTGAGATCTTGAAGCAGTACTGTAAGTATTTTCCCCGTCTAAGCATAGCGAACATGCGCAAGCTAGAGGAAGGGGATTGATACGAGGGTCTTGCTAGTCAATCAATTGATTGCCGAGAATCACGACCTCCAAGTGCGTTTTAAGTGGAACACCAATGATGTGGCCATTTGGGACAAGTAAGTTGTGAACTTCATCCTTGAGAAGTTCAACCATACCTACAATATGCATATTCGATACGGGGCTAACAGCATGGTTCTCCAGCCGATCGGTCTTCCATACCGCAACGAAGTAAGTATATCATCTATGAAATTCCCTTTAAACTATTAACATGGCAATTAGTGACTATGAGGGTAAGCGTCAAGGTAACAGGGTCGTTTCGTTGGGCGAAATCCCTTATTATGATCCTGCCTCGGTATCGCGACGGGAAGCCTTGAAAGCGGAGTCAGAAGCCATCTGAATGGTTCGCATTGAAAAGACATAATGCAGTGGATTTGTCTGTCTAAATGATACTTCAGTAACTTTATTACCTAGTGATCTTAGTCGGGATGATAATGCTGCAAATTTTTTTCTCTAATTAAAAACGAGTAGTCCGCCGAATTATTGACTCTACCAGAAACCTCATCGATACCCATAAGGATTGCTAGTTCAGGAACGACTTTCTATGGGGGCTGCCACTCAGTAGATGAAGGCGAAAAATTTCGCCACATTGAAGAAAACGTGCCGTAAGAGCGTACGCAGGGTGCTCTGCCCAGCGATGAGATCTCCTATCATCTCTGCAAAAAATAACTCTTGAAAATATCCCAACGGCCATGCTCCGCGTATATGGTGGCTTCCTAGTCCGGCAAAAGGTCCCTCGTCATATATTTCTCCTTTATTAGCCAGACACAGCCCGAAATCCATTGTTTTCATCCAAAAAGATGTACCATTCTCGATAAATTCAGCGTCGATATCCTCGTTAACGAAACCCGAAGGTGAACATGTCTAGACTGAGGAAGACTGCGGACTGGGGTTCGGCGGACTTCGAAAACGAACAGGAGAATGGTAGGCGTTCGGGTAAAAATAAGTACACTTTGATGTAAATATCGTACTAAGGCAAGCTAAGGGATTGAGAACATTTGCCAAAACCATCTGCAGTCGGTTTTTTCTCTATCGAGTCAGGTGTCACCAACATAAAACTCAATTTACTCAACGCGTTGAATATTTTCCCATGTAGAATGAGGGAAAGATCTTGAATGGCAATCGCCATTTCTGTATCCGATGCCAGTAGACTACTGGCATGAGCGCGGCATGGCGAAAAATACCTTGCGGCGACTTGATAACTACGTAGGTACAATCTGGGGTATTTCGAGACCTGACGTCAACGTGCAGATCGGGAGGGACCCTTGCTTTCTGAACCACGATGGTACTATTTCCAATGTGGTACAATTCAGCGCTCTTATTTGGTTGAAATTAAATTCATCGCTCTCGGCGTGTTCATGACCCGGATCTTACATGCCCAACCGTGTGCCATGGCTCTCGATGAACAGAAGACGAAGGATCAGATTCCATTGCAGTAAATAAGACCGTGGGGAGCAAACCGACACTAGCGTCTAGCTGGGATTAGGGGAGAAATGTAGCAATCAGGCGGAGGAGGGTCACTGCTTCTTAATGATAAATAGAATCTACAGCCTTCTTGGCCACGTTTTGCAATTTATTCAGGATTTGGAATGCCAGTATAGAAAAATTGGCAAAAGCAACCAATCAATTCAAGCTAACAGCTGTAGAGTGACTAAGTAATTTACCATATTACCTCATGATAAGCCGAAAATTAATTGGGCACGCTTTCCGCGAAGAGTTGGTCAAGCGTGTTGCGGCAGCATATATTAACTCATCAATCTTACCGCAGGGCTTGACGGCTGGATAAAACTCAGTAGGAATAGCTCTGTGATGGAAAATCAAGATATAAGATTGAAGGTATCGTATCAATCAAATGTCGCGGAAAGTCGGCTTGTTCGATTGTTCGTGGATGAAATATTCACTCGCTCTTTAAGGACACGTGGTATCAAGACTACCAAGGTGACTATGATGAGATTGCATACGGGATTTCAAGAAATTCATTTATGTGCCATTTTAAGTGTTTGCGTTCATCTGCTGAACGGAAACTGAAGATTTTGTGAGCCCACACTCTTGGATACATTTTGTGAGACCATCATGTGTATCAAGGAAGCGAATAAAATCGAGTGTTATGGATACCCCTGGTTTCGTGTAGTGAAATTTGATAATGTGTTTCAAGTTTCATAGAACGATTGTGGCTTTGCCGGATGTTACACACCCAAGTAGTTAACGCGGGGAAATTGATAAAACACACACTGAAGATCTTGATTTTCCACCAAACGCATGCTTAGTCGCATCGATTTCCCGAATACGAAGAATAAAGTAATGTTACATGTTGATCGACAGCTCACTCTAGGCCCTGTAGATCGTGAAATAGCTTTCAATGGCTATGTTGATCTTCCATCTCAGGGTTGTGGATAGAAACTATGAAACGACGCCAGAGATTGTGTTTCGAGCGATACTCCGTGCTCCGCAAACTCCTCTAGGAATGCTCCAGATATTGGGTTTGTTCAAGCACTATAAAGCTCTCCATTTTGTCAGTCAGTTTTGTAGACGTGTTTGCTGAATATCAACAAGATTTCACCAGCACAACAAATCCTAAGAAGCGATGAGGTCTACAGCAACAGTTTTAGCTAGTGCTATACTAGTGGCAACTTCTGTTCAAGCCCAGCAGACTGGATACGGCCAGTGTGGTGGGGAGAATTGGACTGGTGCCACGACCTGCGTGTCTGGTTGGACATGTACCTATCTCAACGATTGGTACTCACAATGTCTACCAGCTTCTAGCACTTTGACTACCACAACATCTTCGAAAACTTCTACAACCACGACGACTTCAAAGACGACAACCTCATCAACGAGTTCACCGACAAGTACCGGAAAGTTGAAGTGGTTCGGCGTAGATGAATCATGCGCCGAGTTTGGCACTGCAATGCCAGGTACTTGGGGTGTCGATTTTACCTTTGCCAATACAGCAACTATTGGTGTATGTTTCTTTGCCTAGATTTGAGATAAAGCGCTAACGAATTGAACAGGAATTCATCAGCCAGGGTTTCAATTTTTTCCGCATCCCTTTTGCCATGGAGCGAATGGCACAACAGTCAATTGACGGTGCTTTGGATACCGCATATTTGACAAACTACTCTGTCGCCGTCAACTATATCACCTCAAACGGCGCTTACGCCGTGATTGATCCTCACAATTACGGAAGATACAAGGGCAGCATTATCAACGATACTACTGCTTTCCAGACCTTCTGGTCTAACTTAGCAACGGCTTTCAAGAGCAACTCCAAAGTTGTAAGTTCTACTTTTGATTCTTCTCGCCTTGATTTCTCACCATTGGTCATTGACATTTGATAGATCTTTGACACAAACAATGAGTACCACGACATGGATGAGACCCTGGTCTTCAACCTGAATCAAGCAGCAATTAATGGAATTCGTGGCGCCGGCGCGACAACACAATACATCTTTGCAGAGGGTAATAGCTGGACTGGTGCATGGACCTGGAACACGACCAATGACTCACTTAAGTCTTTGAGTGATCCTAAGAACCTACTTGTCTACGAAATGCACCAATACCTCGACTCCGATGGATCTGGAACGAATGCTGCCTGCGTCTCTTCCACAATTGGTGTTGAGCGTGTAGAAGGTGCCACAGCTTGGTTAAGGGCCAATGGAAAGCTTGGTGTTTTAGGGGAGTACGCCGGTGGTCCCAACTCGGTCTGTCAACAGGCCGTGACGGGCATGTTGGACCATCTAGTCGCCAACAACGACGTCTGGCTAGGAGCTGCCTGGTGGGCGGCCGGCCCTTGGTGGCCATCGAGCACGTGGTCAAGCATAGAACCGCCAAGTGGACAGGCATATGTCTATTATGATGAGATTTTGCAGGCGTACACCCCTTAGATAGGGTTAGGGTTAGGGTTGTCGACACTGTAGATCGTGACAATCAAGATATCTACGACAATGACCGTGCTCACTGTAAAGCGACCTTGAATATGGCATTATGTATCAATTTTTAGGTCCTATGGAATGCATTTTACCTAGCAATAGTAAGTTTGACGTGATTCAGATGTAAGTAGAATGATTCTATGTAGATGTATCTAACAAGCCTTGAGGTTAGATCATGTTGGATCTAAAGGGAAATTGCCATAAGTTAAAAGTAGAATATCTTTTTAACTTAGTGGGATTCCAACAGATGATTGAGTCGATAACACACTCCTATTAGGACTCGTGTTGTGCTCCCTATATTGATTCTTTAGGTACACTTGTCTTTCTCATACTGATTTTGATGTGATTACTGAGGGCAATTAAGATTGATAGTGGATGTGGGACATTCCCAGTGCATAATTTTTCGTAGCTCTTGTAGAAATTTCTTACAATTGGTGCAGCACTTTTTCTTTCGATGACTACTCGTCGTCCTTTCATCTCGGCAGATGGACTATGGCAGCACTGATACGCTTTTGCCAATCTCACAGCAGAGTTTATATCATGTTCTTCTCGCTCTTCTCTCGTAAGAAATCTCTGGTGATCTCGGAAAATCTTGCCACAGTAATCACAGCACCACTTCCCATCTTGAAATTGCCCTATATCGAGATTCGGTGAGGTCGCAATCGCATTCTCCACAATAAGTGGCATCTTTAGCTATTCTTCGATTCTTGCGTTCGTGAATCTCTTTCGGGTAGGGAATCTTTTGTGGGAGTTATAGAACTTATAACATGGATGGCAACACCATTTGCCATCAATATGGCGTCTATGAATAGAGCCATCACTGTTAGTCACAATTTCGGAGAACACATCATTGCAGATCTCGCGAGATTGATGGGAGGCTCCTTTTTCAGGTGCGCGGACAAACGGCGCGCCTGTAGAATTTTTTCGTTTGTAGGAAGCCTCTTCTTTTGCCTCCGAAAACCTCTACAGGGCTCACATAAGTAACCTTTGCTTGAATCTGTCGAGTCAAAAGGCCGTCGAGATGTTTTCTTTTGTAGATGATGACTTGGATAAGTCATATCTTGACTCGACACGCACGGAAGGTCGAGGTGGGACCAGGGTTGCGGCATTGCCTGAAATACTGATAGTGACATATTTAGGCCGAAAAGAGGTGACACAATTTGCAGAATCTGTGAAAGCCTTTCTAGAGAATCATATAACTTCATTGGCATCGATAACGCCATTGACCATGGATGCCTTAAAATTGCAATTTGGGGGACGCTCCTTCCCCCTCCCTGATCTTCTACACGCATCCTATCTCATCAACTATCGTCTATCATACCCTGAGTCAGATCTGTTAGTCGAAATTGGCAATAATTGTAGTCGCACGTGACCCTGGAAGTTCCTGCTGTGGACGGAACTCCCAGGGTCACGTGGTCGCGAATACCTTGGAAATTGACTTTTGCGGAGGCAAATCGTCCGGGTACCGTACCCGTGCCCGAACGGGGTGATTCAAGATTCGCTCCGACACGTCGACAAGTTGCCTTTCTCAAGCTGCTTGTGAAGACCCGAAATCCTGCGCTTATTCAAAAGAATTGGAAAATGGATCGCCTGCCACCCAATAGACGAAGACGAAAAGTCTCGCCCGGTCGAAGAAAACGCGTCACAAGAGCGTACGCAAAAAGCCTTGTGGCTGAGGAATTAGTTTGATCTAACGTGGCCATCACAGGTGTAATGCATGCAATATCAGGCGCATCAAGTGTACAGGACAAGATCCTTGCACAGCATGCCAAACGTCAGGACGAAGATGCGTATTTCCATCACCATCAGAGGAGAAAATTACAGTATCCCGCGCGACGTACGAAGACCTACGCGCAAATGAAGGCTTTCTGCAAGACTGTTTGATTGCAGCAATTCCTTCATCGCAGGATCGACTAGAATTGATGAGAAGAGTGCGGGGAGGCCAAAACCACGCCTCTGCATCTGCTTCCCGGACCAATACAATTACAGCCCATGGCAGCCCTGCAGCTTTTCCCGCCGATACCTCGGCTTCGTCATGTTCAGACCCCAATTTAGCCCTAGACGACGTGATTGATGGCGGAAGGTTTCTGGCTGATCCAGATGGCCAACACAGATTCATTGGTATTGCGTCGGGTGCTTCTTTTCTCGATCAACTTCGCCAATTTGCCTTGACCGTCTTACCCCTTGTATCGTGTGGAAGAGGCAGCGGTGATGACCATGGTGTGTACAACCCACTACGACCACAGGTTGAGGACTCATTCACGAAATTGGTGGGTAGATATCAAACTTACGATTCTCGTCCACTTTCCCTACCTTACGTTGATCCATATGTTCTACCCCCATATGAAGAAGCCAAGCAGCTTCTTTCTTCCTTATCCGGTTTCGAGGCTACTCGCGATGTCACAATATTCTACTGGGGAGATCTGTCTCGAATCCTACAACAAGCATATAATATGACAACAGATAACACGTCAAACCCGACTTCGATAACTCTCGCTACACTTAATGCCGCCCTTGCACTTGCCGCTCAACAGTCATCAATAACGACCGTATCAAACTGTGCAGAACAATACTATACGCGTGCCAATATTCTGCTAGGAAGGCCATTAGAGGCAGCCACAAGGCAGCACATTCCTTGTCTGTGCTTGATAGGATGCTATTTGATGGGAGAAAATAGAAGAGACGGGGCATATTCTCATATCCGAACTGCGGGACATGTAGCAGTCACATATGGTTTTCATCAGAACTATATGACTGGAGAATCGGAGAAACGACTCTTTTGGACTGTGTACGTGCTGGATAGGTAGGTCGTTTCATTCGTGAAATTTTCACTCCGTTCTCTATGAATTGAGAACTAAAAGTTATCTCCAGATCATTAAGTTGCCTTCTCGGTAGGCCGTCCATGCTATCAGACGAAGATATCAGTGTCGGTCTGCCTGATGAAACTCCGTGAGAACATCTTGCCATCGAGACTGCCTCAATCTGACTGACGAATTCTAGTGATCTTCCCAGCCCAGAAGGCTTGAGATTCCACGTCCTGCTAAGCCGAATCCTTGGTCAAGCGGTGAGCAAGATATATGGATATGGTGGCAATGGGTCACATAGACCAGAATATAGTCAGATCTCGCATTTTGTCAATGAAATCCGAAGATGGCGTGCTGAGCTGCCGCCTTCCTTTGATACGGCACTCTCTTGTGCCTCTGAAGTTACCAGAGATCTAATATCTCTACATATGATGTATAATCAAGTATGTCTCTTCTTTCATTTTTACACCATACCTCATTACGCCTTAGACATATCCCATTACTGACCGACATCAGGCATTTGTTCTTGTCACAAGGCAACTTCTGTTCTCTGCGGTTCGACAAAGCATTGCTCAACGTTTTCTGCCAAACTCATTGGCATCCTCCAACTTAAACACAAAACTAGTTGAAGACCCTTTGATAAATGTGTGCCGAGAAGCAGCGGATCGAAATGTCCAACTTCTATGTCAACTACTTGATGTTTTGAGTCCCGGGAACTTGACTTTCGGCATGTATGATATTCACTATGGGTTCAATGCCGCCATAATACTTGAACTCCGTCGTCTTCTCACCTTTTGCTCCGATAATAACCACAGAGATAACAAAAATTATAATAAAGATGCACCTTTCCAAACGACTTTACAAATCAGATTCATCAGGGACATGCTGCGGAGTGCCGGACAGTACAATGGACAAATAGGAAAAGGCAATGACGAGCTCTCGCGGGATTGTTTTATGGTTCTCGAAGACTTTCACCAATTATGTGAGAAACTTGGTGGGGCGATATCTCGCGCCACAACATTTGCTAGGACGACTCCAACAAGTACCGGCGTACAACAGCAAGAACAGGAACATCAACATCGATACCAGCAAGAATCAATGGCACTAAGCGCGACGGTCTCAAAGAATGGCTTTGAGCAACCGCAATATGTCAATAATGACGGTAGCTTGTGTATTACTCCTGGAGAGCTCAGTCTAACTACTACAGAGTATGGGGACATGTTTGATGAATTTATGACTTGGCTAGATTGTGGGAGCTATTAGGTATTAATTTAACTCGACTGATATTTAGCTAGGTATTATAATATTACGGACTATCGATCTCTATCCTTTAAATCGCCCATCCATCACAATTCCACTTCTATCCCGAAGTAAAGCGGACCCAATCATACTTCCAGGCCATGCAAACCATGCTTTACTCGTACATTCGCCCGTGTAATTATCAACAGCCTCAGAAAAAAGCCCATCAAAAAACATCACGCCTTTAATCTTCTGCCAGGCTTTCTGCCTTGCTACCAGATCTCCCGTCATCTCGGCAAAGACCAACTCTTGGAAATAGCCCAATGGCCATGGTCCACGTGTATGAACACTTCCTAAGCCCCCAAAGGGACCCTCGTCATAATATCCTCCTTTGTTGGCTGGGGATAAACCGAAGTTCATGGTTTCCCTCCAGAGAGATGTGCCAGTCTCGATAGTCTCAGTATCAGAAACGTCATCCACGAACCCCCATTCCTGCGCGAACAAGGTAGGGATATCGTTCGCATCATGATAAAAGGCATGTTTACAGGCTCCATCTGTAAGATAGGCAAACATCTTTTTCTCGGTTACTGGATTAAATCCGACGAAATGTTTGATCGTGGCCGCGCGGGTCTCGTAGGCCAAATGCTTTAGCCACGAAGTCTCTAGGCCCTTCCTATCTCCTAGCATCTCCACAAGTTTTGCAAGTCGTGTAAAAGTATACCATAGAAGAACGTGACTCGAAAAATGGTATGGGTATTCCACAGGATCATCGCCGGGTGTTTCGTCAGTCGGAAACAGATTTGTCGCGGTATCTCGTCTGGCTAAGAGGACACCGATAATTTCTGAGATGGTATCCTCCTTCAGTAGTATGTCCTCAACAAACGGCTTTGTCTCCACGTCCCCTGAAGTGTAATCAAAGAAGTCACAGAGTTCGATGAGAGGGTAGCATTGCTGATCTAATTGAAAAATTGGCCCATCTTTTGGTACACCGCTGGCGATATACGATCGATGCCAAAAGCGATGTGGTCGTTGCGACACTCGAAAGGCCCAATTCAAGTGGGCTTTGACGCTGGAGTAGCACTTCTGTTTGTAAATTTGCGATGTAAATGAATCTGTGGCTGATTCTAGTTTGTCGTAGGCATCGAGGAGGAACCGGACTTGCCAACTTATATTTCAGGTATGTCAGTTGTCACGTCTGATACGACTGAGTAGAAGGAGCCCACATACTAATTGTCCCTATTCCAGCCCAGTGGGAGTGCTACATGATCTGTGATTATGCATGTGCTGTTTTCCGATACTGGTATCATGCAGTTTCCTAGAATATATTCAAGATTACCCTCGATGATGGTGACTGCCGCCGATTCTCTTATGTGCCATACTCGTGAAGTTGGAATCTGCAGAGAAAGGGGGATACAAGACTGGCATGCAAACATAGGGAGCTCCATGGTAAAATTCAGAATTGCTGGGCAGTCTGCAGAAAGAAGCAGTGCATCGGCCTTCCTCTGGAATTTGACGGGCTCCCCATACACTACTTTCATTGTATCTTCAAATTTGAGAGCTTGAATATCCCATCGGTTAGTCCAGAAATTTCCGTTGATAGCAACACCCAAATTTGGGTTGTTGAGAGAGAAAGTGTTGTTCACTGAAGTTGTCGTGAAGACATTCAACGACTCCGGTAGCGGGATCGGGCCCCCTTCGGTAAGTTGTCCATATGACGCTCGATTCAGACTCATGCCCAAATCAAGTACTATTGCGGTTGAGATTGCCGTTGTCGATTTTGTGGACAAGAGAGTGGTCTGTTGGACGTGGTGACGATCTGTTACGGTAAAGATCGTCTGGACTTGTATACCGGTATGAGTTTGGTGCTTTAATGTCAAATGGTCGCGATGTCGTGAGATCTCGGGGTAGATTCCGGGTGCTGATTTTTTATCTCCAACTCGTAATCCATAGCCATTCTTGCCATCTTTGATCCAATCTGTCATTCGCGCTCGATAGCGTCTGACATAAGAAGGATCGTAGAATTTGTCACCGTTGAACTGTTCAAATGGAGAGATAAGTACAACTCCATGTGTCGGATGATAAAATCCTAGTTGAAGAATCTGAATTTGTTTAAGTCAGTCCTATGTCTTGATTGTGCTGAAAAAGTATCACAATACCGTTCCTTGCTGGTCCAACGAGATCATGACACCGTTCGAACCCCAATCGATTGTCTTAAGCCTGGGCTGGGACGCCAATGGCGACGAAATTGGCTCAATTGAACCCATTTTTAATAATCAACAATAAATTCGCTTCTCAAAAGTGATGAGCAGAACGTTCGTCAAGTGAAACAATTTGACCCTGCTGGGCTGGTACATATACGGTGAAACGACGCTCCAAGACTTGTTTTCTGTCTCCTCTAACTTTTCGAAAAGTGAGAGCACCTGGGAAAACATAATAGCTCCTGTTCCACTAAGTTGTTGCCACTATTGCCGGGTCAGAGAACCGTGCCGGCTGCACTATCCGTTGGACGTTGCGGTAGGCAATGAGTGTACTGTGTGCATTTCGGGTACAGTACCCGGATTGCGGATACCCCAGAATTATCACCCTGTGGAGGACCCGGAGTAGAAGTTCTTTTGACTTTCAATGATTTCCGCATCTTATGTTGAAGCAGGTCTATATAAAGACGACATGTATCCTTATCTATTCACCACTTATGCGCGATAGCATATACTATCTAAAGGGAAGAAACGTATAGCTATCTATCGACACAATGGAAAAAAACGACAAGCCCGCAGAAGGCTCAGTCCATGATGAACATCCTCCAATCAAACCCAATCACCACGCTACAGAGATCCCACATGAGAATCTCCCGGATGGATTCTTTCCTCGGAGCGCTGAAGAAAAGGCGTTATGTCGCTCAATCAACCGCAAAATGGATATATTCCTTCTTCCATTTCTGTCACTTCTTTACTTGTTCAATGGATTAGATCGTGGAAATGTTGGAAATGCTGCAACACAAGGTATGTCCCTGACGAATCAGAAGAAGAATTAAAGACTGATAATAAATTTACGAAAAAGGGTTCGCTCATGACATTGGAGTAACTTCAAATGATATCAACAATGCCGTTTCCTTGTTTTTTATCACGTTCGTCATTTTCCAACCTATCTCTGCAGCATGTGGCAGAATTTTAGGTGCTAAGCACTGGATTCCGATGCTCATGGTAAGTGCATTGACAATGTGGAAACTCTCAGGAGCTATAAGGGATTCAAGATTACTGATATCCATGTAGGTTGTTTGGGGCGCCATAACTCTCTCTCATGCGTTCATCCACGGTCGAGGTAAATAAGCATCTTGAACACAAGTCGCGTGGTTTCCCTGCTCACTAAACTTTACAGGTCAACTAATTGCCCTTCGTCTTCTTATCGGATTATTTGAGGCTGGATTTTACCCTACTGCAGTGCTTTATTTATCCACATTTTACACTAGATTCGACCTTGGTGTCCGCATCGGACTATTTTACGGCCAGTACGCAGTAGCAGGGGCTTTCTCGGGTGCTATCGGCAAGTAAATGTGATTCTTTTACCATGATACGCAAAACTAACCGACTTAGCGTACGGCGTCTTCCATCTCAAGGGCTCACTGTACAACTGGCAATACCTCTTCATCATCGAAGGCGCCTTGACCATGTTTGTCGCGATATTGGCTTGGCTATTTCTCCCCGCCGATCCCGGATCAGCATGGTTCTTATCAGCAGCTGAAAAAGAATTTGCCCAAGAAAGGATACGGATTGATGGGGGGCTTTACCTCTCGCAGAACGGATCGCGACGATTGGGCAAACGAGACGTGATCGAAACAGCCAAGGATTGGAAGCTTTGGACAGTCTTAATTTGTAATATTTGTGCCAGTGTGCCGAGTCAGGCGTTTTCGGTGTTTTTGCCCTTGGTCGTTACTGGGTTGGGCTATACCTCAATCCAGGCGAATTTGGTTAGTGCGATCTTTCTTCCCCCAAATGTTAATGTCAAGATTAACGCATCTATCTAGATGTCTGTACCACCATATATCTGCGGAGCAGTGGGTTTGTACTTGGCTACTTTCAGCTCTGACAGAAGGCAAGTTACCCTGGCAGTCATGTAAATGTTCCTGCTATCTAACAATAGTGACAGGAAAGAGAGAGGTATCCACATCATCTGTGGATTAGTGATCTGTCTCGTTGGCCTCATCATGACAATCACAATTCTGGACAATCACGGACGTTACGTTTCGTTGTGTATTCTTCTCACGGGTAGTTACATCACTGCTCCCTTGACGATGGCATGGCTCAGCGGCAACACTCCAGGTAAGTCGATTCATCCATAGACACAAATTGCGATTAATCCCTAATGCAACTTTTAGACCCCAACAAAAGATCTCTGGTTCTAGGTGTCAATGGATTCGGCAATCTCGCTGGTGTTATTGGATCGCAACTCTTTCGCTCTAGCTACGCACCGCGTTACTTGGTCCCGTTCTATGCATCTCTGGGTTTCATTGCTTTTGCTCTGATTGGTTATATTGCGTATAGAATCTTACTTCAACAGGTGAACAGATACCGGATGAGGAAAATTGCCAATTGGGGCTCAGTGGACTTCGAGAATGAGCAGGCGAACGATAAGCGTCTGGGTGACAAAAAGTACACCTTTATGTATAGTTTGTAAGCAATGTGGGGAAGTTGAGGACGTTCCTAAGAACGCAAAATCAGATGTACTTGCCTTATTAGTGTCTAGTGAAGTATCCTTCTCGGTATCTTTTACTATTTGCTATCTCTGGACGTGTCTTTCCATGTATGTTTAAGGTATACTTATATGGATAATATTATGTCACCTTGAGAAGTCCTTTCATGAAAGGCATTCCTAGGAGCTCATCCTTCAACTCTTCTTGTTTGTAATAAATCACATCAATTTACGGTCGTGGCCGCGAATTTCTTACAGATGCGAGACGTCCGAACGAAGAAAAACAGTACTAACGAAAGACCATGATAATTGACTTGTCAAAGAATCAATCCCTATATGATAAATATCTCAACGGAGGTTTTCCTCCATATGTGTAGCTGTTTTCTAAAGTCCCATACTGTCAATGCCAGCCTTTACAGTCTCCTCCAAGCCAATCCAACTAGGCTGTCCGAAAAAGGACTTGAGTAATCCTTCTGCTCTCTTAGCAGGCAGAACTTGACTCAGATCCGGGAGTTCGTTGGCAGGAGGGTTGGAGATTTTATCATTAGACGGCCTAAGCTTTTTCAAGATGTCAATGATGCCAACCCAGGTAAAGGGGCCAGCATAGGCGAAAAGACGCTCTGAGTTGACGTTAGGGTCGAGAAGCGCGATTGCATGGATTCGTGCAACATCTTCCACATTGACATAGTGTTCTAATTACTTGTTAGCTGATACAAAGGACGGGTACTGATTGAGGGATCTTACGGGGGGTAAGCAGTGAGATAACATCCGCATTGCCATCCAACAATTCCGCGACCCATTTCATTGTAGAACCATTGATATTAGTGTGCAGAACTTTTCCTAACTGTAGGGAGTTAGTGAAAGAGAAATAATAGCGCCCGATCTTTGCAATATTCTAGAACGGACGGTCAGCTGCTTCACTTACAACGAGGTTTGGAAGTACAGCATTAAAGGTAAAATCCGGCTTGTTCTCTTTGACCCAGTTCCATGCCGCCCTTTCGCCCTCAGTTTTTGATGCCGCGTAGATGACAAAGGGCTTTGCTTCGGCCGGAGTATTTTCGTCCCACGCTGCTTTCACAGCTGCATCGTTCCAGCTATCTACGGAGAGTCAGTACGGATTGCCTATAATTCAGGTCTCTCCTGAACGGCCCGAGAACGTACCTTCTGTAATCACGATACCTTCCACACCAGGCTGTGCAATACAGGCAGCAGATGACGATGAAGTCAAAACGACTCTCTTGACTGATGCCTTATTGGCAGCTTTTAAGATTGCTTCCGTGTATGCAACGACATTGGGTATGACTACGTTGGGGTCGGTATTAAACGAAACATCAGATGCCTAAAATTCTTTTAGACATAGTTCATACTGCTGATTGGACAGACACTCAGAACCTATACATACCAAATGGACAACACCGCTAACTCCGCCCAGAACCTCAAGCAAGGCTTCTTCACTGTCTAGATTTGGGACAATGGCTGTCTCAAACTTGCCAGGGCCATATTTGGACTCAAAAAGCTCAACGAGCCATGGTTTTTCCTCGCGAACTGTGCCGCGGACGCGATAGCCAAGAGACAGCAAGACGTCCACGACGTTCGACGCAATGTACCCATTGGCTCCTGTGACCAATATGCGGTCACCGGGCTGAAGCGTGGTGGCAACTTTCGGAGTAGTTGACATGTTCAAGATATCGATTTTTGATGTCGTTGACAGGCGGCGAGATTGTGTTTTCAAGCGTATCGTTATTTGCGATCAGTCTTGGGAAGAGACTTGGTGGTTGTAATTGTTTTATGGATTGCACGATAATAATTCCACGCTGGGCATGGGATCCCTTTCATTCAAATACATTTCACGTTCATTGAAGTGGAGTGCGATGATTTTCTACATCTTTCTACGACCAAAAGTCGTGTCGTGACAAATATGTAAGCCATGTCATGCGTTCGGGAGGGTGACAAATTAACAGATAGATATCTAATCACCCCACTGGAAAAATGTCGCTGCTTTAGACAATTCTGCGGAGATAATTCTTGATTCGTCCACATCGACGTCACAATAATTTTCAAAAAAATTTGTAATCCCCTCGAGTTTGAATGCACGATGTGAAAATCTGTTATTTTTGTTAAGCTAGCCTCGATACTTTGTAACCTGGCCCTACAGCTGAAAATGACTCCATAGCATTCTTCGCTTGGGAGTTGTACGGCCTTTCTCTGCTCAGAAAGTCCACGGCCACTCTTCTACCTGGTTCGCGGGTGTACATTCTGTCGAATTTGTCCACATCTTCAAAGTCATTGCTCCGTCTCCACCTGAAAGATGGGGAGCGGTATTTTCGTGGTGTTGTGTCTCTAATGATCCTTGTAGATCTATGTTCGGGTTCGATGATGATTTCTTCGGTCACACGCTCTCTAAACTCATTGAGTTCTATTTGCATGAGTTTATCATGCAAGATGCTGAAATCTCCCTCTCGAGAGGCATCCGCGATATTACTCCATTCTCGCACAAAGTCATCCCGCGTTCCCGCCTCCATTATTAAGGCTTTCTTGCTGTGATTTTCGATCGACCGTGCAAATTCTTTTTCCAACATGGTCGCTTCTTCGACTGAAGTAGCTGCGCGGTCAGCGACATTGAGGATATTTTTGAGTTTCATCGCTCTCTCAAGCTTCAGCATGATGGCGACATCTGGGATCCGATACGGGGACTTGCTTTTAGCAGCTAGCGACCGAGGGAAACCAAAGGAGGAGACATGGCAAGCCTTCACTGACATCGAGAGGCGAACGTCAAATTCCGCTTTACATTGAACGAGTAGGAGAAGTCGGACGATTTCCGGCAATCCGCTCTGACTACCAGGCTCCTCGTACATGCGCCATGATGCATGCATCTTGTCCTTGATAACTCCATGGATGATTCGTACGCCCTTGAATGTGGACTTGCGTGATTTCGAGCCCTCCATACTGATGTTCACATTCGAAGGTCCTCCGCCTCCAGTTGCTCCAAGCGTGAGTGTCTGTCCTGATGAGATTTCCTGCTCAGAAACCTCGACTCTATCCGCCTGCGGCATTATGCTGTGAATGTGCGGTATGTTTCCGGAGTCAGCGGCAGCAAACTTCACGTCCACTTTAGCATAACGTATTCGGTTCCTGGTCGAAAAAGGCTTCATAAAGTTCAACTTCAATTGGATCGCGTGCATTTCCTGTCCCTCGTGCATGAGCAACCGGATCATCTCCACTTTGGCGTCAAAAAAAATATCGTGGTTATCGTAGTTGGCCAGGATAAAGCCATCCCCGTTAATGCGACGCACGCCATCCCAATGGTCTGTGCTGAATTCGGCAAAGACTGGATCGAGATCAGTTGTTCCATTAGCTTCGATCGCATGTTGCTTTAGCTTATTGTTCAGGTCTGTGGCTGGGTTTTTGTGCATCGCTCCTGTGTTAGCATCCTCATTCTCTATTTCCCTTCCGCGGCGTACATCAGCTATGTTCGCTCCATATTGCAGGAGCAGTTCGGGCAACCGCCTGGTTCGACTCGCGACAGCTAGCTGGAGTGCTGTCTTTCCACCCGAGTCACGGACGCGTACATCAGCACCACCTTTGAGTAGCTCATATGCTATACCTCTATGACCGGCCGAGCAAGCAATGTGTAATGCCGTCTTCCCGTCGGCGTTTCTCGCGTTGATATCCAAGTCGTAATCGAGGAGCAACTTGGTCCCTTCTTCCCATCCCATAGTAACAGTCGAATGCAAGGGTGCCATTCCATCAGGACTTTTCAGGTCCAGATCTGGGCCAAACGGCATCAACGTTTTCACCAATCCAAGGTTTCTCTCGTCAAGAGCAATGTGAAGCGCAGTCTTCCCACTGGCACTTCTGGCATTTATTTCAGCACCGTCGAACAGTAGTGCTTTGTTAATTGCATCATAATCTTCATTGCGAACTGCAGCGTGGAGTGGTGTGTCTATTCCCTCAATGGCCGGTCTGGCGCCTGACGATGGATCGTCTCTCTCAATGACAATATTTTCACGGTCGGATGCCAGTTCGCCCAGCTCATCGTTATTCCATCTAGGGACCGGATCCTCCAATGACTGTTAACCAGAATTGTTTAAAGGTACGTAGTTGTCCCCATGGAGATTCCAAATAGAGCCGCTTACCATTCTTGGGCGCCGGTCGGCACGTCCATTCCGCGCCCTTGTGCTTATATCGAGCGTGGGCTCCTGCAGCAGATCGGCCCCGTTGTGAAGGTTCTCTCCACCTTCAGAAAGCGAGGTCACATCCATCACACTGTACCTCTAGATACAGTTTCTACACCATGAATCTGCGCGAGACATTTTTCTTTGATCTGGATGTTCTGGTGTTTCGATGTTTTGGTTCTTGCCTTGCTGCCACTGTCGCGCTACCAGAAGGGTCCACTCTCAGCCGCACCCTCTAGCCAATAAAGTGCGCTTCCCCAGGCCCAGTCTGAATTCATTTGTTCTAATTGGCTTATTTGGCCCGCGGCCCCAAAGCGGGACTTTGTCTCAAACAACTTGATTGGGTCATCTTCATCAAGGTTTGAGCTATGTCATATTAGGTCTAGTCTCGCGTTTTCAATTCAAGAGCCGCCAAAGATCATTCATTGATTTTTTATTGTTTCTTCCTCGCAATTTCTGTGTACAGACTCTATAAGGAGGTGCAAATGCCGACGTCGGTCACAGTTTTTACGCCTTCACGACAAATTCTACTCCTCCGCACTTTGAGGAAATATCAGGGCAGTCTCACGGTCGTAGCCTACATTGAAACTCTTCGCCAGAAAGGAACACACATCGTGTATCAATTTCTGACCGACTTCGTGCAAGCTATCAGACGATTGGTATCAGCGTATCAGGTCGTATCAGGATTTAGTTTGATATAAGAAACTTACCCAGCCAGGATGAGTACAGAATGCGTTGCTCCAGCGTAAATTTTGGCATCGACATTGACTCCCAAATTTTGTAAAGCCTTACTATATTGAAAAGCCTCGGGTGCAAGTAAGTCACACTCTGCAATTGCGAGAAACGTGCCTGGACTGTCTTGCAGCACTTCCTCGGGTGCAAAACATGGTGATGCGTCCCAATTCTTTGTTTCTTCTTCGGAACGGAAGTACATATTGCGGTACCACGTCATACGCGAAGGTGTCAGCCATGGGGAATGCTTCGATGTCGCCCATACACTGTCAACAGTGGCCGTGTTGTCGATCACTGGACAAATCAATATTTGACAGACAATCTTATCCACCATCTCTGTATCTAGAGCCGCCTTCATAGAGACGGTTGCCGCCAGTCCACCGCCCCTGTACATCAGTCAGATCTGTCATTTTCTATTCTGAGGGGTGATTGATTGCATTCTTACGCTGATAGACCTCCAATAGCTATTTTCTTGGTGTTAATCGAAAGCATTGTTGCAGTGTCAGGTGTGAAGACCCATTTCAATCCCGCAAAAGAGTCGTCAATAGCTACCGGATAACGATGTTCGGGTGCATGACGGTAGTTGATCGAGACAACAACGCAGTTGAGGTCTATGCAGAGATTTTTTTATGAGATCACCACATTTCATTCCGAGAGATAATAATGACTCACATTTGCAAATATGTGTAAGGAATCCATTCTCGCTGTTCAAACCGCCAATCACCCAACCACCGCCATGATACTGTCCGATCTTAATAACCGTTCACGTCTCCTCGTTTTAAGACACGAAATGTACATGTGTAACGATGAAAGACTGACATATACAAAACATGGCCACCCGCCTGACGGCGTCTCGGTTTTGGGAGTAAATACTCGGACTTGGTATTCACCGACGTTGAAATCCGCGATATTGCCAACCTCGACTAGCTTTGGGCTCGCAAATGCAACGAGACTGGCTCGGGATCTAATATCTGGACTCCATGTCTCTGACTCGCTAGGCGCACAGTACTGTAAAAGCTTGTCGTGCAGTTTGACATACTCGGGGTCGAGTTTGTTGCGAATTGAGTCGTGTATAGGCTGAAAGACTATTTTCGCAGATTCCGACATTGTGTCAGGAGCTGGAATATTCTTTCACCTCAAGCTTCCTCATATCCCATTGATACGATTCAATTTGACTTAATCGCTTCATAAACTACGCTCCTAATCAAATGACAATCATAAGACTGACCCGAAGCATATCGAACGATAAGACAAGCCGGCCGGCCGGCAGATACGCATTTATCCCAAGATACGTATCTAGACCATTTCGAATTAGTTAGCATCTAATTTCTTAGCTCGTTTTCTATCAATACAAAAAAATGGGTCTAGACGTCCAGTGGAATTGTGCCTGAAATTGCGGTGCTTTTAAATATCTCTTTTGACACCTGATGTACATACCTTGCCCTCAAGACACATTGCTCAAACTTTAGGCGTAAGCGATTGTGTTGGAACGGAATCATTTTGTTCAATCTTTTCTTTCTCTTTATTCTTCGTCAGGCCTCTATAACTGATAAAGACCATAAAATTAAGGCCCGGTCCCATTGCACCAGCCTACATATAAGACACCATACGTTCCACAACATACGCGCCAAATACATTTTTTTTGGTGGTTGTCTGACAGATCTGACACGTTCGGGATAACAGAAATAGACGATTTTATATATGTTGCAATCGTTGAAGGTAATTCATTTGGTTTATGACTCAAAAACGAGTTGGAATAAATTGGTGATATGATTGCTAGGCCAGCAGCGCCACCAAACGCTCGTATAAAATTTCGTGCTAGTACTATAATGGCAACAAGAGGAAAAGTCCGGCTAAGAAACACTATACTGCACAAGAAACTACCCACAGAACGTAGCCTATCCACATCATCTCCCCGTACCTCTTCTTGTGAGACATGTAGATTCCTACTACTGCCGAGGATATTTATTGGGGCATAACAAATGGCATGAGTAACAGAGCCGAGTCGAACAAGTTGACTTGTCGGTTTGCGCGCAGAAGAAAGTGGGGAGAAAGCAGGGCAGATTATAATAAACGCTTCCAATGGGAAATTTCTATACCAACATAGCAGCTAAAGATGGATTTTACATGAGGTGAACTATTTCGATTTTAAAGTGTAAGCACACTTCGTCTATAAATTCACTATACCGGTAATGCGAGGAGACTCATATGGAAAGATATGATGTCCAGCCCATTTCCTTTCATTAAAACAAATGACACGAGCAAGCTCAAATCAGCGTAATCATGTAAATGAACGTTGCGCTATCGGGGCTGAACTGTGTTCCGACCCCAGAGATAGGTATCAAGAGCAATATTCTGCCGATAGGACTGAAGAGTATACCCAGATAGTCGATTCTATTCAACTTAGTTTTCAGATTCTCCTTGGGGATTGCTTGAGGTGGCAACAAGAAGAAGAGTAGATCGCTAACAAGCACAGCAAGAGGAGCGACGAAATAGAAAGTGCCTTGCCAGTCGACGCTGCCTTTAAATCTCGTTGCGATCAAGGGTCCAATTGTATCAACAAGGCCGACGAATATACCAAGAATGCCTTGGTACCTATCGCGATACGAAAGCCATCAATCAGCTGGGTGATCTACAATCCTGTCATAGCCCAAGTCAAGTGTAAATCTACTTTCCTCTCGTCTCCAACGTCGTAAAATCGGAAAAAGCCCTCATCGATAGTGTCATAATTCAACCATTTGCAACATCCGGAATACCTCAGTATGCATACAACTGTGGCCTAGTTTTCGCGAATCCATGAAGCAAATCGTCAACTCCTAACAAACATGGCGAAGTAATCGATATCACATTTCGCCCTACTAAATCGGATTACCTGCCATATAGAGTTTGAAACGCCGTGTTAGCAATCATGGATGAGGTGCTGGCCCAAAAAATTGTAGAGAAGCTCTTCAAATCATTTCCGATTGTGGGAAGCACGACACCAATGGATTGCTGGTCAATATACTTCATAAGGAATGTAATAGGAAGAAGTCCAAAGACCACTCCGAGATGTCGTCCATCTGATATCATGCTTTGAGAATAGTTCTGTACTTAATAAATAGTGTTCTCTGTAGTTTTCACGATTAATCCTATTGTGTGTGATCCTCGATGATGATTCGAGTGAATAATATTACCAAGGTAAAACCCAAGTGAAGGTGGAGTCTTTGAGTACTGTACGTAAAGTTGATCATTTCCATCCTTTCCTCATTTCAGTGATAGCTTCTGACTCATTGATTACATCTGCAAATCTTGCATCTAAATCAAAAAGAGTGGCTCTTTGGATCTCAATACTTCTATCTCCACTGGCCTCGTCCACGACCATACACCTGAAGCCATGCCCACACGCATCAACTGCCGTAGCCCTAACGCAACCACTCGTACTAACACCGCAAAGCACAATCGTGTCGACTCCGAGACCATTTAATTGACCAAGCAAGTTTGTTGATAAGAAGCCACTAGGGTTCTTCTTCAACACGACTGTCTCGTTGTCCCAGTCCGGAACTAAACCAGGCATCCATGCGTCCATTCCACGTGAGTCGCCTTCTTGCCATATAGAAATTCCAGGCGATTTTTTATATTGTATCACACCGTCCAACATGTCAGGGTGGTTATAACGAACTTGACACCATATAACTGGTAGGTCGCTCTCGCGTGCGGCCGCTAATAGTCGCATCATGCTATCGGGAGAAGTTGCGCCGGAGGGGTTCGATAGTAGAGAGAGGGGGGATAACTCTGACCAATACGCGCGACAAACATCAATAAGAACTAAAGCAGGTCTTTTGCCCCAACCGATACGTTGATGATAGCCGGCTGCTTTGGAAGCATGGTAAAATGGGTGTGATTCCACAAGTGCTGTTGGCATGTTGCTGTATGCGGAATTCTCAACGATCGAGACAATCGTTGGTGGGAGAATGCTCGATGGAGAATGCTACTTTGCAAGAGCAAATTTTTCTAGAGTATTCATTAAGGACAAAAGACTAATAATTTTTGATGTCTTGATTTAAATATAAGCCAAATGATAATGCGCGTTGCTGGCTTCATCATGCCGGCCGGCATTTCCACAAATCAAATCAAGATACGAATAACGAGCTTTTCGCGATTTACAGGGCTTCGGAGATAAGTAAAGAGAGCATCGGAATACATTAAGTAAGTATTGTTCAAGCAATACTCGGAAATCTTTGTTACGAAAATAATGCAGATATACAGGGTATTATATTAGTTTGTTGTCTAAGGAGCAAACAATTATACCTATCCATATTCAGACTCGGCCCATCCATTTGATCTCCAAGGTTCTAAGAGGCATGTAGAACATGATTCCAAGAACTAGAGCAAATTCAAATGCCAAATCTCCAGTAATCTTTGCAATCGGGCCCACATACCAAACTTGGTCCATTGAGGGAACGACAAGTGCAAATGGGAGCACAAAAGCAGTGAGAGCTGCTAGACCCGGTGGTAACTCTCGAACGCTGTTCCAAACTCTAGGATCAAATGAAGATGCCTTTCCCTTTCGGAATAAAAACCACTCCGTCAACAGAATGCCGGTAAATGCAGCACTCCAGTAACCGATGATACCCAAGAAATCCTCTAGGGAGTCAAAAAATGATTCTGCAGCTTTGATACCAACTCCGATATCAACAGCTGTGACAACAATTACAAAGATAATGCGAGGGATTTTTGCGAATTTGGGCCAAATTATTTGAAAGCCGAGTGAGACGGAGTAAAATCCTGGTGCGATCTGCGCAATGACACTGAGAGCCAAAATAACAGCGATGAATTTGCCAAATCCTCCAAGCGGCGCCAACATGGCGACCAAAATTCCTCCCACGGAGTCACGGTCATTAGCATCCGACCAGCTTGGGATATTCGGAACAGCGCCGCCGATTGCTGCACCGACAATCATCAGAAGAATTGAAGGTAGGCAAATTCCCATCCAGCAGTACGCAAAAATACGCCATTTCGGAGCATTTGGTCCTAGGTAGACTGCTGTGTCCCCTACAGTAGTACTGTATGGTAGCATATAGCCAGCAATCAAACTGATAAATGTGATAATGGTTGGTCCATCAGTAGCAACTGCCGGAACTTGTTGCTTGAGCTTTGATCCGCCAGAACCGATTGTAATGACTATGGCAATGAATGCGGGAATCCAGGCCCATCGCTCGTAGTGATGAATAGCTTGAAACCCGCCAAAAGCGGGAATCATAGAAAGGATAGCAACGATGACAATGCCAACTGTCTGACTGATTGTGTCTCCGGATACAGCAGCAAGAGTCTGCCCAGCAGTAACAAGGCAGATGATATTGTATCCACAGAGTGTCATCATGTTCAGTAAAGCAATTAGAATGTTTGGGTACATGCCAAAGCTATACCGGGCCTGAATCATCTGACGCATTCCAGTCTGGGGGGAAATAGTTAAGATATATGCTGGCGGAATACACATTAATAGTGAAAAGAACAGTAGAAGAAGGCTAGTATCCCGCAGGCTCATGCCGAAAGATAATGTGCCTACCATTCCGGTGACGAGTCTATCAAAGAAATCGATAAGCAAGTTTTCCATTTGATACACCATGTAATAACTTACGGCAATGGACACAGCAGACTAGTACACCAAATAGTGAAGATCTTGTTAAAGGCTGAGTCTGTACGTAGCTCTGGTGGAACAGGTTCCACTCCACGCAGCTCTACCCCGGAAGAGAGAAGGAATTTCACCGCAGTCTTAAGCAGTCCATGTTTTTGACCATCCGAAGATTCACTTTCGCCAATCTGAACATCGGGTGCAACATTGACCGACGCTGCACATTTCTCCCCTTTTTCGATATCGCTGGTGGTAAGTGAGGCCATCTCGTAAGGCAAAGGTCGAATCACTCAAGAAAATCAATAGTCGCCCGAGAAGTGATCCCCACGAACAGTAACAAAAGGACGCGAATGAGGAAGATGTTTATATCATAGTGCATTATCTGCTAAGTTGTCTGTGCTCAGGTCGAATCGCTGATTGAGAGCATATTTCAGAAATCAACCCAATCCGCAGGTGGAACTGGGCGAGTCATAATCATGCCTATCTAATATCTAGAGGTGCCGGCTATCATGAGCAGCAAGGGATAACAGATAAGGACAAGTCTCCCCCCCACCAGTTAAATTTCTACCAATTACCAGAGCCGAATTCGCCGGGGTAACGTTGATTTATCAGCTTTTGATCGTGGAGTGCCCGATAAGACAATCGATGCGACGGTCATCTACATTTCATGAATTAATGCTAGTTTAATGGTAGCTGATATAGTGTTCGGAAAGTACCTCGAACTTAGTTCTGCTCATTGATATCTAGCGATGGAAAATACCCCAACGCGTCATGGTTTCCAGGGCAATAAATCCAAGCATTTTTTGTTTCAAAACGCGTAGGAGGACCTCGTATTTCTTTTGTGTATGTTTGAAGTGAGCTACGGCACTGGTTGCTTACCTAGGTATGATTTGAATAGTATTCTATCATCGTTATAGTGAGTAGATTCTTGGCTTAGTTACGAGCCTTAGGTGTAGAATTTGGTGCGAAAAATATTGGACCATTATCTAGCTAACCAAGATTATAGCATATATGTAGATAAATATACAGGACCAGAATCATTTGAAAGCTCCCAATGGAGCGAGTCCCTGCTCCTGCAACATCTTATTGATGGCAGGAATATGATCCAGGAATGGTCCTTTGATATGGTCCCAAAAAGCGACCCGCTGCGGCCGGATACAATTGTGTCGTTCCATGGCAAATTTGGTGACCGAGAAATGCGAGCTGATATGAAGCATGAATCCGAGACTATCCGTTCCTACCAAAACGTTTTCCAGAGGTTCAGAGGTTGCTTTCACCCATGCTTCATATGATTCTATTATAATAATTAGTACCCAATATTATACATAATAGCTTAGTAGATACTCACCTCCATGTGGCATGTAACTATTTTCTAATGTCAGACCCCCGGCAACTTGCTCTCTTGCACTACCCCCATATTTGCCGTAGATTAGACCGCCAATCTCGGTTGCCATGTTGCGATGGTAGTACGGTGGACGAAAGGTGTTGGTGCTGGTTTGCCATTTGGGTAAAAAGGCTGCAAACTCTGTAAGAGATACCCCAGGTATTTTTGACTTGGCCATCAGGACGGTGTGTATGGTCGGATCAACTTGTTCTTTCAAAGTACTGTTGAATGAAACGAATTTCGAAAGCTCATATTTATAAGGAGCATAACTAAGGGCTTCGGTTAGTATGAAATTATCCAGTCATGAAGGTATTTAACCCACTTTCCATGCCATGCTACTACATCAAATGGAGTCCAGGCTTGTTCATAGCTGAATAGCTCTCCCGTCAATTTGTGTATAATCGTCCACTTTGTCTCATCGATATCAAAACTGGCTACTGGTGTTTCAAAGTCTCGAGGAAGCGCCATTCCATTGCTACCCAATGGGCCTAGCTCCGGCAATTCATAATGACTTCCGAAAATCTCCTGAGCGTAACCTCTTGCCATACCATCAGGTAGTTTGACCTTCCATCTCATACCGGCTTGTATGACGCACACTTGGCCAGGAAGAACCATCATCCTGCCAAGCTCGGTCTGGATATCCAGGACACCTTCAGTTGGGATGATCAGAAAGTCACCATCGTTGTTGCAGAACGCCTCGTTCTCCATACTCGCGTTCGCAGCGTACATGTGAATAGCTATTCCTTCTTTGCTTGTTGGGTCGCCATGTCCACCCATCGTTTTCAATCCGGTCAAGAATGTCTTTGGAGTTGCCGCGTCCGGAACTTCCAGGGGACCCCAGGTGTAGCTAAGCGGTGTATATTTTATCGCTGGATTGGAAGGAGAGAAGCAAGCTTCAAGATCATGATTCACGGCCATAGGCTCTAGCGGCCGGTGTGCTACGGACGGTCGAATCCGATACATCCATCTGTGTCACATTCTCAGAAGCAAGTTCGTACCCGATATTCGTGAGAAATATATAAACTTACACATGCTGTAAAGTCTGTCGCGATGATATAAATGATGTGCCATTCAACTGTTCCGAGTAGAGATCAAAGGCACACTTTTGTGGTACATTACGTCCTCCTTCAGGTAAAGTCCCCGGTCTATGCGTATCATTAGCATGATATGTCAAAGAAAAATCGCTCAGAAAAGGAACAGGGTGTAGTAGCATACACTGCCTCAGACGCAAATCGATTTCCAAATCCTACCATGTACCGATAAGGGTCACTTGCAGTGGGAGGTGAGGTATAGCAGTCAGTTGCTGACCTCCCGTATGTGGATTTCATTGGAGAAGCCATCAAAATTGAATCTTGCCTTGCTGGTGGCACGAATTCGCCCATTTTCATTATGTTCAAATTATGTTAATAGAGACGGGAACTTGGAAATATTTCTGATAGAAGCATGAATCAATGCTTAAAAGCTTGATGAGTTCTCCACACTCCAGAATGCAATTTTCTATGCTCTACTTATTGAAAGAGACTCTCTGTTACACAAATCTAATCGTGCCAATCATAATGCAATGTTTCTATGCTTAAGATTACTGTCGTTGTATTGCATTGTCTGATTAACCCCGCTTTAGACCGGCAAGTTAAGGATACAGGAGATGCCGGCCGGCACAACTCTTATCTAGGTACACAAGATGCGACCGACGAGTCTTTTGAATCAAACGATTATTGTAGGTAGCTACAGTCGTGATATGAGCAAGAAAATTCATGAAATCAGTGACACGATCTCTAAAAAATGATAAGTGACTAATCATGACCTTGCCAGTAAAAGCGTGCTTGTCGAAACGAATGCGCTCCGAGTCTGTCGTCAATCATAGTCGCAGATGATTAAATCTTGTTTCATAGTCGCCAAACCAGGCTATACTGCTTGCTATTCCAAAAATCTTAGTGCTTTTGAGGGACCAAAGTTCACCCTATTGAAGGTCCGAGATTATGTAACTGGGGCCTTTCGGCCGGATTTCCAACGCCAAATTCTCCCTTCACACTTTCATCCTGCCGGCCAACAATACTGAGAACAGCTTCATCTTCGAAAGGGCATAGACCACAACAATTGATTAAACCCCACATAGTGTGCAAAGCCGGCCTTAACTCATTTTCGAATGGAGCAACCATTCCCACCTGACTTACGGGGCAGCGATCAGGAGCACGTCAAATTAACGAGAGCCACGGTCGCTTGTAGGAGGTAGGTGCAGTCTTCGGCCCACGATAGCATTTGTAGAGCTCATAGAGACTTCCAGATGTCGTCGCTTACGCACCAAATGCGTATACAATAATGGGAAGCCGCCCTGTGAGGGATGCACTCGATCCGGATCTGACGTTGCTGCTACATGGTATCATACTTTTGTAGTCCTAGAGCCAAATACAACAACTAACCCGTGCACGTGTAGTTATTTTCCAGCTAGGGGCCATAGTCGCCGTGATCGTGAAGTATGAATTACTCTTATAATTGTTCAAGGTCAAATGCAACACTGACTTAATGTTTTTACTTAGTTTCGTGTCAATAAAAGCAGCAAAAGTGATCGACGGCAGAGTTATTCAAGCTCAACACATGATAGTGTTGGAATAGACAGTCATATATCCCCAACTCTGTAAGCTATTTTAATATTCATAGTTGCGTGATGGGAACGAAGCTGATTTATGAGTAGTGCACAACAAGGAATTCCCTCGCCGTCCCGTTCGTCAATAGGAAACACGGTGAGTTTAGTAAAAGCGACGAGAGAGGTTCTCCCACCCGCTAGAGAGGTGATAGAAGGCTGCAAAGTTTTTTGGACGTCATTCCTGCAGCTGGGCTTCTTTCCAAAGCGTCTGTTTCTCGAGAAGCTGTCTCAGGACATGGATTCCGTATCGCTTTTCGTTCTCTTGGGCATTTTGAGCAACTCTTGTCGCTTCACACCATGCCTTATCAAAAGATATGGGAGCTGTCAAGAGGCAGGTAGTTATTTTATTGGACATGCAACGAGTCTGGTGCTTGACGTGCTGTATCAGCCCAGCCTGGAAAACATACAAGGCTTTTTTCTTCTGGCTCTTGCACAATGGGGCAGTGGGCATAAGGACAAAAGCTCGGTAAGTTGTTCAATATACTTCAACGGAATTATTGTTCTCATAAATAACCCAGATGAACATGGGCATTGCTGTCAGGAGTGAGTGCCAGTTATTAACATCTTGACTATTTGGACTAATGGGTGAAAGTGGCCGGTATCCTGCGACTTCATCGAGAAGAAACTTACAATCTTTCCCCCAGTGCGACGACTGACGATATTGTCGACTCCGAGACAGCCAGACGCACTTTTTGGGTTTTAGAGAGTAAGTCTTCCGCGTCCAAAAAGTCGAAGAAGCTTGTTGATTCTCATGCGTGTATATTACAGCCGAGGATAATCTTCATTCAAGTCACGCGTCTCCAGTTGCATTCGGTGCGGATGATATCACAACATTACTTCCATGTGAAGAATCCGATTTTGCATTTGGGCGCAGACCGTCTTCTCGAGCAGCATTACCCGGCACCAAAGCTGCTAAATTATGGCCGGAACTAACATCCCTCCCGTCACGCTCACTCTTTGCTACCCTCCTTCAAGCACACAGTCTATGGGGAAGTGTCGCCCGAAAGGCATGGCGAGCTGACTTTTGCTCCGAAGGTCCGCCTCCCTGGGATCAAAGTAGCACATATGCTGCGATGTGTCGAACATTGACGGAGTGGGAACGAGATACCCCAGCTAGTCATCGATGGAGTGCCTGGAACATGAGAGGGCATAGCGCGGAGCAGGTACATGCAGCTTATCTTAGTGTTGTTATGGTTACACGATTAAGTCACATCGTCATCCGGAGGATTTACTTGGAAGAGTATGTTTTGATTGTCGACCTCAACTTGCGGAAAAATGTGGTCTAATAGCATCGTGAAGGATGATTGCCAGTGTCACAGACTCAGGCAAAGACGGTGCACCGCCAGGCTTCTGGACTACTATCTCGGATGAGCTCTTTGAGAACGTGTTCGCCCTACATGAGCCCGTGGATACATTTGTGTCAAATCGCAGTCCACATGAAGGGTTTTCTGCGACTTTGGTAGGCATCAATTCACATATAGCTCGGCTTCTTACTGATCGATTCAAAGCTTTTTTCACTATACGTATGTGGCACCCTATATGTACATCTATTGAGAATGCCTGCGTGTAAGTGTCTTTTGGATCCATTGTTTCAATGAATATACTGGCTGATTGACAGGCAGTGTGTCCACGGCTATCATCTCGAGCTCAGCTGAACCTTAGTCGTACCCTTGAAATTCTCGAAGATTTGCAAAACGCTTGGCCACTGGCATCAAGATGGTTAATGGTACTGAGAAACTCTGCCAATGTAATTTCGATAGGGTCATCAACGGCTTCTCCTTCAAGTCCTCAGGCGGACCAACCTCATGTCGTAAGTAAACAACATATTTCCAAGCTATTCTGACTGACCTTATTTATAGGACTATAACACCTCGAAATCCGATATGGGTTTTCCTAGGGAAGACGGGACTAAAGATGATTCAGGACGTGGAAGTTTGCAAATGCTTAGTGAAGCTGCAGTATCCGCAGAAAGAAATATTCTACATCCAAATGGGTTAATAGGCCTCATTAACAAAGGGAGTAACATCGACTCAAATCAAAATAGGGCCATGGACGAATTTCTCACATTTAACGCGTCAGAAGGGGGATCCGGCTTTATTACTCAGCAGTCGGATATTTACACGGATACTGGAGCATCATTTGATAAAGAACTGACTGAATTTTTGAAGCAGCCGAGCTATGGAATGATGGATATTTGGGTGCCTTCGGAACAAGAAAGCTCCTGGATGTCCTCTGGTGAGACTTGATGTAGAGGCTCTACGTGGTGCATTGACTTGAGGCATGCCGGCCGGACCGGCATACTATCATCAGACCCCACTAGCCAGAGCTATACGTTAGTTGAGTACAGCTATGCAATCAGACTTTTGGGCTAGGAATATCATTAGCAGCTCTTACAATTCAACCTGCAGGTTCTCATGGTACTAAGTTATATGAATCTGAATTGATTCTTGACAGTCAGCTACACGACTCTGATATGGACAAGGATAACACAGCAACAATGTCAGCTCTTTCCAGTTCAGATTATCCCGCTTACGCTGCAAATATCTCCAATAAGACACAAGCTCCTCTCGGCTGGGGGCAACGACCAGTATTGCTGATCGTCGACGTTTGCAAAGCATATTTTGCGGAATCATCGCCAACAAATTTATTATCTTCGACCTGCGAAACGGGTGCATCGGTGCCAGTCAATGTTACGCGGCTAATAGATGCTGCGCGTGCTGGGGGATGTCCTGTCGTATGGGCACGCACGCTGTTCACAAACAGCAAGCTCCGTGATGCTGGAATATGGACTCAGAAAGTACCAGGGCATTTACTGGAAGTATTCAGCAATAAGAATGAGAACGGGCTACATGATTTTCTCGAAGGGATCGCACCATGCACCGAAATCGGCTCTAATTCAAAGAGCCCAGTGGCAGATTTGGTGATTGACAAGAAATTTGTGAGTGCATTCTTCGGTACAAACTTGGCTGGCCAGTTGGCCATGATCGGTGCCGACACAGTCGTGTTGTGTGGCGCAAAGACTGGAGGAGAGATACGACAGAGCATACTAGATGCACAGGGCTTGGGGTTCCGAGGGGTTGTGAGTTCTATCTTTATCAATTTGACTGGATCGTCAGGCTAATTGGGTCGATCATTGCAGGTTGCTGCTGAAGCTTGTGCGGACACTTGCAAGGAAACTCATTTTGCAAATTTGTTCGACATAAACGCCAAAATGGGTGACGTTCTCACCACGCTTGATGCAATTGAAGGTCTCAGCAACGGCTGGACATGGAATACGCCAAATCAATAATTTTATGGGTGAATAAAATAGAGCTGTCTACCTATAACTGGTTTCTTCAGTTCAAGAATCCTTAATGGTTGGCAAATAGACAGATGGAGACGCTCCCTCAATGTGAATATCGATATATATCTTAAGCCGCAAGCGAGTTGATGATCATTTTGCATTATGAAATGATTTGAGATCACAACTACATATCATTATTACTACTGAAACGACGTGATCTTCTCCTTCCCACTCTACATCCAAATGAGCTTAGGGTTACGCATCTGGCTATCCGTAATCGTCATCGTTAACATGTCCTTAATTGTATCTCCAAGTGGGTAATCACGTGTATGGTCCCACCTCGATTAGTGGAGAAAGCGGGGCTCACTCCCCGCCTGCTGTTTCGAGTCTAGCGCCGGGAAATGCCGAGATAGCAGGCACGATAAGCTCTCTGTTGGAGGCCTGGGATCCAAGGCAACCACCGGCCGGCAGTTTTCCTGCCGAGTCCTGCATAGTTGACCGAGCGGCATCTTCACTCTTCACCTTCTTATCAATCCATCGCCATTGGAAGTACGTCACCATCAAACCACTTAATCAACGCATTGCCTCAAAAACATGCCTCGCCGCCCGGTCACTCTGGCGTCCTGGCGAACCGCAACACCATAATGGATATACTCGCGCTCCCGCTATCCACATTACTGCCGCTCGGCGGCGTAGTCCTTTTCCTTGCTGTTTGTTTTGTGCAATCTGTGCTGGGGAAACGAAAATACCCTCTGCCGCCAGGTCCCCCCGGCGAATTTATTTTGGGCCATTATCGCAAAATTCCATTTGTGGCCGCTTTTAAGCAATATGCACAATGGGGGAAGGAGTACAGTACGGCACGTCAGAATAATGTGAAGTTAACGCTGACGGGATTTCTAGAGTCTGACGTGCTTTACTTCGAGACCTTCGGTACAAAATGGATTGTGCTGAACAGTCTCAAGTCGGCGGTGGACTTGCTTGACAAACGGGGGTCAAACTACAGCGACCGACCGAGATTTATTCTTTTCGAGGAGTAAGCTACTCTCTACCGTCTAAATCAATTTGAAGAAATTGACAAATGTCAAGAATGGGCTGGGCACCAACTCTCACATGGTTACGATGGGGGCCGAAAATGCAGCAACACCGGAAAATCCTTCAGCCGGCATTTAGCAAAGCGCAGGTGCGCCAGTATCAAGATAACCAGGAACGACAGGCTTTGATCTGTCTACGAAATATGCTGGACGACCAGGTAAACTATCTGAGTGCCATTCGTAGGTTCGCTGTTGCGATTGTGTTGAACATTAGCTATGGCATTGATGTCGAGTCACCAGACAGCCCTTGGATCAAAATTGCAGATGACGCAGCTGAAGCCATTAGCAATTCTGGTGCGCCGGCAAGTAGCATCATCGATCGTTTCCCTGCGAGTAAGTTCAAATGATTTATATCCAGATAAATTCCTGACCTCTCCGACAGCACGTCATCTCCCTACTTGGCTTCCGTTCATGGAGCGTCTCCGTTACGCTCGTACGTGGAAGTGGGCAATTGAAACTATCACTAATGTACCCTTTGCTCTCGCTCAAAAAGAAATGGTCAGTTGAACTAAGATAAGAAACATCAGCCATATGTGACACACTAACCTCATTATTTCAGAGCGAGAAAATTGACCGCAAATGCTTCTCACACGATCGTCTCCACGTTTATAATGCCAATGCCGAGAAAGGAAACCCCAACGAATTTACTCTAGATGATATACGTGGTGCATCAGCGGCTATCTTTATTGCAGGCAATGATACAGTATGCCTTTCCACTGCATCTCATTCACATGCAACTAACAATTACAGACTGCTACAACAGTTCAACTATTCGTCCTCTATCTTATGCAAAACCCCGAAGCGCAAGCAAAAGCACAAGCTGAGATTGACCGTATTGTTGGTTCAGACCGTCTTCCTACCTGGGACGACATTCCGAACCTTCCTTACCTAAACTTAATCCTCCAAGAGACTTATCGTATGAATCCACTTTCTCCATTGGGAATTCCTCATGCATCAGTCGATGATGACGTGTATGAAGGAATGTTTATTCCCAAGGGAACTATTGTCTACCCGAACGTCTGGGGCATGCACCACGATAAATCATTCTACTCGAAGCCTTTTGAATTTTGGCCCGAGAGATATCTACCCAAGGATCAGGGTGGAAATGGAGAGCCGTATCCCGTGGGAAATTTTGGTTTTGGCCGCCGTGTTTGCATTGGCCGAGTATTGGCTGAAAATAGCTTGATGATTGTATTGGCCAATATGGTTGCGACCCTCAATATTCGCTATCCCAAAGGTGCCAACGGCGAGAGAACACCATTTGAGCCTGAATGGTCGTACATTGGGCAAGCGTGAGTTTTCGTGATCCCTCGTTATGATGTGTAATTGACTAACAGACTATATTAGACATCCGCTTTCCTTTCCTGCTGACTTGATTCCAAGATCTCCCAAGGCAGAGCAATTGCTTAGGGCTGCTGTCGGGGCGGCCCGATAAAAGGCATTTAGCATGTGTATACTCTCTATCATGATCCAAAACTTTGATTGCGGTGGAGGTAATGTGATTAAGAGATAGCGGAAGTTTGAAAAAATATTCTTCCGGTAATGAAACTATTCGGCAATTCAAAAGGCGCGTTGGAACACCACTTTTAATGCAATATTGACATTGTTTTGACATTTGATATCTACTATGAACTTAAATACAGATTGGCCTTAGAATATCAGATTTGTACGTTTTTTTTTGTCAGGAAGTGTGCTTTTCCTTCACTTCTGCGCCCCAAGGCGCGTTGGCTGGGAAAAATCTCCCGCCTTGATTGCCAGGTTGGTCCGGGTCGAAGTCCAATCGATCGGGAATTTTCAAGCCAGATGGTAGATGATATCTAAGAAACCAGACAGATACACCGTCACGATATAGCCAAGGGTCTTCTGTTCGGCGCTGCCATTCTTCCAATTTCCCACGTAGACCTTCGAGAACGGAAGCGTGGGCGGGATCTTTAACCAAGTTTCGCAGTTCGTTGGGATCATTTTCCAAATCGTACAATTCTTCGGCTGGACGGAAGAAGTAATCTCTCAATTTCCGACCACCAATTAAAATATCCCCCTTGGATGAATCCATGTTGCGAATATCCTCCCAAGACAACGAACCGTAGAGATCTGCTGCAAAGGGAAAGTCGAGACGCCACGCCAGATTTCTGTGGTACTTGTAGCGCTGATCTCTGACGAACCTGGTCGGCCAGTAGTTGGTTACCTCATGAAAAGTGTGAGAGCCAAAGACTTGGTCATATCCTGGAAGCTGAGAGCTATTGCCGAGAAGCGAAATAAGTGAACGCCCTAGTCGCTTTTGGGTCTGGTCCACCACTCCTTTGTGGCCCGCATAGTCCAGTATAGTAGGAAGTATATCAACATATGAGATCATATTTGGACTAACTGCGGCTCCTGTCGACGGGTGACGGATAATAAGTGGTAGCCGTACGCCCGCATCATATAACGTGGTCTTGGAATTTAGGAAAGGCGGTCCATTATCGCTTAGGAAAATCACCAATGTCGAATCTGCAAGACCTGAATCTGACAGTGCCTCAAGAATAAACCCCACACCTTGGTCGAGTCGATGGATTGAGTTGTAGTATTCACTAAACTCAAATCGTGACCCAGGAGTATCATTGATGAATGGCGGGACTTCCACTTCCTCCGGTTTATATCCGCCTTTTGTGATGCGACTGTCGTATTCCTGATCGTTTCCAAAACCTCCTCTCGCCCGATCTCGATGGGGGTCATGGTATCCAACGGTGAGAAAAAAGGGCCGCGTTTCTTTTTCGGACTGTTGGAAGAACGTTCTTGCTTGGTCGGCAATGACGGCAACATCGCGCGTATCGCTTTCCTGTCTTTCTTCCCAGGGGTACACAGCTAGCGGTCCCACGTGTATCTTGCCTAGTATTCCAGTGCGATATCCGATCTGATTGAGAAGCTGAGGTGCGGTCTCAACGTGGTCGAAAGTCACAAAGTGATGACGGTGACTGGCGAGTCCATACTGTCCGTTCTGATGCGTGTGCTGGCCCGTATAAATCACGGAGCGACTCCCACTGCACGATGCTGTGCTCGCAAATGCATAGTCGAATCTCGTGCCTTCGGACGCGAGTTTGTCGATGTTGGGTGTCTTGATTGACTTTGCTCCGTAACAGCTCAGCTGCTTGCCTAGATCATCCGCTATTAGAAGCAGGATGTTCTTCTTGTCCGCCATGACGGAAAGGATGCTGCCTACAAATTGAAATTTCAATTGAGACACAGAATAAAATTCGTGGTAATAATAATTCTGGTAGACAGTAGCCATCGTGGGGTCTCTTTCTCTCCCAGTCACGCAAAAGCCCCGCCTGTTGTCCGTCCCAAATAGGAAACCCACGAGCAGCGGGCAAATTTCCCCATTTGGAAGCACGAAGTCGCCATGTCAGCCATCAATGATGCCTTCGCCGTTAGTAAATTGCGTGTTGGAAATTCTCGAGTCATGTCGCAAGCGATACTCTAACAACCTTCAGGCTAAACCACATGTCGCTTAATATCCGGATAATTCATGAATGCCTCATTTTCCACGAATGCTTTTTACTCTAGATGAGATGAATTTTCTATCATTACACACCCAGCTATCCATGTCGCAATAGTACCGGGGTTTGGTTCACACGCTCCTTGGTCTGATCGGGAGTTTTTTCTCTAAAATCTTCAACTATTGCGAGAGCAATTACACGACCGGCCCATTTGAGATCTCGAGCGAATAAATTCAATTGCTGGGGATGTCAGTTGTTTTTCATAATCTAAATTAATCAATGATCTAGGTACTGTTGCAAAAATGTCAAATTCTGAATGGCCGCCAACCCGTACAATGCCGTGATATTGGTAGACACCCAGCTGGCGTTATCAATAGCAACAGGTACATCACTGCCAGAGATGTGCACTGATTTCCAGGGCAGTGAGGGCGCGTACCCGTCTCCCTCGTAAAACTCCTTCCACGCGCGTCGAGCAAGCTGTTTGTCTAACAGTCCATGGGCTACATACGCAGTCAAGCGAGAGTGGCCCTGACGAAGTATGAGCTTAGGAAAGGCCACCCCGTATCGAGCTACCTGAGCACCGTTTTCTGCATTGTAGTACATGCAGTAGTCATACCATCTGGCTCGAAATTCGTCGAGTATGTTCTGTTCCCTGAAATCACGCAATTTCAGGTCAAGTAGCTCTGCACATGTCTCAACAAGGCCAAACATGGCCGACAAATGGGCCACCTGTACATGGCCATTATTCTGCGGATCGCTTGGAGGTGGGCTGATATTCCCACTTTGTATGTTCAAGTGTGCCTGGCCCGTTACAAACCCGTTCTTCAGTCGGACAATACCCTTGATAGAATTGAGCAGCTTGTCTCGATATAAGTTCCATTCTGAACCCCTTCTCTCCCATTCCATCATCCACGCAGCCGCCAGCGCCGACCAATCCGTGCCTAATGAGATGAGAAATCCTTTTTCAAGATCCAAAGGCACGCTATCTCGATCTTTGCGAACTTTTCTGTATGGATCAAGGATAAAGTATGTTTTTTCGGCCTCAAGTGTCTCTCGTATAATCTCCCCAGTTCTTTCATCACCCCCAGTCAGGTAATAGAAATACTTTCGATAAAGCACATTGGAGACACGACCCTGTTTACAGCTATCACTCCAATGCTGAACTCCATGCCTTGTTCCAAGCCCCTTGTACTGGCCGAGATGATACATGTCAACCTCGGAGGTGTGTCGAGTCAAACTTTCTGCGATACGGTAAACATCTTGTCGTCGTGTGCAAAGAAAGTAAAGCCACAGCCATAAGTCCGGAGATAGCTCAGAGTTGTCCCAAGCATATCCACCAACGTCATATCGCCAAGTTTGTCTATCTCCGTCGTAGGTATGCATTATGTCTCCATGATCCCAGAAGCCGTACCATCGCCGTTGAGTGATTTGCTTTTGATAAAAATCAAACAAAAACTCAAGATTCTGCAGGATATCATTGGTCTTTGATTTTGAGGTAATGGGAGACAATATTGAGAAAGGTGACCAGTAATCTCCAAAAGCTTTTGTGTCATGGATATATTCAGAGTCAGCAATGAGAAGAGGTGGATTGCGCATTTCATTCACAATACTCGACAGTATCGTCGTACTAGGCGTAGCTTCAAATGCGTACAAATACAATTCATTTGTCCGGGCTATACCGTAGGGTGTTCCCATGCCTTGTTCCCAGTCTTCGTATGTGATCCGCATCGCATCCAATTGATCATCATACGTCTCTTCTCCCAGTCCGTCATGGTAAGTACGCATGTCCATGGGCTCAGCTGCAGGACTGTACAGCCATAGAGTGATATCTCCAAGATCTGTATCCGCATTTCTAATATCCAGTTGGGTAGGGTATCTCTCCCAGAAATGGCGCATTCCGATACCCAGGCCTCCGCTCTGCGGTCCACCAAGATAGACAAAACCACTAGCTTTTGTTCCTCCTGGAATGTTTACCCAGCTATGTCCTTCTTTGGTTCTTTTCTTCATTGTATAGCCGTCGGAGGAAAGTTGCTGTAAGGTGAAGTCACTCCACCTTGGAACCCATCGCAAACCGGACCTGAAGTCGGGGTTCCATTGCCCTGGAGCTGGCGTTGGCAGGCCAGAAGTCTGCGCGGCTCGTACATCGTGACCGGGATCTTTCCATAGTCCGGTGACATTCTGCACAGCTTCATGAAATATTCCGCCATCTTCACCGGCGAGTCTCACGTGTCGGTCATATGGTGGCTCATCTTTTAAGGGTATGTGGAATCGAATACCGATACCTCGAATAAAATGTTCTTGTGGATCTTGATCATAGATGATGGTATGTACAACTCGAATCGAGTCTGAATTTGCGTAGAAATAGAACCGTAAGATAAAGGGAAAACATCCAGATTCAGAGAAAGTTGTTTGTTCTGAGGAGGCTAGTTGCCGATGCTTCCCTTCAATACGTACTACCGCTCTGATAGGGCCTTCGTGTTCAATTTCAATCTTCTCAATTTGTCCCTTGAGATTATTTTGACAGATCCGACCATCAAACCCCTCGACATCAGTCGCCACTGACGATTGGTATCGATAAATCAAGTTTCCATTTTCGGCAACTATTTTTCCAGTAGTTAAATGAACTATCTCTTTAACGATAGAGTCGCCCGTGGTCGAGAACGTTACTTTAATTTTCCCGGTGTCTACTTCCAAGCTTCCCGGTGCCGAATGCACCTTGGTCGATGGTATAGTCTTGTCAAGGCTGGTAGGGCCTTCAGTTGGAGCCGACGGCGAATGAGCGGAATCAACCGAAAGGCTAGTAGGATACTTGGATAAACCCGGTATTGCGTGACCGGTCCATTTGACTGAGCCATCCGGCCAGTAGGCAATGTTCCATGATTGCAATGGTACTTGCTGCCCATTCGGGTCGAAGCAAGCCAGACTACTGCAGTCTGAGAAGCATTGACCCTGTCCCCAAGGGACGGCAAACGTCGTGCCTGTGTTGGCAGGAGCACTATCACCTACCCAGTCAAGTGTAGGCATGGCTTTCATTCACAATCTCCAGGATCGCGTTTCTTAATGATAGAGGGTTAAGGAGCATTGGCGTATTTCAGACCAGAACAATCAGCAATCGGGGCGTTATGGCGTCAGAATCAGCTCGTTGTAGGAATTCATGAAAGTACACCATCGTGGGATCTCATCAAAAGATTGTAGGCACCATGTTGCAAGAAATTTCCATAGTATGACTATATTAGAAACAATTAAGATTTTTCGGCGTCGGAATGTCCCGACTTGGGCTTCAGTATCCAGAAACTCGGTGCGGCAAGAGGGCCACCTTGGAAGCTAATTGAAGATATACTTTCAATATAAATCTTCCACCAATCTTAGACGCTATTGAAGAATCTCCCGGCTAATTCCATTTACATCGTTCTAAAATATGAATATGGTGGAGTACACTCTGTAATTCGCGACCTCCGATTGACTCAAAATGGCATCGATTGATGCCATCGGCGCTTACATGACGAACTGCGCTACCAACGCCCTAGCTTGTTTGCCTTTTCAACAATCAGTTCCACACCCAAATCTTATCAGATATTGATGATAAAAAAAAGTGGCCAAATATTCTCTCGGGCTAGGTACTTGCGATTGAGATGTACGAACCAAGTATGTGAAGCAGACTTGTAGATAAGCACTCCAATCAATTTCGGAGAAGACTAGAATGGTAAGCCATCCACCACGTGAATGACACCATGTACGGCAGATATCACGTACCGAACTCGAATAGATTGTCCTAAATCATCTCTTCAAAAACTTTTCAAATCCTTCCAGTACTTAATGCGTTCTACCGAGCCTATGGTGAACTCGGAATGGCTTAGTTTTGAGACAGCATTCCAAGTCCAACTCTCCTGGCTTCCCAGAACACATATCAGCGTGATTGTGTTATCCAATTGTCGCCATGGGGACTCCTGATGTTAAAGTCGCGTCTGATTCCTCTTCAGAGGTCAAGGCGACCCAAAGTCTGAACGTCAAAGGCCAGCCGAGTGACCTTGCCGAGCCTGAAGAGATCCACGAATACCAGTCGGTACTCACCTCTTTGTTTCAACGCAGAAAAAGGGTCGACCCGGATGCTATCGCTACTACTCGCAGTGTGTTTGACGATCCGTTACTTCGGCAATACTACCAGCCTCACCCCAAATACGAGAATCTCCACCGATTTGATATAGATGAAAGATGGACATATCGCGAAGAAGCTGCTGTGCGACGCAAGACCGATTGGACCATTCTATTGTGGATCCTTGTCATGTTTTTTGGCCTCAACTTGGATCGAGGAAATTTGGGTAACGCCGCTGCGGATAATCTGTTGAAGGATCTCAAAATCACCACCAACGACTACAACAATGCACAAAACATGTACCGCGTTGGCTTTCTCATTGCCGAGATTCCTTCACAAATGATAGGCAAGAGGTTAGGTCCAGATCGATGGATTCCCATCCAGATTATTGCCTGGAGTCTGGCATCTGGCGGTCAATTCTTCATGCAGAATAGGGCTGGCTTCTTTGCATGTCGGTTTTTTATCGGCTTATTCATGGGTGGATTCATTCCAGACGCTATTCTTTACCTGTCGTACTTCTACACGAAGACAGAAATGCCATTCCGTCTGGCCTTGTTCTGGTTCACTGATTCAATGTCTGGTGTTATCGCATCTTTTATTGCCTACGGCGTACTGCACATGCGGGGTGTAGATGGCCGCGAGGGTTGGCGATGGCTTTTCTTGATTGAAGCTCTTATCACCCTAGTTATTGGCTTCCTCAGTTTCCTCTTTCTCATTCCTGGTCCGACACAAACAAAGACATGGTGGAACCCCAACGGATATTTCACCGAGAGGGAAGAAAAAATTATCGTCAACCGCGTTTTGCGCGACGATCCGTCCAAAGGTGATATGCACAATCGTCAGGCATTATCCTTGAAAATGTTGTGGCAAAGTTTGAAGGACTATGATTTGTGGCCTATTTATGTCATTGGCATACTGTTTGAAATTCCAACAGCTCCGCCAAAGTCGTATCTTACACTATCTCTCCGCAACCTCAAGTTCACTACATTCCAGACAACGTTGCTTTCGATACCTGTCACAGTATTCGCCTCCATTAATCTCCTGATTGTCACATGGCTTACGGAGCGATACCATCAAATCTCTATTATCGGTCTTCTCACGCAAATATGGTGTCTGCCCCTTCTAATAATTCTATTCAAGTTAGCCGGAAAGTTGTCCAACTGGGGTCTTTACGCAGTCACGTTTGTGCTTTTAGGCTGGCCTTCTCCTCATGCAGCACAAGTCGGTTGGTGCTCTCGTTTGAGTAACACAGTCCGAACGCGAGCAGTGAGCGCTGCCCTTTACAACATCACCATTCAGTTGTCGGGCATTGCGTCTTCTAATATTTACCGCTCGGATGACAGCCCATTGTATCATCGAGGCAACAAACAGCTCATTGCTATCAATGTTGCCACCATTGTTGTTTATGCTCTTGCCAAGGTATATTATGAGGCTAGAAACCGGTGGAAGAAGGCTCGATGGGAAAAGCTGAGCCCTGAAGAAAAGGCGCACTACCTGGAGACGACTAGTGATTTGGGCAACAAACGTTTGGACTTTCAGTTTGATTCTTGAGTCTCTCTATGTCCTTTGAACTCACTTCAAGGTCTGCATCTGCACTTGTGAGTTCTGATGGCTCTACCTGTTAGATATAGCAACGCACGCATTAGGTGCATATAATCGGCAGTTACCATTTAATAGCCATAATGATGAATATTCTATAACTTCCTACTATTTAAGGCCTCTACAAGTTTTTCAAACCAATTCTAGGTTGACTTTGCAAGGATCAACATATTGGCATACGGTCTATCGACCTCACGTCGCGAGTGAAAATACTGTCAAGCAAATGCATCACAAACTATTGATATCCAATACCTCAACCAAGGGCCGTCATGTGAAACTTGATTCATGCGATACACTCCCTTAATAGATATTAGCTTAAAAATCAATACGCGCATCGTCCGAATTTAATTTAACTGACTGTTCTTAGACCTAATGTTAAACATATCTAGTTCTGATAAGCGATCAGAACTAGTCAGCGCGCAATTCTTGGGGTTACAACTATTATGTGGGTAATAAGCTGAATATTATACCCCTTCTGCGTTGCATTTATACTCTTAGCAAGTGCACAAGCATTCCCAGGCTGAATCCCTCAGTCAGTTGGGCTTCCCGGAGTGTAGACTAGAGGCAACTTACAACATCCGACTTTTTTTCGGGCGTCAATATTCTTTGCTCTATCATCTTATACAAGGCTTAGAGCTCGGCTTCATATCGATGTATCTGATAGAACTTCTGCCGAAAGTTCTCAATAGAGATCTCCGAGATTATCGAGATCAAGCCAGACACTGTAGTTTGTATCAAACTTCCCTCATGTCACCACACTTTCAGATAACAGATATACTGCAATAATGCAGTCTCTGAAATGTAGACTGTCGGGAACTTCGCAGGTGATTGTTGATATGTTGTCAAGACAAGACAAGATCTTGATCAGAGATACTGATCAAGATCTTGTCTTGTCTTGCTAGAATACTCAAGTACTAAAGTTTGCGCTAATTCACTTGATTTTTTCACGAGTTTGAGCGCAATAATCTGTAATACTACTATTTTTTATCACTCCACTACTTTTGGTATTGAGATGTACCATACCAACTCGCTAGCGAAACTTGACACAACCTCGGAATAACTTACAAACATAGCTTAGCATATCTTGAAGAGAATTAAAGCGTGCACCGTTGTTGCGAACAGCTGTACACAATTTGGTTAGCAGCTCTAACGAGTAATAATACTGGTAAATGGTAATCAAATAGGTTGCTGGGTCCTGCCGTCCCCGATTATATGCCAAATTGGAGCAGTGTTAGGCTAAAGAGCTAATAAATATTCCAGCTTGCGTATATCAATCGCATATATGGATATTTTATGTGTTCATGATGTCGCCTACAGGTAAGTAAAGAAAACCCTCTTAGGGTTAAATAAGAGCACTTTTCAAGAGACGCGGACCTATATTCCAGTAGTTGATCGTGTTATAAAAATCGGCCAGACTTCAGAATGATTCTATCATGGGATTTCAACATGTACCGTAAGGTGACGTACACATTTTGTTTACCATTTTAGAGAAGTCCAATAAAATTCATAAATTCACACCTGGCAACACACACATCAACATTTTACATTTCACCTCGGTCAATCATGATCCTCCAAGATTTGCAGGTTGTTGAATTATGCTCAGAGATTGCTACTACCATCGGTAAGTACAGAGACCTGTTATCAGAGATATTGCACCCACAAGCTAAATAACGTCAATCAAGAGAATAGCGATGGTTGATACGGACCTAAAACGCCCGTCATGTGCCGACCTAGCAGTTAAATAATAAATCGAGACGACCTCACGGCATCCACCATCATCATTCTCGCTTGCTTTATCATACCATAGTAAATCATATAGTATGTGTGCTGCTTATTGACCCAATTAGTTGCCTCCGTATCATATGTTGAGCTGAAGATCTATGTGGAGATTTTTCAAAACGAACCAAAATCAGCCAGCCTATTAAACAAGCCATGGATGCCGCCTTTAGAGACGATCCCTTTTATTGTGAAATGTACAGCAGTGACGTTTATCAATACATGGTGTATCAATTACGAAGTACTGGAGGAGGAAGTTCCATATATATTTGGACTGAGTGGAGGCACCATGATTAGTGCATATGTTATACTTAACTATCTTACCTGCGTCGGTGCTCTCACGGGGCTGACCTGTATGACTCATTAATCCACTTTGGTAAAATGTATAAGTAGCGCGCGCCGGGGAGAGCTCAAAATGCATCTCAAAGGCCACTTCGATTGCATTTTTCTCGCATCTGGCTTCCCCGCTCTACAACTATCGAGTGCGTCAATTACCACAGTGTTTCGCACCTGGCCGTGGACGGAACTGTCAAGCTCTATTCAGCTTCTTATCGATAGACCATTCAATTTCAAGTGCAATAATTATCCGTATCTTAGGAAACCAACTAAACGAGAAATATGCGAACTCTACTCCTCCTCGGGGGAATGACCCCTGATGTGACTGAGCTCTATTATCGGACCATTAACAGTGTCGTTCGCACTCATGTAGGCAGTCGCTCCGCCGCCCCTCTTTACATTTACAGCGCGAATCTGGAGGAGATGATACAGCATGCTTCAAAAAAGGACTGGTCCAGCTTTGCTTCCGTGTACAAAGATCCAATCAAAGCTCTGACCTCTGGATCCCAACGAATTGATGGGATTGTCGTATGCGCTATCCTTGCTCACAAAGTTACAAGTCGACTTATTACCGAGTCCAAAGTCCCTCTACTCCACATAGCCGATTGCCTTTCCGCGTACATTAAGAGTACTCACCCACATATTGCGCGTCTTGGTCTTCTTGGCCCGAAAGTCACAATGCTTGACTCTGAAGATCCCGATTTCTTCATTGGGCGCTTACAAAGCCCCCAGCATTGGTTTGAAGTAATCATTCCTCAGGGCGATGTTGACATCGAGGAGGTCAATAGAGGGATGCTAGAGGAGGTTGCAATAGGGCGAACATTTGTGACCGAGCCGACAAAAGCTATGTTTGTCTTGCAGGCAAAGCGGTTGATTGAACGAGGGGCTCAAGCTATTGTACTTGGAAGCACTGACCTTGGCTTTGTCTTTGATAAAGATGCTCTCCCAAACGATATCCCTGTTTTTGATCCGGCGGAAATTCATGCGAAGCAGGCTGCGGAGTGGATTTTACAGTTGAACTAGCCTTGTCAATTAAATAGATCCTAGGTCTCTATTGAGAGGCTCTTTCAATACCTAACTGGTCGTCCCACACACTGAATTGGATGTTCATAGCCCCAGGGCGCGTGCTGAACTGTCTCTGTGGAGAAAGAAAGACCGCACTTATGAGATAGTTCAGTTGGTCGTCAAGTGTTTTTCTTTGATTGATTGACTGTTAGGTTTTGTGGGGGCTAAGGACAAGCAGTGGATAATATTCCCAACACCATGATGTCATTCCATGCTGTCCGTCTCGGTGTTTCGTCAGAATCAGAAATTGCCCAGCCTCAGCCCACATCTTGGCGATGAAACAGTCATTTTTTGAATTATTGACTTGAATGGTTATATAAAACGACAAATCCATGGGCACATCCATCGTTAACCGGATATAACATATACGCTTGAAGATTTTCCAACTTGTATAGTCTTCCACTTGAAATTATCATAAACTTGTCCAAACGAAATGCCTTTTAACATCAGCGCACTCGCTTCTGGGCCGGCGGGTACAACTATGCTTGGAGAAAGAGGCGGTATTGAGGCAGCTGCGCAGCGAGGCCTTGAGCGTCAACAGCACGAGAGAAAAGAGGCAGTTGCGCGAGAAGGCAAAGCGCTGAACGACGCAGTGTTTGACTCTGGGACTACCCTTACTTCCGAAAATGTGGAAATGGACGAAGGCAAACGAGACAACGATCTTGTCAACATAAAATCTGATCTGGAGGGTAAGATGATCAATGAGGACGCTTTCTCACATAAAGAGAACTCTCATCACATCGACGAGGGATCGTCGCAAAAGCATAATGAAGGGAAATGGGAGAGGTTCAAGAAACATTTCCAGTAGTCCGAATACTTATGCATCAACCTATCTATCAACTGCTGTTAGGGTACCGGCTAAGGTTAGCCACTTCGTCTACATGTGTAGTATCAACAGCACATTGAAATAGTCATTAAGCGTTTCATTTGCGTTGGGTATGGACATAAATACATCATCTCAATCGTCACTCTCCGTTTCCCATGAATCGTCATTTGTGCCAAATAAGCCATTCGGCGCAGATTCTGGGTCCTCCAACGAATGCTGCATAATCAACTGAAGCAGTCCTGCCAACTGGCTCGGTCCCGGACCTTGTGCTTCCATAAACTCGTCATCATCTTCGTATTCAAAGTCAGACTCATGAGACTCATCTGGCTCATCATCAAAGTCGGGTAATTTATATGGGCATATTCGAAAGTCTACTTTGGTTCCGCTGAACATGTTCTTTAGGCTGAGAAAACATTGTTCCGGCGTTTGACCCGGCGGAATAACTTGCCCTGACAACTTAATGGGCCGAGTAATGTCTGTTGCAAGTACCATAAAGTCGGTGAAGTTGGGGTATAGATTTTTTTTACAGTCATTTGCAATATTCTTGGCCATATCCCGAATAGACAGATTGCAATTAGTAATGTGAAGTGTTTTGAGTGATGGGGGGAATTGAGGGTGTGGTGGAAGAAGCTCATGCGAAATGACAATGGTCTCGAGCACGCTGAAGTCGCGAAAAGAACCGATTTTGACTTGCTCAGACACATACTCGGCAATATTCTCAAGTTCCCACGGTTCCCATGCGAACGCTAGATGGAAGTGTTCCAAAGTGTCCTTGTGTCCAAGGAGGGCTTTGTGGGCTTGCGCAGCGTTGAACTCCGGCACTTCTCTCGGAATCAGCGTTCGATGGTCCCGTGGATCCAGGCCAAAGTTGTCATAGGCGAACAATTTCAATCTCTTGCACGCTTGTAAAAGCTTTGGGAGGGCTATAGCGTCAATATAGCAGTGATGGAATGCCAGCTCTTCCATCGCCAATATTCCCGGCGTCCAGGAAACCGGGAACATGTCACCATTGAGATCACCATACTCAAAGTTCGCATTAGCAAGCTTGGGACGGGTGAGCACTTCCTCGTAGGCCATGATAGGGTAACCGGCACTGTCATCATCACCGTCAATCCAGAGAAGCTCGAGATTGGACAGAAGTGACGGTTTTTGGGCAAAGAGTTGGATGATAGGCTTCATTGAAAATTCACCACCGGGCAGACACAGTTGACGAAGATTTGGTGTCTTGTTAACGAGTAGGGCTATGTAGACGCTAAGGTCGGATTTGTTGGTAGCCGCCATCCAGACTCGCTGCTCCTGGTCGGCTAGCCGCAATTTGAGAATTGCATCACTGAATAGCTTGGAATCCTCACCATCAATGTCCACAATAAAAGGCCCCAATGCCAATGGATTCATGATGGAGATGCGCTGCACGTGTAATCCGAGCTCTGCACTGCGATAAAGAGACCTAGTAAACGAGACAATCTTCGCCATACTGCCAGACAAGCCATCCTCATCGAAGTCGCGAAACAGGAGCGGCTGGGCTAGCTCGCGGAAAAACCTCGAGACCAAGCAAACACTGCGAAGATCTTTCAGCTTGTCGAAATCATCACGATCACCATCATCGCCGCTATCATTCTTTCCCAATTTGTCCTCGGTAGCATCATTCGCCTTTTCGCCTCTGACGGATAGATCCAAAGGTTCATCCTCAAAATCAGTGAGGAACTCAAAAATTTGTCTCAAAAGCTCTACTGGGAGGTCTTGGATAAAAACCATGGTCGGTGATGAATATAAATATTATAGAGTAAGACCTTGAGGCCTGATTCTGAGGCGCCCGGAAAGTCGGTCAGGAGACTCGCCGCGTCCCAGCGCGTTAATAGTATGATAGGCTAGTCTACGTTGGGATAAGCGGTGATTTGTACATATTCAGCACTAAGCCTGCACTATTCTAGCCAGATCGCTCTCTGCTCGCACAATACTTTTGAGATCTCGTTCGACGTTGCACATATCAACCTACATAGGTCTATCCTGGGTATTTGTTAGTCAAAAACAAGCGCTGCTTTGATCACAGTTTTGTTCTTCAGTGCGTCGAGACATTCCTGCCACTGTTCCAATCGGAATGTCTTGTTCACGATGCCAGTCACCTTGACCTTTCCTGTATCTATTGTATGCTATTAGTACTATTGCTTCCGTGACGTTGATCGTGAAAAAATGGCTATGTGCACTCACCGAGATAATCAATGGCAGCAGGAAACTTGTACACCTGACTGAAAGAGCCGATTATGTTGATCTCCTCCTTGAAGATTTTATTCGGTGATAAAAGGCACCGAGCGTCATCTGGATATACGCCGTAGACAACAAGCTTTCCCCCTTTTCGTACGAAATTGATTGATTCTTCGAGGACTTCAGCGCTTCCAGTTGCCTCGACAACAATATCGAACCCGTATGGGTTCTTGCTCTTTACACTTTCGCGAATTTTTTTTGCCGCTTCTTTGTCTCGAGGCAGTTCAACATATTCGTCCGCAGCATTGAGTGATCGTGCAAGGTCCACCTTAGGCCCACCAGGCGCAGCGATAACCAAGTGGCTAGCGCCATGAAGGCGAAGCATTTGTGCTAACACGAGTCCAGTTGGTCCGGCACCAAAAAGAAGGACCTTTGATCCCAACTTAGGAGCAATCTTATCCATGCCATGCGCAGCACAAGAGGCAGGTTCGATTAAAGTGGCATCGACATCGGAAATATTTTGGAACTGAAACACTCTGAACGAGGGATACACGGCATATTCGGCAAATCCACCGTCGACCATCACACCATGGGCGATGAAGTGCTCGCAAAACAGTTCGTCGCCGCGACGGCAGTAATGGCATTTACCACATAATTCGGAGTTGTCTGCCACCACGCGATCACCGACTTTGAACCCTTGAACGCTAGAACCGAATGCTGCGACTACACCGACGGTTTCATGGCCGGGTACAAGGGGAAACTATAAATCAGCTGATTAGCTCCGCCATGGACTTGCTTCTCTGAGAAAGCGGCTATAAATCTACCTGTGCTCCGAATTCTCCATCATGGATGTGCAAATCAGTGCCACAAACGCCACTGGCCTTCACTTTGATCTATGGCTTCACTTTTAACAAGTCATTCCCTCATATCGCCCGAATCTGTCTACTTACCAAAACATCATCATCCCGAATAAGTGGCAGAGGTTTCTGAACGACACTAAATTTTCTCGGCTCTGAATATTCTACTCATCCGAAAGAAATTATCAGCATCGATGACTCTCCGTGTAACTAGATGCGAAAATTCGATGACGGGAGAGAATCCAACCTAAAGCCTTCATTTGCGAAGGCAAATTGAAAGATGTCATTTTGATTTGTGTAATCACTCTGAGAAAGCTCGAGGAGTCGAAGACGAGATGTATGTAATAAATGCTCCATCGTTGAGCCTGGGTAAGAGCAATGGACGTACTTCTGTTGGCCTTCACATCGCCAGCATTGGCGTGCTTCGACACGGGGGTAGCAATCTACCCCGCGGACGCATGTATGGGAGATGAAGCGCTCCACGCATTGCGGAGCTTTTTGTTTTGCGCCACTTACCAGGCAGACAAAGCAGAGCTTGACTAGAGAATGATTCTGAAAACAACGCGCTTAGGTCATGACATCGTATATCACTCTTGTCTGCTGAGTGTGGGTATAACCATTGGCCATTTCCCTTGACCACAAAAAATAGGATCACGGTCGACGTCGTTTGCAACGCATCTTTCTCCGAGCAATTACTATTCAAGAGGTTATTGCGGCCTTTTCAGTCCCTTATCATTGGTTTTTGGTCACACATCGAAGCAATGGTAATAGGCAATTGAAGATTGACATGGTTCATTCAGCATGTGCACTTGTGTGTTCAGATGACTTCTCTTGGCCTAATTTTTACGATTTTGATAAATGGCATGCACCTGGTCACAAAAACGAGGCACATGGTGGCTTAGTGATGCGGAGATTGACCTGACCGCGTGGATGTCTTGTCATTTACCCATAATACACGACGCGATGCGAGGAATGGTCGTCTCGAGGGTCAGCGAGAACCCCGGCAGCCGCATGTATACCGATGACCGAGCCAGGCGAAACCATTTTGTGGCCTCTCTGCCGTAGCTGGATTGAGTATACATAGCCATGAGATTTCCTAGTATGTTACGCCGGTCTTGCCCTTTTGGAAGAATCTGGACAGTGAATAAATCTGGAGTGACGGACTGCGGTCTCTCTACCGACGCGATCGCAATTGCGACACGTCGACACGCTAAATACCAGTGTATATTACATAAGCGTGGTGACTAAGCATGGGTACAGAAATTGAAATAGAGTCATGCGGAATGACTCTGGCAGGGAAGAGGTAATAGTACCAAAACGGTAAGCCTCAGTCCTGCAACCTCACGTCGAGTATGTTGACTGCTGTGGAAATGTAGAAAGTACCCATTGAAAAGCTACAAATACACCGGAAGACGGAGAGACACAAGCCACACGTCTATGTAGCTCATACACTGTTATCAGATCCTTGAATGCCTGGAAGAGCCTCGTACTGGCCTCGGATTCTTCCAATATCTGGATACATATATCCTTCAAGTAATCAATAGAACTTTTCGCATAGATAACCGAAGTCCGCGTAAACATACTTAACCTTGTACGGTTCAGGAACATCGGAAAATAGCAGGCAGTGGGGCCTTCCTCTGTGAACATGGAGGCACAAGCACTTTGAAAGGATTATCCGAGTATTGAGATTTTTTCAGGTCATTGCTTATAAATATTACGATGTATCGAATTTATAACTATACTATGATGTTCTAGGTACCTAGGTACAGATGTGTACGTGTGAGAAGCGAGATATAAGGTCGAAACGCCATGTGTCGCACAATTGTTTATTTCTACAGGGCTGTCGAGCCCGTTGGTTGCGAGCGTCAACTTACCGACTGCATTTCCTTGAGGGTCCTACATCTGCGATGCTATTAGAGCGCCGATATTCGTGGAATGAACATTACGTCGGCATATTGTGTAATCGCATAACGGATGCTAACCGAATATGGCTACCAATTCGAATTATCTCCACAAAAACAACGTATTTTTCTGTAATATAACGGTTACAAGCCTGTTTCTTCTATTGTCCGATACATATCGAAATTGCCGACGCCGATAAGGTTTTCATATCAGACTAGATGACTCATTTCTGCTCAGACTGACTCTGCCTAAAACATGTATGAATTGACCTGAAATTGAAGAGATGGTGATTGAACGAGGCGCAACATCATTTTCAGCAAGATCAAACAAGAATAGCTCAATTTTGACTCTACCAAGGCTCAACTGTTCAACATGCACGTTACAACGGGTGATCTCAATAACCCGAAGCTCCGAACCCTTCTCACCTACCACTTCCAAGATCTCCAAACCAAATCAGCGCCCGAGACAGCGTTCGTGTTAGATCTCAGTGCGCTTCAGAAACCAAATATAACCATCTACACTGCCTGGGACGGCGATGAATTGCTCGGTTGCGGCGCCATCAAGGAGTTGGACCCGACACATGGAGAGATCAAGTCCATGAGGACTGCGCCTGAGCATCTACGGAAAGGAGTGGCCAGGGCCCTCGTGCAGCATATGATCACCGAAGCAAAGCAGAGGAAATATAACCGACTTAGTCTGGAGACTGGAACGGTAGCTGCGTTTGCGGACGCTAAACGATTGTATGAGCGCTGTGGTTTTGTACGATGCGAACCGTTCGCCGACTATGTCGCCCACGAGGATAACATGTTTATGACGATAGAATTATAGAGAGGGTTGGATGCATTCCTGTATTTAGGTTCATGAAAATTGGATGTCTGGACGTTGCGCGCATTTGGATCTTAAAGGACCGGCAAACCTAACCCTGAGGCACGGTGATGTCATATGAAATATACAACGCGTGACGCGGTCTGTCATCTTGAACTATTCTTTTTACTAGACTGCTTTTATTCTTTCAGTGCCATATACACGATATAAGAGCATTGCCATTGATCCACTTCCAGCCCCGGAAGACGCCCGAGGTATCCCATTTCTCCTTAGCATACTTCAACTCTTTGTCTTGCTCATCTCCCCAAAATCATGACTAACACGTCTGAAAGTCATATTCACCCGTATACGCACTGACCAAGTGTTTCATCATCTCTGATACCTACGCTTGATTGCGTGCATTGTCGTCCTCACCTTCCCAAATGCCAGACAGCGCCAAATAGTGGTCTGATTGCAAACCCAACGCCATAGGCGGCAAGTCACGGCGGCTGTTTGAAATTATGGAGTTTTAGAGAGCTAGTGACTTTCTTGTGTGTAACGTTAAGAAGGCAGATTTGAGATTCGAAGTGACATCTGAATTGTCATTCAGAAACGAATTATCGACACAATATCCGTGTTCTTCTCGATATGCCTCCCGTTTGTAACGGAGCTATTCATTAAATTTCGTGTCATCACAAACTGAACGAACTGCTGCCCAGGTCAGGGTGAGACTCGTCTGCAAGACGCAGGACTTCTCTGACGCTTCCTTCATTGTCGCTAACGGCCAAAATGGCAACTTTTATGCAGTACTCAATCTAATCCGGAGGGATATTTTCCGATCGCGGCGATTTTCAGACCCTCGTTGAGGCCCGAGGGAATCTACGGTCATTATTAGTGCGGGATTTGAGTTGCTCGTTTTATAGCACAGTGGTTCAGTCGAGTATGAATACAGAGGGTAATTGTCTCCCAACTTCAATGCTCAGTTGAATACAGCCTGATATTGACTTAGGCTATAGACATACAACGAGGACTTGCCGAGTTTTGGTATCGGTTTGGTCTGAAGATGAACACGTGTTATTAGCCCCGGAAATTCTGGACTGGCGCCTCGTGCTGCCCAGAGAAGGTAGCTATCTTGCTAAGAATCCGCTTGGACAATTCTTTTGCAGCTTGTGACTACATGAATAGTGATGACAGCAATAAGAATCAACTGGCAAGGGACAGACCGGTTGGGTGGAAGGAGGAAGACGTGCGAAGTAGAGGACAAAGCTACATATGACCAACATTGGGAATTATACCCCATGCCACCACGGAGCAAGTAGCCCCTAGTTCTCACGTCCGGACAACGTCCAACGGGTTGTTTCCTTCTGCGGACTAACCTACTATATCAGCGACTCGTATCGCTCAACCCGGTGAGGCAGCACCCAGATTAACTTTTAGCTTTGCTTTGCTTTCTATATAATGATCGGCATATGACATAATATAATTTGAAAATTATAGCTGCTGTATCTTACATTTTTATTCATTGGAATCTGAGCACTACATTGAATAAGGATACCTATGTTTTGAAACCTTACCCAGCCCACAATGCTGCATGGAAAGTCATCCGGTCATTTCATTTTTCTGCAGAACTGTGGATCTGTTCGTAGCAAGTTCCATTCGACCCAAAAATCTTTATCGAATGATTATGTAAAAAGATACATATCTGATGTCTAGCGGATCATTTCTAAATATTTTACGTGACCAGTCATTCAGACCAACTCCAATTCCACTCTAAAACCAACCGAATGCAGCAGTGAATATCAACGGCAACACTCCGAAAGCGACTTCAGGTTCAATTGCTATAGCTGCGCCAGTAGGAACCGTCGTCAAACTTCCTGTCTTTGATGCTGAGCTGACTACCGCCGAGCTGGATGCAGTTGCCTTACTGCTGCACCCCCAAGTTCTTGAAGTAGTGGCAGGGGCCACATTACTCGCGTTATACGGTGCCGCAGTGATAGTATATGTTTTGTTTAGAAAAGTGACCGTCATAGTCTCACCACCTGGCGGGCTGGTGAGTGATAATGCCCCAGGAGTATTGCTCAGCGCTTGAGTTTGGTTTGGTGGGAGATTGTTGACATCCACATATGTGCCGTTGTCAGCCGTGGGAATACCAAACTGACCGTAGCAGACGTCATATGTGAGAGCATCGCACGAGCCATTGGCGGCAATGTTCGCCTGGCCTTCCTCGACCAGAATTGGCACACCGAGGATGTCCTTTTCAGTACCCGGACAAATGCCGTATGACCTAAGTAACCATAGTCATTAGCTTTCGATAATCTCGCTGTTTCCCGATAACTTAGGATGGAGCACATACGCGCTCACAGCGGCGCTGTATACGCAGCATTGGCATTCGTGGGATTGAGTCTGGTTGTTCATAGCCCAGCAAGTGTACAAAGTGTCATGGTTCAAGGTGGCATTAATCAATGAATTACCCAGGTTGCAAGAGCAGCTGTCGGGTGCATCGGCAGGGGCTGGATAGAAGGGTGCACTTTGGATATGGTCTCGGTCGATTGCGAGGAGGTACTCTGATGTGATATATTGATAGGCGCAAGTATATACCTGATTAATCCTGTTAATTTTCTCTGGAACAATTTTATTGGAATTTTGACCAGCATATACCTTATTCCAGCAGCTGCCATAGTAGCAGAGCATTTCATCAACAAGTGCCTGCACCTCACACGCGGTAATACTGGCATTGGAGTGACTGGCACATTCAATAGCAGTGGTGTTCGCATTATTGAGGCATGATGCAAATTTAGTTGGGTCAACGCAACCTTCAGGATCAGGTGTTGTGATGTTTTGCGCTTGAACATTGAGAGCAAACACGAGAACGGCAGCGCCGAACAGTAGTATACCACGCATCCTGAAATTGAATACCCTCAAATCCGAAAAGTATCCTTCCCTCTTTTTTTCGTTGTGAATTTACCTCATATCCCGTTACATCCACCACCTTATATACCAAAACCTAAAGGATTTTGTTTCCTTTTCATCGAGTCTGAAATCTTGGTTTTTGGTGGGAAATGCCGATGATTCAGCCGTTTAAACCATTTTTAATTGACTATTCTACATACGAACTCCTATCCCCCCACCCCCCTGTCCCCCCAGTTAGGTCAATGCATACTGGAACCCTGCCCCCATAAATAAGAACGTTGTTAAACCGAGTAAATTTAACTCCGGATAAGGAAAGGTAGGTATGGTTCGCTTTCGAGCTCTCAGACAACCAAGATATATTAGATTTTGAAAATCCTGGTATTAGACCATGAGCTAGCAAGCTTGTCTCTGATACGTAATCACGCAGCTTTCAAGTCTAATTTTTCGAAATTTCGCTAAAAATCTCTCCCTCTACAGACATTGATCATGGATATCTCTTGCTACCGGAGAATTATGATTTAGGAGACTTAAGGCTATGGGACCTAGCGTATGCAGCTTGATGCCCCTAACCCCTGCACTAAGAGAGCTTATTTTAGCTCGGCGGGCTGGGAACATCGGCGGACTTTCTAGTACTCCGCGTGCGAGAGGTGGGTACACTAGAGTCCTCGCTTTCTATGCACGGAAGTCTGCAAGAGAGTTACGGGGAAGATCCAAAATGGCCCAATCCATGGGCCAGCGTCGGATTCTTGAAGACTAATTCTTGCTCCGAATTTAAGCTGAGTGATTTAGCTAATCCTGAAGGTATAGCCATACGTTTCGGCCATTTGTATCTGTCTACTCTAGTTTTTACTAGCTTTTTCACTACCAGAAGAATGTTGTTAGAGATCACAAGAAATTTGTCTCTATCGACTGACGGAGATTTGTTGTCGTTCAATTCGAAAACGTGTCATCTAGTAACAAAAAGGGTGTGTAGGATACTATACTATTTACTATCCTAACATTATCCTAGCTTAGGTCATTTTAATGTATGTGTGCAGAAGATACGTGAGATAGTATGAACCATGATGGAAGTTTGAAATGCATCATTAAATGTGTACACTTATTCAGTTCAATCCAGGACGATCAAAGATATGAAGAGAAACTATTCTATTACCAGTCACAATCACCTGAGCCCTCCCCCACAGGTACACTCTGGGGATTATGGAAAACATCGTGCTCGTCATATTCCTTCTTGATTTTTTCCAAACGCAGCAGGTTGTCGGCCCAGTACAGTTCAGGCCCGTTCGAAAGTAGAGGATCAACATAGCCTGCATAGGCGTAGAAAGTCTCGTTGGGGAATGCAGAGTAAATAACGTCGTTGAAGCCATCCAGGAAGTCAATAGTAGTGTTAGAAACGGTGCCATGGGTAGCTGCATAGGCGAAAATCCAGTACAAAACGTCACGGTGAGGGAAAGCAGTAGCGTTGCTAGCAATTTCAGCCATGGCACCAGAGACCAACTGGACTTCTAGCTCATAAGTCAATGCATCGTCAGGCGTTGTGGTGAGGTATTCGAACATGGAGTCGATGGTGTCGTCGGAGAGTAGGGCATCTGGCAAGACGTCCAATGATTTGGCGTAAAAATAGGCCGGTTTTTCTGCGTTCTCCGACTCAGTAGCCCAAATAGCCACCATATCCAGCCAGTTGGGGATGACCGTAACGTTCGCAATGGGGGTGACACTAAACGCTTGTTCAAGGCCAATGGCGTTGAAGTCTTCCAAAGAGCCAAAGAAGGCACCGGTGACTTCAATAACGGTAGGAAGTCCTACCATCATGATATATAGCTCCCAAGACAAGCTAGAGTTGGAAATAAACGTTTGGAAATCCCTAAAAACTTGCGCTTGTGCCGTAGCATTGAGACCTTCAAAAGCATATGTATACGAAACGCCCCCAGCAGGAGCAGCTTCGGTACGGAAAACAAACTCGGTCACAACAAAAAAGCTGCCGCCCGCTCCCTTTAAGGCCCATAAAAGATCCGGGTTCTCTGTTTCGGAGACAGTGACAATTCTACCGTCGGCAAGGACGACAGTGGCAGACACGACATGATCGATAGTTGCTCCCCACTGACGAGAAGTAGGACCAACTCCACCAATGGTGGCGTGACCTCCAATACCAACATCAGGGCATGAACCATGCGCAACAGCACGCCCCCCAGAGTTGTACAAAGCAGTCGTGACGCTTCCCAATTGAGAACCGGCACCGACGGTGGCATATCCCGTTGAGTTGTCGTAAGAATATCCATTGAGGTTCGCCAGGTTAATCACAACTTCTCCACTTTCTCCACCCCAGCCTGTGCAAAGCTTGTCAGTTGAAATGTACTACCGAAATTTTGTTTCACTATAGGCTAGCGATGGAAAGTGCCTTACCGTAGTTCCCATAGCTGTGACCACCACCTTTTGCCTGTACCTTATAATTTCCTTCGGCAGCGCATTTCACGATACCTGAAACCTCTTTCGTAGTGCTTGGATACGTGACAGCTGCAGGTAAGATTGGTATGTTCAAATTATAGATGGTGAGGCTACTGTTGTAATTTGTGGAATTCGGGGTGACCACGGCTGATTGGTTATGAGCGAGAGCTGCCAGGAGACAAGTTGAAAGTCTTGCGGCCATGTTGGACAAGTCTTTCGGTTCTTGCTTTTAGGAAGATAGAGGGAGATTTTTAGAAGTATCCGACCACACCAAAACTGCACGGAACACGCACGGCGAGGATTTGTATTTAAAGAACTTCCCAAAGCCTAAGAAGAACTAGCATCTGCATAATGGCGAACTGCCTTCTTGAGTTAGCCTTTCAGCCATCCATACATTGGCCCGAAGCGACCAGAATTGTGCGACATGAACGGACATACACGGATATCTTTGATTGTTCCACGACGCTGCTAAAAGCTGACTGATGAATACACGTGTTGGCCCCTTAAAGCCCTATGAATTAGACTGGCTGGTCTTACTGGATGGCTGCCAGCAGGGGCCGAAACGGCAGCACTAAAACAAAGCCCCAATCCCCGGATTTTAAAGCTTGCAGGCACTAATGCATCTCTGGGCCGCAGTCACGGTTTAATTGCACAACTCCGTACTGCTACTTGCTATACTCGGTAGAATATCGTTAAGCCACTAGAAATCTTGTCTAGAATAGCATGACTTTCCCTAGGCAGAGAAAGGTTGGGCGTTTGTAGTGTGACCGACAAATTGCACGAAAGGTACTCTATCGAGGCCTGCCGCTACGTAATAGATTTATGAGGCTTGTTCAAGGGCAGCTCCTATGTCGGTTCGGAGTTTATATGTCCTTATCCGTCGCCTTAGTGGCTGACCGAATTGGTTGCACTCAAACAGCTTCCGCACGCACATGCAGTAATTTTTTCAAGATTGGATTCATAGAGAGGAAAATTACTTCATAATGTCACGCTTTCCTTTTATTTCACATCTTAATCCCTGGCTTGGCAATCGCGAAGTGTCCTTAGGATTATATCAAAAATTTAAAGCTTGCATGACGAGTAAGGTTATTGTCTTGTTAGAGTCTATAGAAATATTAAAACAGAATCACTTTAAAATGACAAAATAGAACAACTGAAGAGTTCACTAGCTACTACCACTTAGAGGTGATGCTTCAAGAGCTGAGTCGTTGTTTGTAATCCTCTGCTGTTTGCTGCACCATCTGGTCGATATCATAATCCCAGAGCTTATGTGATCTCCAAGAGACCTCGTCCTCACACTTTTTCCTATCGTTACCAGTGGCCTCATGCTGCCACTGATAGATGTTGCCTAGGATACGACTGCTTTCGACGATCCACTGAGATCGCTCCAGTCTGACCGTATTGTAAGTTGCGAGAGCAGCCTTCAAAGCTTCCGACCTAGATTTGTCTCGAGACTGGTTTAATCGAGTTTGCGCAATGTCAATGACGGTAGCCAAGACAGTGGCATCTTCAACTCCAGAACCAGCACCCGCACCGTGATGAGGCGAGGCAGCATGCGCAGCATCTCCTGCAATACAAACGCGGCCGTCGTAGTATGTGGATGCTGGATGATCGTAGGTATCGAATATAGCCCATTCATCCAAGTCATCCGATAGTAGATCCATGATTGTACGTACTGCGCCTCCAAACTTTGAGAAACTTGCGATTGCGTTTTTTTTTTCGGCAGGAGCAGACAGCTTGTCTGCATAGGGCCATTCGCCCGGGTCAGTCACGAAGGCGACCACATTCACCAGCTTTCCTTCAGCCACTGGAAATGTCAGCGCATGTGCATCCTGACCGAGATGCATGAATCGAGTGTTGACCTTGGACTCTCCAAGTGCGGGACGAGCCTTTACCATGGGAATCAGACCTCGATAGGCCTTTTTATGAGTATATGTAGGGTAAGATGCAGGATTCTCTTCGCCTAAGATCAATTGTCGCACCCGCGATCGTATACCGTCACAACCAATGACTAGAAAAAAGAGGTGTCAGTAGATATACTTCACTGAATTCTCGATCCCCCCCCTCCTTATCTCTTCCCAGTATCTCAGGGTCTTGTTTACCTAAATCGGTCTCAGCGGCTGTACCGTCATGGAATTTCAGTTGGATCGCCTCATTGTCTCCTCGGTCGATTATCGTCTCGAGCTGTGCGCCGTAGGTCACGCAATTCTCGGGAAGGAGGTCAATAAGCCCCTTTAGAAAGTGTGCACGATGGCAGCCCTCGAATCCACGCTCGCCTAGATACAGTTTGAACAAGAGATCTTCTTCGACCGTGTCTTTGTCACCATTAACGCCGCTAAAGCCGTCTACCCACTGGAACCAATCCGATGCATTTTGAACAGCGACGCTTTTGAATGCTTGATGAATTCGTGGATCTAAAGCAAGCATTGCACGTTCGGCATTTGCAGTAAAGCCAATTCCCGCGCCTATTTCGCGAAGGCTTTGTGCTCGCTCGTAAATGTGGAACTTGATACTTCGCTTTTGCAAACCCAAAGCCAATGTTAGCCCTGTGATTCCACCACCAATGATGGCAACTTCAATAGGATTTGCTGCCATTATTGCAGGATAATATGTGAAAATTCAGATGATGGACAACTCTTGAATGACTGGGGTGGGACAGATCTCTATGAATTGAAAACTACATTTTAATTTCCGGTGAATAGTGCCCTCGATAGATTTTATAATTTCGATTAGCTATTGATTTTCCGGACTAGGAGTGGGCCTTCAGCTGATTGAATTGCTGCCCCTCCCCGGCGTGCGTTAGACGGTAGTTGCGGACAGGATTGGCCCTAATCCGAGACAAATCAGGGAGGCACCGTCAGCAATTGCTGTCATAAGGTCTGGGGCATACACGTATGTGTCAAACTCAGTCATTATACAGCTTCAGTCTGCGACTTAATGTCCGTTGACAAGAATATGTAAATTTTTGGCCGGATGTTTTCTCGTTTCTATCAACGGGTTACCTTGGATTCCGTTTAGGCTACTTTTGGACCTTTCGTTGGCTAACCAGTCATGATTTTCTGAGCCCGGTAAAATGACTAGAATCTTTGGTTAGTTACGGAGTTACGGAGTAGTTAATGACAGAGTACGTAATTTAATTTTTTACTTAGTGGAATCCTTAGTCGCCTACGGAGTTATAGAGCTCCAGGGGCAAAGCAGTCACACTAACTCAAAAATGGATGTAGGCAATCAAAATGAGAATCCAGATCCAAGCTCTTGTAGTTAATTTGAATCAATCCAGGCATCCTGAATAATGTCTCGGGCTATTGGCCATCTTTGGTAGTGCTTTCCGAGTGTATAAGTGCAAGCCTCTCCAAAGCAAGTTCCTTGATGGACTTCAATATACATATCGATCATAACCGCCATGGTCAACAATGATAGTTCAGAATACGAGCGCTGAAACTTTAACAATGCATTCTATTCCGTAACCTATCCAATATACTCTACGTTCGATGCCCACTCAGTATCATCTCTCAATGCTGCGATATCTGCCTCTCCAAGACAAACAAGTGCATCCACGTCGCCTTGAAGTGTTTGCGGCATGACATAGATGGTACTTGGAATGGGGGCGAATGTCGGTCGGCGAGCGAGGGTTGGCTGTCCCAAGATACCGAAGTTCACCTTGTAAAGTGGTACAGATGCCATGGATGAAGTTCCCATGTCTGTATCAGGGTTGAACTTACCCGCATAGGCGATGTTCCTCTTATCCTTTTGACGCGAAACAAAAGTAGTGAAGCTTCGTACAAACTTTGCGTCTATCTCGTTCAATGTCTTACGTAGCTCTGAAGCTACTGCTGCTAGTGGTAGACTGGCCACTTGCTGGAAAGAAAGCCACGTGCTGGCATTGGTTACTGAGACACCCATGTAATCAAATGGAATATCCATAGTTTTACGGATATCGACCGCCCTTGTGAATTTTGACGTATCATCTGGAGTTTGGCGTCGACGCAAACGGACGGCTGTGATGCGCTTCCAGAGAAAAGCACAAAGTGTGTCATCACGCGAAATGAATGGCACCGTCAAATGAGCGGGATCGCTTGCTTCTGTCTTGATAGCATTCAGCTTCTCGGCTGAGAAGCGGAAGAAACACCAGGTCAAAGGTGAAGGTGGCGGCGGTCTCACAGCAGGAGGGGTTGGTCTGATTAAGTGGCTATGATCGAGCAAAGGTTCTTCCGGGCCCAAAAGCGGAATCACTGTTCTCCGGTCTAGATTGGCTGCTTCAATCGTGCTAGCAGAAATCTCCTGACCTCGAAGAGCTGTTGCGATTACATTAAGCATTGCAAGGATACCACCGCCGTCAGACATGTTATGCTGGGCGGCCATATCCAAAATCAGACCTCCTTTCAAGAAATTGGCCTGGATGAGTAAGGCTGGTGCGGGATCTGTCTCGGAATCCTCGTAGCTGAGCGGGAAAGCATTCTTCGGTCCAATCACTGCCCCATCTAGCATAGATGCCGGTCCCTTTGCAGCCACAATTTCTGCATACGGGGAAAGAAGGTCTGTGCAGTCTTTCACACGGAGGATCGACTTAGGAGGAGAAAAGTCTTCACAAGGAACACTCTGAAAGATACCACTGCTATCCGGTCCGTTTCCCACGTTGATAACCTTGCCACCTAACCATGGAATAGCCGTTGTGAGCTTAAGAGTTGCAGATTCCAGTGCCTGAACTATTTCTTCACGGTCGCTGGAATCCTGCAATGGAAATCCAACCATAATGTGGTTGTATGCTTTCAATAGCGGCAATTGTCCGAGAACATCTTGAGTACATGCTGGGTCATACATATTGGCAGATCTCCGTGATCAGTCGCTTTCCCGTTGATTAGATATCGGTTTGGCGTTGCTCAGAGGTCTGGTTCCACAATCCCGACCTTTGCAGACAATGATATTTGTTTTTGGCAAAATAAGGTAGTTAAGCTAGCCAATTAAGCCCAACCTGAAATAATCCTAGGTTGTTGAAGTTTCCAGACTTCTCGTCAATATATATCATGCTGACTGACTGCCTATGTATGATGACTCCTACCCAGGTGTCATCATAGCTAAACGTAAAAATCTAGCTACAGACCCAGATACCTGACATTTAGACGAAGAGTTTGGAAACATCGCAACTTTTACCGACATCTCTATCTTGCTGTGGGGAAAACTCCGACCCAAAACTCCGATCCGGGTTAGCACCCTGGCCTTAGCGGCCCGCCCCCTGTCGTGATCTTCATTTTAACTGCGTATGGGCGTGTTTCGCCCTGATACTTGGCGGCCGCTACACTAGCCATTGATAGTGCGGCCTTAGTTTCGGACCCTGGCCAGACCAGCGGGGCGAAAGTGAATGAATATGCTTGTTATTTATGTAGAATTGGGTGTAATCTCGTTGATTTCCAGGACTGATTTCCTGAGAACAGTCTTAAAAATAAACGTTATAGAAATTTCCGATGTACTAGTGGCACTAAACCTGATGTCTATGTAAACTCATCCATTTTTCGAGAGCAGTCAAAAGAACATAAATCAGAGAGAACGAGAGCCCGCATACGAGCACATGAATTAACCAATGTTTTGAAGCGTTGAGGCCTTTGACTCCTTGCATTTATTCTGTTTTTGCGAACTGAGCAGTCTAGTCAAATTGTTTCTTCGAGATGCCACCACCTCGCGGAACCCAGAATATATTGGAGGGTCCTGGTCAGTATTGCTCAGGGGGGACATTGTGAAGTTTGAAGCTGATTACACCTTTAGGTGACTACGATGTGACCTCAAATGTTCACAGTGACTCCTACCCAGAAATCGACCCTCGTCAGTTCGACTTTTCCGGAAAAGCCGTTTTTGTTACCGGAGGTTCGCGTGGTCTGGGCCGTGCGATGGTGCTTTCATTTGTTCGAGCGGGAGCTTCATTTGTTGCTGCTGGTGCGCGATCAGATATGTCTCAGTTAGCCAAAGATATAGCTGCTACCGCGCAGTCCGCCAGCCGAAAGCCTCCTAAGTTTTTGCCGGTGAATATAGACGTTTCTGATCCCAAGAGTGTTGAGAACGCCGCTGCGCTTATTGAAAGTGAATTTGGTCGAATGGATATTGTTATCAATAATGCCGGTCTGCTTGGCTCTCACGGAGGCATTGCCGCAACCGATCCTGAAGAGTGGTGGAATATTATGAGTGTGAATCTTCGAGGGCCATATCTAGTTGCTAGATCATTCCTACCTATACTAGCAAAAAGTTCCAACCCATACATCATCCAGGTTACGAGTGTGGCAGCTCATCTGTTGAACCCAACATTGACCGCTTATCAAACTTCAAAAGCATCATTGCTACGGTTTACACAGCTGATTGATGCAGAGTATGGAAAGCAAGGCGTGACTGCATTTGCTATCCATCCAGGAAACTGTCCAACAGACATGATGGGTGGACCCGAGGGATTGCACGACTTCGAGAAGCATAGTGAGTGACCTGATTCTATTTGCCATGTGAAACTTCGTCTCTAATGATTATTATAGTCTTTGTTGACTCACCAGATCTAAGCGCGGACACACTCGTATTCCTCACTTCAGAAAACCGAGAGTGGCTAGGTGGTCGCTACATCAACGTGACTTGGGACATGCCTGAGCTTGTGGCGAAGAAGGACGAAATCTTGGAAGGAGACAAGCTCAAGACTAAATTCATATTTTGAATGATTAAATGTTTAGACAAAATCTAGATTACTAACTGATTGTACTACATACATATGTAACAAGAGAAAAGAGGTTTGTGTAGGTGTGGTATGTGCGCCGAATAATCAGCACTTTGGATGGGAGCATGAAAAAGATTTTTCCAGAGTACTGGACATACACAATTCCTTTTGATGTAGACATTCACAAAGAAATAGAAAGGAAAATATCTACTAAACATAGATTCTTTATCCCCAATAGAATCACTCATTTAGATTTCGAGACAGAGACTGGTGTTCTTTGTAGGCCATTGGCCACGTCTAGACGTATCGATACCCATAGTGTCTGCAAGCTATGTGTTAATCGCATTTCCTTCAACTCGCATGACTAACTCCTTCTGTGCTACATGATGGAATAATACTGGTCAGTAGCATGTTTGACTGGTCTCCGAGGCCGGAAAGATAGAGACATACCTGCCATGTCCCTTGAACATCCGATTTTCGCATATTCACATATGAGCGGAAGTGTGAAATGTAATTTTGCTGATACGAGAAACCACAGATGTGTATATTAGTGCCCAATCACTACGCAAAGTACAACGAAATATGGCCCCAGTTGGAGCTGAGCCTTACATGTTGTTGGAGCTCACTAAGTCAGGACAACCAGCTCCGAGCAAAAACTCCGCCCGAATGCTCGTAATACAAAGCTGATGTTTAAGCTTAAATTTCATCCTTCTACTTTTACATTAGTATTCTTGAAGTAAGTTCGAATATTTTAAGCGCCTACATGTTTCTATGTAGAGTCAGAAGTTTGTGGTACCCTTGCCGAGTGGAGTAGGATATTGGTCGCCTCCGGGCCGATGCAATGAGCGTGTTTATTTCGGCCCCTAGTCAAAATCGGAGGCTTGCATTATACACAAAGAGCAGTTGAAGGAGCGGACCCTAAAGCTATGTAGTTGTAGCTGCCAGCTCGGTCGAATGGCGATCAAGTTGCCCTACTCCGTTCACATTCGTCGAGATAGGACCCGAAGTGGCCCGGAGTTTTTGGATATCTCTCCACCTGGTAGGTCCTTCAGTCAGACTAGCTGAGAGTTGTCTCTATAGGATACGACAAAGAGATAGGTTCATTAGTGGTCTTAATCAATTAACGTAAATAGAACCGCAATGGACTTTATACATAGTCCATATATCTAATACCTCTCAGCATAGAGAACCAGAGCTCAACCTCGAAACTATTCATCTCCCAACCAAGATTTCTTTACCCATTTCCTGCCCTGTCTTGCATGCTCTGTGGTACCCTAACCGTATTGATATAGCTTGACCTCGTCCTTCATTTCCGGGTTCAGCAGATGATAGTGGTTTCTTGCATTATACGGTAACACTGTCCGCAAAAATGGTTAGCCGGATAGTCAATCCCACTGAGGGGAACACCGTCCTCCTCTTCGGTCCCCAGGCATTATCATTCAACCAAGAAGCCTTCGTCAAATTACGCGCAACAATCCTGGGCTCACCTTCTTATCAGTGGGTGCTCGACGTTGTTGATGAGTTGCCTGCTATATGGACTACACTAGTCGAAAGCATCCCAAAATTGGAGGTGATCAATGGAGCAAAGGAGTTGAAGAACCTGAGTGACTGGATCAGATCGGGTGATATCAATGGCGATTCATTCCCCCTTCCGAATATCCTCCTCAGTCCGCTTGTTGTCATCACCCAGTTGACGCAATATGCAAATTACACCCAAGATCATCCAGAGCTACGAAAGTCCGATAACACAGAGACTCTGGGGTTTTGCACAGGTATTCTCAGTGCACTTGCTGTATCCAGCAGTGCTGGCGAGGCCCAGTTCGCAAAGTACGGCTCGGTCGCAGTGCGCCTTGCAATGATAATCGGAGCCATTGTGGACGCACAAGATGCTCCAAGCGAACGGGGTCCTTCGAAATCACTGGCAACTGCATGGAACTCCGCCCATGGCGAGAATGAACTAAAGCGTATCTTGACGGAGTTTCCCGAGGTAAGCAAATGCTCTTTGACACATTGATTAAACTGTTCTGACTTCCACAGGCGTACATTTCTGTGAGCTATGATCAGCGCCGCGCAACAGTCACAACATCTAGCAAGACCATCGCGGCGTTACAGAAAGCTCTCCGTGGCGCTGGTATCATCGCTAATGAAGTTGGTCTCGTTGGCCGTTTCCACAGTGACTCGCACCGGGGCCAAATTGATTCTGTCATCCATTTAACCAATAAACAACCCAGATTCCAATTTCCGGAATTATCCGAGCTACTTCTTCCGACGCGATTCACCAACCAAGTTGAGGATTTAGCGAACGTCAAGCTTCATCATGCCGCCTTGCGCCAAATCCTGGTTGATAAATCGGAATGGCATCAGTTATTTGAGTCTGTGCAAGAGACACGCTTGAGCGACAAGACTTCGCTCCTGCTTTCATTTGGCCCGGAGCGACCAGTACCCCCTTCCATCATGCGAGTGCTTAGCTCTCAAGTTATTCATATCGCCGATGTAAGCGGAAAGATGGGTCAAGAGCCTGAGACCAATCCATATCTGATTGGTGATAATGATATCGCAGTCGTTGGCATGTCGCTCAAGGTCGCTGGCGCTGACGATGTTGAGGAATTTTGGGAGCTCCTTCTCAAAGGCGAATCGCAACACCAGGAGGTTCCCAAAGAGCGATTTTCATTTGAGACTGTCTTCCGAGATACTGACCCTAAGCGAAAGTGGTTTGGAAACTTCATTCGAGACCATGACGCATTCGATCATAAGTTCTTTAAGAAGAGCCCGCGTGAGATTGGATCGACAGACCCACAACAAAGGCATATGCTGCAGTGTGCTTACCAGGCCGTTGAGCAATCTGGTTACTTTCGATCAAAGAGCATCGATAAGAAGATTGGATGCTATGTTGGTGTTTGTGCAGCAGATTATGAGAACAACATTTCGTGTCACGCCCCGAATGCTTTTTCAGCGACCGGAAACTTGAAGAGTTTTATCGCTGGTAAAATCAGTCATTATTTTGGATGGACCGGCCCAGGCCTGACTATTGACACGGCTTGCTCGTCGTCCGCTGTTGCTGTTCATCAGGCTTGCCGGGCAATCCTGAGCGGCGAATGCTCCGCGGCTTTGGCTGGCGGTACTAACATTATGACCAATCCACTTTGGTTTCAGAATTTAGCAGGAGCTTCTTTTCTCAGTCAAACTGGGCAGTGTAAGCCCTTTGATGCCAAGGCGGATGGATACTGCCGCGGTGAGGGTATCGCTGCCGTGTTCCTGAAGAAGCTTTCTTCTGCAGTTGAAGACGGGGACCAAATTTTGGCAACTATCGCGGGCTCTGCTGTTTACCAAAACCAGAATTGTACTCCGATCTTCGTCCCAAATGCACCTTCTCTCTCAGATCTCTTCCGCGATGTTGTTGGCCAAGCTCGCCTGGAGCCGAAGCAGATTACTGTCGTTGAAGCACATGGTACTGGTACCCCAGTTGGGGATCCCGCCGAATACGAGAGCATTCACAACGTGCTCGGTGGAACGAATCGAACAACAGCTCTTCAGTTATCGTCTGTCAAAGGCTTAATTGGCCACACTGAATGTACATCGGGTCTGATATCTCTCGTTAAGACCATTCTCATGATTCAAGAGGCCAAGATTCCTCCACAAGCCAGTTTCTCCGCCATAAATCCTCACATACACCACAGTCCGGAACATCACATGGAAATACCTACAAAACCTTTGACTTGGAATGAGAATTTCCGCGCTGCATTAATTAACAACTACGGTGCTTCCGGTTCAAATGCTTCCATGGTGGTCGTGCAGGCTCCATTCACAGACAAGTCGGCACCGGCGGTGGAAGGAACCAAGTTCCCATTCTGGTTCACCGGTCCGGACGACCGCAGCTTGCGGGCTTACGCATCGCGATTCGTTAAGTTCCTGCAGTCAAAATCTGTTTCGTTGAAGAACTTGACATTAAGCAATGTTTCCTTCAATGTTTCCCGCCAATCCAACAGGGTTCATGATAAGGGTCTAATCTTTAATGCTGCTTCTCTGCAGGAGTTAGAGCTAAAGCTATCTTCCTTTGCCAACGGGCAGTCGGAGATTGTATCCCAGTCAAGAGTTGCGACTAGACCTGTTATCCTCTGCTTCGGAGGTCAAGTGTCCACCTTCGTGGGTCTCGATCAGCAACTTTACGAAAGCGTTACCGTTCTTCGCCAACACCTGAATAACTGTGATGCCATAGTGACTAAGCTTGGACAGAGCAGTATTTTCCCAGAGGTTTTCCAGAAATCTCCTGTTGAAGATCCGGTGCACTTGCAGACAATGCTCTTTGCCGTTCAGTACTCGTCCGCCAAAGCTTGGATCGAGTCTGGGGTTGAGCCTGCAGCTGTCGTGGGTCATAGCTTTGGAGAACTGACTGCTCTTTGTATCTCAGGAGCACTTACCCTCGAAGACACTATCAAGATGATAATTGGCCGGGCAAAGATTATTCGGGAAAATTGGGGTGCTGAGAAGGGGGCGATGATGGCAGTGGAAGGTGACCTAGACCAAGTCCAGAGCCTGCTTGCTGAGTCTGTCGTTGAAGGCGAAAAAGCAGCAACCATCGCTTGCTATAATGGCCCTCGTAGCTTTACCCTTGCTGGGTCCGCGAAAGCCATCGAAGAAGTGGCCAAGACTGCATCAGTCGGTGCTTTCTCATCGATACGTACGAAGGTGTTGAATGTTACCAATGCCTTCCACTCTACTTTGGTAGAGCCATTAATGGATGAGCTTGACAAAGTAGGCCGTGAATTAACTTTCTGTCAGCCCACTATTCGTCTAGAGAGGGCTACTGAGACTGGCTCCAGTGGATCTTTGAATTTCAAGTTCGTTGCAGAGCATATGCGCCACCCTGTCTATTTCAATCATGCTGTACAGAGACTGGCTGAAGAATTTTCCTCCAGTATTTGGCTCGAGGCGGGATCCAATTCAACAATTACGAATATGGCCAACCGTGCTGTAGGGTCTTCTGGAGAGCATCATTTCCAGGCTATCAACATCACGAATACTTCCGGCGGATTGATTAATCTCTCTGACGCAACAGTGAGTTTGTGGAAGAATGGCATCGATTTCTCCTTCTGGGCCCACAACTCCAAACAAACCTACTCCTATGCGCCGCTATTACTACCTCCTTATCAATTTGAAAAGGCCCGTCATTGGATTGAGATGAAAAAGCCTCCCAAGGCTAGTACAGAGCCTACTGTTGTTGAAGTGGTGAAAACCACCGTGGAGGAACTTCCAAAAACTCTTTTGACTTTTGTTGGTTACCAAGATAGCCATCAGCGAGAGCCTCGCTTCCGTATCAATACCATGATACCGAAGTACAAAGAATTGATTACAGGCCATATCATTGCTAGTACCGCAGCAATTTGTCCTGCTACTGTGGAAGTCGATTTGGCAATCGAGGGTCTTCGAACTCTTTACCCAGATGTAACCGACACCATGCAGCCTCAGATCAATTCAGTTGATAACCAGGCTCCCATTTGTGTCGATCCGTCACGCTCTGTTTGGCTCGAGTATCAGGCTCTTGATAACGCTGCTCATACCTGGAGCTTCAAGATCTTTAGCACTGGCGCCGGGAGAGCTGCGACGACCACTCATGTTACCGGAAAGATTGTCTTCCGAGGCTTGGATGACCCTCAGTTCCAGGCCGACTTTGCCAGATATGAGCGTTTCATCAGTCATAAACGTTGTGCAGCTTTACTCAAAGCAGAAGACGCCGACGATGTTATCCAGGGTCGCAACATCTATAAGACTTTTAGCGAGATTGTTGACTATGGCGAAGATTACCGGGGCTTGCAGAAACTGGTTGGTAAAGGTACTGAGTCTGCTGGTAGAGTTGTTATGAAGCCGTCTGGTGAAACATGGCTGGACGCCCATTTATCTGATGCTTTCAGCCAGGTTGGTGGAATATGGGTCAATTGTATGACGGATCGCGAGCCGACGGATATGTATATTGCAAATGGCTTTGAGCAATGGATCCGATCCCCCAAGGTGCGACCCAGCGTTGGGCGCCCTGTAACATGGGATGTGTTTGCTCTTCACCAAAAGCATGGCGACAAAGCATTTATCACCGATATTTTTATCTTCAATGGCATCAATGGTGAGCTCGCCGAGGTCATTCTTGGTATCAATTATGCAAAGGTTGCAAAACTTTCAATGAGCAAGCTGCTCAGCCGCCTGACGGCTACGGAGTGTGGTGCTGGTTCTGCTGCTCCATCAGCAGCGGCCAAGTTGCATCCAGGGATTGCGATGACTCCATCGGCTCCAGCCACATCGTCGAATTTTGCATCACTCCCCGCTGTGAAAAAGACTAAGAAGGCCCCTAAAACACCCAAAGCACCCAAGAAGGTATCCTCTAGCCAACCGGACATCACCCGCAGGGTACGAGCAATGCTGGCAGAACTATCAGGCCTTGAGCCCGAGGAGATCAAAGAAGACGTCGAGCTTGCAAATATTGGCATTGATTCTTTAATGGGCATGGAGCTTGCAAGAGAAATCGAAAACATATTCAAATGCTCCTTGCCAGAAGAACAGCTTGTGGAGGTGACCACATTCCAAGGACTTTTGCAGTGTATCCGCGCCAACCTGCCATCATCTGCAGACGAAATTGAAGGGGTTGAAAATGAGGACGGGGATGATGAGGATGACGACGATGATGATGACGAGTCTCTGGATGATGCGAGGGTCTTCACGCCATCTGATGCTGCTACGAGTGTTTCATCGACCAGCAAAGCAGATGTAATCGAATTCCTTGTCGAGTTCTTGGGGATTGAGGAAAGCAGTGTCACCAAAAGCACGCTTCTTCGCGACCTTGGCGTTGACTCCCTCCTTTCGACTGAGTTGCGTGCCGATATCTCGTCCAAGTTCGGGGTCGACGTGCCCGATGAAGTGATGTTGGAGGATCTATCGGTGGAAGAGTTTGACGTCCAAATCAACGGATCTTCTTCGGCAGATGCGGCCTCAGAGCCTGAGGCACCCAAGTCTGCTCCTTCCCTTTCGGCATCTGGTCCTTCCTCTTCTAGCACGTCACGTGCCATAGAAGGCAACCTTAACCTCCCCGCCTCGACTCTCCTCGAGGCTTTCCACGAGACAAAGGTCCTGACTGACAAGTTCATCGAAGATTACCGCTGTGCCGGCTACATCGACACCGTGCTCCCCAAGCAAGACCAGCTCTGTATCGCCCTGGCTGTCGAGGCCTTTGAGCAACTTGGGGTGTCACTCAAAGCAGCTAAGCCAGGTCAAAAATTGGAGCCTATCAAGCACCTACCTCAACACAATCGTCTTGCTGAATACCTCTACATGATGCTCGAGAAAGGCGCTCGCTTGATAGACATCGATGCCAATGGTACAATTACACGCACTGCAGTAGCAAGCCCTACTAAGTCGAGCAACGATATTTGCCAGCAGCTGGTCAGGGATTACCCAGACCACAACTTTGCCAACAGACTCACGCAGTTTTGTGGGGTTCGTCTCGCGGATGTCCTGACCGGCAAGATGGACGGTATCAAGCTCATCTTCGGGTCGCCTGAGGGACGCGAGCTAGTCTCTGGCCTTTACGGTGATTCGCTCTTGAACAAGTTGGCCTACGAGCAGATGAAAGATTTCCTTCGCCGCCTTATATCCAAATTGCCAAAGAACGAAGGCCCGTTAAAGATTTTGGAGATGGGAGCTGGCACTGGAGGCACCACCAAATGGATCGTGCCAATGCTGGCGGAGTTGAATTTCCCCATTGAATATACTTACACCGATCTGGCACCATCTTTTGTGGCTGCAGCTCGCCAAAAGTTCAAGGCCTATCCATTTATAAAATTCCGTGTCCATGACATTGAGAAACAGCCGGCAGACGACTTACTTGGGACCCAGCATCTCATTCTCGCAAGTAATGCTGTTCATGCCACCCACAGTCTCACCGTGTCTGCGCGAAACATTCGTAAGGCACTACGCCCAGATGGCTTCTTAATGATGCTCGAGATGACGGAGACTGTATATTGGATTGACGTGATCTTTGGTCTACTTGAAGGCTGGTGGCTCTTTGAGGATGGTCGCCGTCATGCGATTGCTCACCAATCACGATGGGAGAAAGACCTAAAGTCAGTAGGCTTTGGACATGTCGACTATACTGATGGACACCGTCCAGAAGTCAATATTCAGCGCATCTTTATCGCGCTGGCTTCCGGCCAGAGGTACGACCGAATCCCTATCCCTCCCAAGGCTGTTACGAATGAAGCTCCGAAAACTGACATTGTGGCACGTGAAGCGGCCGTCAGTAAATATCTCCAGAAAGCAGTCAGCGGCTTCACTGCAATTTCTATCTCCTCACCTGCCCATCCAGTCATTTCAAGTCAAGGTGTGCTTATCACGGGAGCGACTGGCAGCGTTGGGTCCCATTTGGTTGCCCACTTGGCCAGTCTACCCTCTGTCAAGACCGTCTTCTGTATCAACCGAGTCAGTCGTTCTGATGCGCTAAAACGCCAGCAAGAAGCACTTTTGTCTAAAGGGATCTCCCTGACTCCTGAAGCACTTTCAAAGTTAGTGGTGATTGAAACGGATACACACAAGCCTTTGCTCGGTCTTCAGCGCGGCGAATACGATCGTCTCGTCTGTGATGTGTCTCACATTGTCCACAACGCTTGGCCAATGAGCGGCAAAAGGGCCTTGATGGGTTTTGAACAACAGTTCGTTGTGATGAGAAACCTCATTGACTTAGCCAATAAAGCTTCAGTGAGCGGTCCTCGGAAAATAACATTCCAGCTGATCTCTTCAATTTCTACTGTGGGCTACTATCCGATATGGAGTAGGGACCGCAACGTACCGGAAATTCGTGTGGAAATGAACTCGGTGCTTGACAACGGATATAGCGATGCCAAACTCGTCTGTGAGCGAATGTTGGATGAGACACTTCACAAACACCCCGACAGATTCAGACCTATGGCCGTTCGACTAGGTCAAGTTGCGGGATCTAGCACAAGCGGATACTGGAATCCTATGGAGCATTTTTCATTCCTGGTTAAATCATCACAAACGTTGAGGGCTTTCCCAGCTCTCGAAGGTGAACTCTCTTGGACACCTGTTGATGCGGTCGCTGGTACACTAAGTGATCTAATCTCTGGGGACCACAGACCATATCCAATATATCACATTGATAATCCTGTCCGTCAGCAATGGCGGGACACAATTCCAGTGCTAGCAGAGGCTATGGGTATTCCTTCAAGCAACATCATCCCATTTAAAGACTGGGTGAGCATGGTGCGACGGTTCCCTGGGTCGGAGCTAGACAATCCCGCGGTGAGACTGATTGATTTCTTGGATGATAATTTCTTGAGAATGTCCTGTGGTGGTTTACTACTCGATACTACGAAGAGTCGCGAGCATTCCCCTACATTGGCAGCAGTGGGTCCAGTTACTGGAGATCTTGCACTTCAATATATAAAAGCATGGAGAAATATGGGATTTTTGCATTGAAGCTTCTGGGCTCAAATCATGTTAATGTTTTATTGGCAACTGTTCTTGATTTATTTGTGTACCTTGGTAGACCGTTCATGTCGTTTTTCTATATTTCTTTGTAGTGATTCAAGTTATTTTAGCAGACAGATTATTATTTCCCCTTTCATTTTGTATAAAACTATCATTAAATCAGTGGACACTTGGATTCAATGTTTGCTATAGAAATATCCATTTATTGATCGTTCAGTTGCCAATCGTCTATACCTTCGATTATCTATATCTGCGGAGTCTACTTATTTAAATGTTACAAGGACCTACACCGTCCATCTTAAATCCGCATTCCTCCGATATTTATGGACGTTTCTTAGTGCAGGAAAAACTCGAACACGGAAATTCAATATCACAATTCTGCGTAGTGTAAATATTACAAAGAAGCCTTCATATTGCACCGAAGGCATATAAACTCCCCATAAATAGTCATAAACTTCCTTAGCCTCCGTGAGTTTCATTAAATTCAGGATAAAGCAAGACCATTCAATCTTTAGAATGCAAGTAGTGTGCCTTCTCATTGGTAACGCTAAAGGCGCTTGCGTAAGACTTGGGGGCTATCGGATAACGTTATCCTTGATTCTGAGAATACATAGACATATGGTAAGTAACGAACTAGAACGAAGCTTATGGGCAACTTTAATAAATTCCATAGATACGTCTTATTCAAGTAATTGTGTAGTGTTCTCCGAAGGCAGCTAATCACACAAAACCGAAAAATGCTCGAAAAATGATTTAGAAATAATTAGGTTCCTCGAAACCCTAGAACGAATTGGTATCAGTGCCTATCTCGACCATAAAGACAATATTCGTAATTCGCCTCAAATACATTTTCCCGCATTTTTTGATTTGATTTCACAACTCATATACTCTGTCATACATTTATAAACACGCAATAAGCCCATAACTTGGCTCGAATATAGTCTCGAAATATGCTCAAATATGAGCACAGATACAGATACGCGCTCTCGAAGATAAATACGCTAAGCGCTTTAATACACAAAGGAGAGAGGATAATAAGAGGATAATAAGAGCTAGAAATATGTGTTAATTCCTAACGTATTTAATTTATCCAATCTACTGTTTTTCTAAATATACGTGCTAAAGCGCTCAGTGTATCTTTTTGATCACGTATCCGCATCCATATTCAAGAACCGTATTCGAGATCATATTCGAGGTCATATTCAAGGCCGTATTTAGAGCTAGATATAGGCTTATTATTTGTTTATAAATATATCAGTCTCGATGGATAGATATTAACCAAGGTTATACTTGTTTAGGAGATTCAAAAAGAATAAAAATTTAAGTCATGGCAATCATTATCAATACTAGAGAGGTGTAAAATTTGTAAAATACCAGAGAAATTTTGTCCTTATGATTGATATAGACACCTGTATTTGGGGCAAAATAAATTTTGATCGGTCCAGTCTCCAAGCTGAACCCTTCAAATCATCTAAAATATGAATTTATGCTTATATGTCTACCTTAACCTGTCCAAGTTAGCTTTATTTGGTTCAATAGTAACAAGATTACAAGAATCCCCAGATACGGGGATAATATTCGTGAATAATCCAACTGCCTATGACTGCTATTCTAATTGTGTAGCGATGTCTACTCTCGAGAAGCAAGCAGCCAAGTTAGTGTATGGTCTGGTCTGCCTTGGCTACAAGGAAGACCCAGATCATTTCAAAGTGCATTTGTACTGCGCGGATGACTCGGCTCCGAGGCCGTAGGCATTGGTAGTCAATGCGTTTAGAGCGCAGGTTTCGTTAGCTTCGCGAGCCCGATGATTTGGCTATTGCTGACACGCCTAGTGTAATAGTCAAGCCACCGGTGCTACTTATTCAGTATAATACTTACGTTATACCTAACCGTGCTTTGCGTAAGGCCCACAAACAATATACTTGTCCATTTTTGGTAAAGCCTGGTTAACGTGCATGTTGAACATAAACAAGAAGCTTGTATTTGGAAGCATGTATGACCTACTTAACTCAATCTTGATCGGCGTTGTAGCTAATGCATTATACAGGAGACACCAGTGTGAGAGACTACGATGCTGATATGAATTTTCTTTTTACTTTTTTTGACTCTTAACACACCTCAAAGCCATCTACTGAGGTTACTTAATGCGTCCAGTCCACATCGCTAGTTTTGCCGTCATCAGAGATCGCCCTAGCACAAGCAATTTTGTATTTCCGGCACAAAAATGCAAGTTTTGTTTATGAAAATTTAAATTGACAATTGTTTGGCCGTAAAAGTAGGTGATTCGACTACCGGGTATAATCGTCTGAAAATTTAAAACCCAGGACCTAGGAATGTATGTCAATTTCTCACAACTTACGGGAGATGAAAGTGGTGAAGGAGAAACTGTATTGACCTTCGCCATATTCACTAGATGTTATATATGTGTTTCATAGTATTTTCACGCGAGAAAAGAGAGGAATCGGCGAATCCTTCAAAGTAAGAGTTTGTCATTGGTATCGAATAACATGTTGGTGTCATGAAATAATAATAGAAGCCATTTGAAAATAGAAGCATATACCCAGTCGTCTCGCTAACGCCATCAATCCTTCTAGCCTTGTCACTAACTTGTAAATGGGGGATAAACCGTAAAAATAATGATAGGATGTGATATAAGTGGTCGGTAAGATCTCAGTCTAGACATTACTGAACCCGTGATTTCCTATCCGCCAATGAAAATCTATCTGTCTATCATCTATTGTGCTCTGAATATCCAAAGAGACGAGACCGGGTTGAGAAGCAACGTCAAATGCCGAGGGGTCGAAGGATAGTTGGGTACCATCTACGATGTCACAACCTAACGTGATGGGGTTACTGTTGGCTGAACTTGGACTGGAATCGGAATCCAGAATTAATAAAAAGTTCCGAGCGAGATTATTGACGGATTGTAGATTGCGCAGGGCTTCCATGATTTCATGGAGCTGTAAATCGAGAAAAGAGTTGGTAGCATCGTCTCGATATAGCGTGAAAAATTCCGCGCAAATATAAAGACAAATTGGTGTAAATGGGTGTATCTATGTATTTCAGGAAACGTGCATTGATGGTACAATATTTAGGTAAACATACCTTAGCTTGAGTAAAGAGAGACAGAGCTCTTGTGATACTGACTATCTCCCCAGCCGCCTTTACAGCTCGTTGTTTATACTCAATCACATTAGCCGAAGTAGCCGGAGTCTGACAAGGCATTAATTCGATGATTTTATAGAGAAAAAGAATCGCAGTGTTGGCGACCATCTCAGTGAAAATAAGCATGGGATCGATATGCTGAGATGCTGGAGGATATTTCATCGTCAACATTGTGATCCTCTGGGTCAGAATGTTATCGATCCAGTGATGGCGGTCCCAGAAATCCTGGGATGTATGGCCATAGACACGCTCAACGGAGGCGCAATGTTTATGCAGCAATGCTCTCCCGCATATTGTGGCAAGTACAATGCATTCAGCGAAAGGTGACATGACTGTTGGGGTTGTTGCTGTTATTTCCTCGGAAAGAAATCCCATTTGTATATGCTGCACACTTTGGAACTCGGTATCACCGGCAGGCAAGCGAGTAAGAATCTGTAAGGACAAGCGTCAGCATAAACACCGAGTATGTAGCCGAAGCTGTAAATTGAAGACGTACCACTTGTTCATTCAATGTCAACGGAAGTCCATTCTGCACGCTAATGAATCGATCCAGTAAATATGCCATCCAAAAGGTCCGTCTCTTTTCCTCTAGCGTGACCCAATCTTCTGTAGTTGACGGTGATAGTATCCCACCAGTTCCATCAATTTCAAACAGTCGCATCAGTTGAACTAAGCGAAAGGCACGGCCTGCACTAATCCAACCACGACGAGAATGACTCCTGGTAACCTCGTAGAGTACAAGTAGAATCCAAGCTTGGACTTGTTCGATCTCAAGGCCATCAACATCGCTATCTCTGGTATCAAGAACTTCCAGCATCTGTCGAGTCTCATTGTACAGCATGTCACAAATGCTCTGGAATTGCCTGGAGCATGAAGCTGCCAAAATCCACATGGTGTATTGTAGGCACGTTCGTGACATAGATTGTCCTGGTATTCTGGCCCAAGAAAAATATCGTCGTTGGTGGAGCATCGGAGCAATGGGATGAATCCTATCAAAATATGTTTGATCACTGTTTTCTACATTAGGTGTGCAAGCCCATGTATGATTCATTAGAAGCTGTTGCTTACAGTTCGGCTCGCATCCATTCCGGTATCCGAGATCCAGCCGTATCGTGATCAGGCTGTGCAGGAGGCTGTTGAATTTGTTGCTCTGTGTTTTTGTCTGTTTCAAGTGATGCTCTTTCTGAGTTTTCCTCTGTCACATTCAAAGGTTCGGAGGTCATCGAATTAATTGTCTGTTCAGTTAGCCGACTTTCTAAAGCGGCTATGTTCACTCTGTTAGCGCTAATGTCGTTTCCAAAAACACCTCATGGGAAAGTAGGAGTTTCCATACCAACACGGTTCTGAAGTGCTTTGAATTGACCTCTCTTAGGTCCTCGAGGTGGTCGGAGAGGGGTGATATGGCATTCTACTCCGGTTTCTGCACAGACGCCACATCGAGGTTGTTGACGATCACAACGTAGTTTTCTTCGCCGGCACTCTTCACAGGCTGATCCAGGTTGTTGTCGAGGTCGGGGAGCCGTTCCTTGGTCAGACCCAGGTGAGGAAGACATTATGTAATGGAAGCCTGGTTACTGTACGCGATTATCTCTTTTCCCAATTCCGGATGTGTGGTGGAGTTTGGAAAATGAGATATGGCGCAGTAGATTAACTATGGCCAGATAGATGCCAGTAAGACTTTATAAGATGTTATAGAGAGCTGCAGGAAGCGAAGCTAGTAAAGTTCCAGAAGGTGTTGACTTTGGCAGCCTGATGTACGGCTGAGCTGATCATTACCATAAATTTTTAGTTTGGAACGCGGAAAATGGACTCATAACTTCTTTTGGGGTCCTCACGCATCCCACGTGGATGGGTGAACGTTCGTGGTTCTTGAGAGGATCCTGGCCTCTGACAAGCAGACACTTCGTGAAGATTTGCCCCTCATATTACCCTAACTGCTGCCCGCACGCGATACGGAATTTTACCACGCTCGAAGGATCTAGTGGTATGTTTGTAAAAATGGCGCTAGAAAAATACAATATATTTTCATAGAATGTTACCGCATAAGATTAAACTATTCAGCACATGTGGTTAGCAAGGAATGTTAGGGTCAAGGTGCAGATACAGATCGGTAACGCCGAGCTTGGGATGAGAACCAGCTATTCATGATGATATGGATAATTAGTTTATTATTGTCTCAGAGTGATTTTTAAGCTGATCATTGACTCTGTTATCCACCAACCGCATCATGGTATTCGTGTTCATATCAGCACCGCTGGCCCCATGGCTAATGTGGTATGACAACACAACCGATTCGCAGATTTGCTTACAGAACAGCAGGAATCGGGCTGTGCGAGGTGTCCATATCATATTTAATTCAACAGCCAGATATCAGTAAAACCAGATTTGTTCTACATATACCACGCCCTGGTACATCCGCTAGATATACACTGAATAATAAAATAGTTTAATATTTCTAATATAGCAGTAGATACTTTAAGTGCCCTCCGTATTGTGAGCTACTCATCATCTTTTGAAATATTTCAAACAGATTCTCACCCAATTTTCAGACCACATATAAACCAGTAATGAATGTAAATCAAGTGAGTGCGCCTTACGAGGGCTCCACCGTTGGTTGCGTGGTCAAGCTGCTGGGGCGTTGGCACTATGGTGAATCTCCCAAAATCTCCGTAAATCCGGGACTAGAAATGCTGCTATGGATGGACATCAAGTTAAAATTGCTTTTTTTCTGACGAATATGCAGGGTGTCTGGCTGATTTCCATCCCCATGTAGTCGAACTCAAATTAGATTACAGACAACTCATATCACGCTCAAATACCCGTTACGTCTTGGGTAGTCAAAACTCAATCGAGAAATGGCACGGAAACGACAAACATCTGACTTATTTTGATTAGTTAAAACGAAACTCTATAAGAGACCGAGCTAAAATCTTCCGTTGCCAATTTAGCTTATCATACACTACGGCTAGGCTGAGCAACTACTCCCTGCCAAATCTATGCTCCACAAAGATGGATGGCATTTATCGGATGTGTAACAAGATACCGGACTTAAAAGAGGCTTACATCATGAAGAAAATCATGATATGGTGGGTATACCTATTTTGAACAAACCCGAGCTTGCATAATTCGATACGAAGAACATCCAAGAAGGCCACTCGAGGGGCCGCAGACCAATTGAACATACCAGCAACCGAGTTTAGATATTTGTCCCGCTGCATGTACTTCGTTTAAATAGCTCAATTCCTGACTTGATGCGCTCATTCGAAGAGAACCAGGCTGGATGACATTTAAACTTTACACGGCTTGCAAAGGATCTGCTGGTTGTCAGCTAGTTTAGCTTGCTCTGCCTACATGCGCCACGAGTACATTTATCAGGTGAGTCAAGCACCTCCCAGGTAGGTATGTAATGAAGGGTATCAGCTTGGAACACGAAGGTATTAAAGTGAACGGCGAAAGGGCCCCGGCACTTGGTAACATATGATTACACTATGTACAGATCACTTCCGTACACATTCAGCGCAAGATGAAGAGGAGCCAGACGTATCGACTAGGAATGGAGCCTAGCGAAACCTCTAAGGATATACAAAGCTCACTTAAAACCGTCTTGTAGACCATTCAAGCCCACTAATTTATCTGCAAGCTGTTAGATTGATACGACTTATACGCGCGAATACGCCATATGCGGTAACGGGATCTAGGTCCACTGTGTGGTTCTGTATCCACTGTACGTATTAGCGCCCGCAGACTAAAATGCTTGAGTGAATGGCCGTTCTTTAGCCACTGGAAAGCGGATTCTGTAACAATACAAGACGTGTATGGTAATTTTTGTCCGCTTTGGTCCATGCGGGCCGCCGGGATTTTCGTTCAGCCGAGAGAGCTCCACCGAGCGCGGAGCTTAGAGCGGAGCATCGGATGTGATCCACGGAGTACTTCAGCTTACATTCCATGATACATCGAATAACTCGTCAATAATTATACGTTTAGAGCTCTCTTAGTGTCACTAGGTTCAGATTCGATGATGCATACTAACACCACCCCAACTCAAGTGGAAGGTGCCAGTGACTCGTCAGTTAGCTAGTGGACAACCGCACGGCGCCGCAGCACTTCTCCGCCTGGAAAAGCAAATACAGACCTCAGCCTGGTCTCGGCCGTTCGCATTGGTGAGACCAGGGGCCATTCTACACTGGGAGACTTCTCATTGTGCAACCTGACGAACACGAATTAGGCTATTACCTGACTGCACAGGATCCCTGCCAAACCCTGATCTTGTGTGTATTCATGCTATACGCACTGCCAAGACTACTTGGAATGTAGGAAACATCATCCTGATTGAAAACAAACCAGAAACAGGCCGATCTCTTCCGACACATGACTCGGCAAGATACGAGATTCAGCGGCCAACAGACCTTCAAGTGATACGAGCCAACACCCAACGGATATAATAGAGGGGCTTGCACGTAATCACTGCATTCTTACCCGCTGATAATGGCCTGATTTTCAAGGGGCCAAAGAGGCGGAGGTCCGGCTGTATGCCTTTCAGCCCCATAATAATCTCTGAACAGCGATTTCTTCTATTTGACAAACAGATTCTGTGCCTACAATTCATTGAGATCATTCGGTATCCGGCGCACAGTCCAAAGGAGGCTGCAACTTATCAGCCGTAGACATTGCTAGCATAGGGCTTGCCGATAACCTATGTTTCATGGTTGCCCGAAATGGGAAGTCATTCAAAGATTGGGTGAACGGGATAAAGCCTGCTCGGACATCTCTTTACCGTTGCTAGCCCGCACGTGTATCATTTATGCTGAGAAAAATGCACTTTGATAGTACAAATCTACTCTATTTTCAGGGTCAATTTCCGTTCGCAAGAACTTCTGAGCATGGACCCTCATTTCGTGTAAGATAACCACAGTAAAAACAAGGCGGAACCAGATGAACCAGATGATAGAAACTTAGATACACCAATATAAAGAACCATTGTAAACCTTAGATAAAGACAGCTATGTGCGTATGCAAAACATTGAAATCTAAACTGCAACCGGTCCGTGTATCAACTCGCCCAAGATAGGGCTTTTAGTCAATTCCAGCGCTTCCTGCAAGTAATCGTCGTCAATCGAGAAGGGTCTTGCCATTACGTTAGGAATCCACTTCCCCAGAATACGGTCCAAGTGTATGTTCTCTTCAGGGATTCGTCGCTGTAGAATCTTTCTATACGAGGCCACAGATTGGCGCAGGAAAGAAGAGTGAAATGGAACATCTATCCCCGGAATGGGAATCGTACCTTTACCACGCTTCAGTCGAATGGGGCTGGGTAATTTGTGTGCTTCAAGAAGGTCGAGAGCCAGCCTTTGACCGATCCTCGTTGCAGGAAGATCGTCCTTGGTAGTCATGATTTCGCCCACCATTTCTGGTCCGTGGGGGGCCGTAGCCAGGTAGCTTAGAACATGTTCAAGGACATGCAGATTTTGTAGCTGGAAGAAAAACAAACTCTGTCAGCACTGTGTCTCAGACTACCAAGTTGCTGAAGATCTGAGTTCAAACTTACTGTTCCCGCACAAACGTATTGCTCATTCTCTACGTTCAAGTTCACAATCTCGATCAGCTCGCCACTTTGTGTGGCAATCATGCGAACTATTTGCCGTAAAGAAGTCTCGCTGAAATCTAATGTCACAGTTAGAAATTTCGCATACTGATAGGGAGTTTGGCGCTTGCATGGCTCACATTTTCCTATTCGCTGAGGATTGGCTGCAACCATTCCATAATTTGTCTCTCCATTTGAGTCTCTCTCCATGGCAAATTGTAGAGATAGGCCACGATAAAATGCCAATTCCATCAGTTCTCTCGTAGTCATGAAACCAGAGAATGCTAGAAGGGCTCCGTATTCGCCAAGGGAATGACCAGCAAAAAATGGACTCGAAGGAACTAATCCTCGACTTTTCATGTCTTCAAACATGATCTTTTCGACCAATACAATCGCAGGTTGTGCGAAACTGGAGAAGAACAACAATCCAGATGGGCAGGAGAATGTGTATGACCGGGAGTCGCGTGTCAATCCAGGTAGCAAGGTCTTTCTGATTGTACGACCGTCTGGTGTCGTAATTTCTGTCTCCATAGCAAGATAGTTTTCACGCAGTTGACGTCCACGTTTGCCTCCGAAATGAATGGTCATGCTCTTCGGATTGTTCGAAATGATATCAATGACCGACCACCCTATGATTAGTAGTCAATACAAGTCCGATAGAAATATATTATCGTAGTCATGTACTTACCAAATCTTTCAAAGATATGGGCATCTATCTCATCCCAGATACGCCGAGCCACTTCGCTGGTCTTGTATAGTTCCATACCCATACCAGGTAGTTGACTTCCTTGCCCTGTAAAGAAGAAAACAGATCGAGGCTGATCAACTTCCGCCTCTGCTTCCAGAACTATGTTTTCAGTGTCTGCCTTCACAGCGTATACCTTGAATACGAGTCGGCCATCAATAGCTCCCACGTGCTTCAGGCGTATCACAAGTCGGTCGCCAGGGAGAACCATATCGGTGAAAGTCGAAGTAAATTTTCGTAGTCGATGTCGTTCGCCTTGTAAAGATAGATATTCGACTGCATTGATAGCAATGGCAGAAGTGAACATTCCTTGACTGATAGTGCCAGGAAGTTCTGCCCAGTGTGAAAACACCGATGACATATGAATTGGATTGTAGTCTCTAGAAACACGAGTGTACATCTCGTTACTAGTAGGCATTTGGACTTCTAGCGATGATACTCCAGCCCAGCCGGGACTTGTAAGGTCGCTTTTTGCAGCGGCTGATGTTCCCTTTCTCTGTAAGAAATCCATGACTGGATTGCCGACGCATCTCCCATGTTCAAAGGTCACACTACCTATCTCCTGAATCTGTCCCAGGCTATTTCTCTGAAATATTTTTCCTGATACTTTCAACGTATCGTACGTTGTTTTATCTTTCCAGGTTACTTCTGAACGCAAATTAAATAGCAAAGTCTTGCCGATGAGAGACAGGAATGGATCTTCTAGATGAAACCAATCGCGATCCATGAGAACAGCCTCATCTTGCTCTGAAGCTACTTCAAAGATGATATCTGGCTCATCTGTAACCTTAAATGTAGATTGAAAGTCGTCAAAGACACCCTTAAAAAGGAAAGTTGATATGACCTTCATCACTGGTTCGTTACAGGACAGAATATGTCCTTCGACAGTCACATACTTTCCAGCGTCCTCAATGTAGATAGCTCTTACGCTGGCTTTTGACTGAACAATATCTCCCGCGCGAAGAGCCGCCGTGTTCTTCACGTACTCAAATGAGTTCGACTGGTGAACAAGCCTTAGAAGATCTCCTGGGACAGCTTTCAAAACGATAGGTGTCGCAACGACATCCCACGCAGCAACTATGCCGACACTAATGGGAAACGTGTCAGACCCACTGGCAATGTTCTTTCCATGGGTATGTGTTCGGCTAACTGTATCGGCCAGATCACCCAGCATTTCTGCAGTGAGAGTTATCTCTGGGCCCCAGATTGTTGAACGAACATTGTCTGTAGAAGCAGTAACGTCTTTTCCGAACCAGACCATGCTATAGAATGTTTTGATACGTTCATCACGCCTGGCCGTAACTTCACTTACACTGTACGGTGTCAATGCTTGGTCGTACCGAAAAGCAAGCGGTAGAACAGCTGGTTCTTTGCTGTGAAAGCTGGGAAAAGAAAGTTCCACAGAGATGTCAGTGTCGTTTTGAGAGGAGATTTTCACAACGGACTTGGTCTTTGAGCTGTCTTCATTTTCGACGATTATGGTAATCAGTGATGTTTCAGGATCGACTTCCACAGTGCCTTTAGACTCCCGGTGAATAAGACGATGGAATGGATTGATTTTGCGATCGCGACCGCGTAAAATATACTCGTCCATGAATAAGGCACGAATCCAGGGGTTGCCCATTTTAACGAGTATAAGTATCGTAGATAATAAAATGTCCTCAATACCACCAGCGAGACTATCGATGGGAGTAAGTGATACATTCCTACTATCGGATTCAGGTGTCGCTACAGACCAGCTCTCGGAAGAAATGCTGGCAATTTCAGCTTGTGTTATTAACCCGCCTGGATAGAAATCCTCCCTCACCCTCCTGATTAGTCCCTGGGTGATATAGTCGAGAATTTCTTTCGCAGTCTCATCATCAGATTTGCAGTACCGAGCAGCTACAGGTCCATGAAGGATACAACACCGACCTGCATCCTGATCTATGACAGCATCGATATCCTCAGCTTGCCACAAAGAGTCTTTCTTGAAGAATGTTTCAAAATCATCATCAATTATAGGGATGAAGTTGACGGGTTTCTGACCACGCTTCTTGCAACGTAGGATGAAGTACCTCGCATCTTCTGGATTAAGCAACTCCGTGGAAGCAAGAGGACAGCAGCGGGTAAATCCTTCAAGTAAATGCTGAGGGTTTTGTAAGAAAGCCGCTGTAATCTCAATATCGCCCTTTGCCGGAAGTCTCTCTAACGTACGAGTTGCAATGTCCGCAACAAGATTTACGTAAGAAGGTGCAATCCAACGTTTCTGGTGAGCAACATACATGAGAGATACCAGCCGACGTAAGACCTCCATGTATGTCATTTCTGATATCTCTACAGGTTCTCCTTGCGAGTTTTGACCAAACCATGGTTTAGCAAAATCTGCGTTTAGTCGTTTAATAATGTATGACTTCTTTTTCAGCAAGGCCTCAAGTCTAGATTTCCGTGGTAGACTGAAGATAGTCTTGTCAAGCTCATGCCAGAGAAGAACACCTCTTGTGGCGATCTTATGAATAGGCTGACCCATCTCCGAGATAACAGTAATGACACCTCCTGCGACGCCTTCGTAAGTCTTCTCCCATTCTGTGTCGGGAACTCCGGGAGCCTCGATAATCAACTTCTTCGCTGCAAGAGACGTGTGCGCTTCGCGAGCAACCATCATGCGACTTCCAAGAAGAATGCCATCAAATGGCATTCTAGGATATCCAAAACGAGTGGACCAAATTCCAGAGAGATATGGATAACTGTCTTCATAGCTTCCAAATCCACTGCCAGCGACTAGAATAATGTTTTGGTGTTTGCGAATGCTGCTATATGTACGAAGAATTGGTGCATGGAAATCTTCGTAGGAATGATGCCCACCTCCTCGACCACCCGTCCACTGTAAAATGATTGGAAACTGCGGCTGTGCTTTTGCAATTTCTAACACCTCGCGGATAGCCGATACGGAACCAGGCTTGAGGGAAATGTGTTTCAAGCTCAGACTGGTGATGTAATCAGTCACGATCTCTTGCGAAGGTACTCCGGCACCTATCGTCAGACCGTCGACGGCGAACCCCTCTTTGGCTAGCCTGCGTAACATGGCAATCTGCCATGTCATGGCTTGTGGGCTCGAGTAAATCAGATTACAAGTAATCCCTTTTCCAGGTGGAACACTATTCTTCACTTTTTCAATAGCGGCAGACATCTCTTCTGCATTGAAGTAGCCACCGCTTGCAAGCTCAACAAGATATCCAGCATTCATGACTGCAGAAACAAATTCCCACGGTACTGTCGTCGGTGACATTCCTGCAACAAACACAGGTGGGACCCCCAACAATTTACTGAGTCGGGTTTCCAATCGCACTCCCCCAGAGGTAGGTTGTACGAGACGAGGCTGGAACTTTTCTGCCCAGCTTTCGACTTTGGATGATGTAGGGAGAAAGGATGGAGAAAATATATCCATCTTACTTCCAATGTCCGCGTCCCGAGTTTCGAGATCAGATCCACTGATGACCCTTACCCCTTTACCATCGACGAGTCTCATGACCAAGTCTGGTACACCACCACTGCCAAACGTGAGGATGTGGGTCGCGGTCGATGACTGAAGTGCTGCTGGCCAGTCACAACAATCAACGCAGATTGCATCAATGAGACTATGTAGCACGTTAATTCCATGTGGTAGTTCGCGCAAGTCGCGGCCGTTTCTATTGTCGTGGACGGGTATTTCAAGCATTTCGGGGAATATCTTTAAGGAAGACAGGTGCCCCGTTATTTTCTGAGCGGGTATTGACATGTATTCAGTGTGAAATGGTACATTTATTGGAAGAAACTGATGTTGGATTGTCGGTTTGCGCTTGCTGTGAGGTACACGATTTTGATCGATCTCCGGATCCGCCTTGATTGTTTGAAGGTATGTGTCAAGTGCTGCCAGAGATTTGGCGGGACCGCCAACAACGAAATTATCCCTCGTGTTGATGAGAGCAATACCAATTTGACCCGTGGGCCGAAGTGACTTATTCATTATGACCAAGATTCGGTCGAGACGAGACCGTTCCAACCCAACGACGCTCAGCATGCATGAGGGTTGACCCGAGCCGTTGTTAACACTATCTTGAATGACTGAAGGTGACAGAGATGATCCCGGCGAGGCCTGATTGCATTCGAATCCGATCCAAAAAAGACTTTCTACTGCCATCAATGCAGCACCGTAGAACGATTCCCATGAGTCAGAAATGGCTATAGCGACAGCTACGACAATCCCCTGAGAATGACCTGTAACGCCTTGGAGCAAATTTCGAAGATCACCTGGGGTCATTCCCAGAACCTTACATGTTACACAGTAGTGTGCAAGACTCAAGACACCGATAATTGGGCAACTGACTGTCACTCCGGAGACAAAGTCAGATCCCGGTGCTTGTTCAGGATCGCGTAACCATGTTTGCAAGTCAAGGTATCGGCCACAGTAATACTCGCGTGTCTGAGGCAATCGTGAAAGACGACTAAGTAAAGCCCCAGTCACGTCGATGAGGTCTTTCAAGAACGGCGTATAAGCCGAATAAAGATCTACAAGCTCTTTTATGCACGTCGCGTTCGCTGTGCCTTGTCCTCCAAAGACGACATATGGACTGATATGCCCGCTTTTTGCGACGCTTAATAACGCACTCTGTGCAATGTTTGTGGGCTCTGATATGACCAGGGTGACAGCTTTGTAGTATGTACTGAGCAATCTGTTTCGTGTCGGCGGACCGATTGCCAAAGTATGAATAAGCGAATGTATTTCAAAGTCGAACAGGTATTTGTTCTCAAACCCCTGGAGGAATGATCGAGTACAGGAAGAGACGCCGCTGTTCTCTAGAAGATGCTGAAGGAAGTTTAACGCTAATTCAACTTCCGAAGTAATTTGTGGTCGTGAAGTAGAGGTTTGTGTTAGCACAAACAGGTCTCTTTGATCCTTCAGTTGTTCTAAGTCTTCTCCGCTAACGAAGATTGTGCTTTGAACATCATCGAGATGAAGAGAGAATTGTCCGTCCGGAACACCAAACATTTTCTCTGATGACGGTGTATCCATGATTTTTTTCCCTAGGTGTTGAGACTCTTCAAAAAGCAGTTCAAACCATACGTTTTTATGAATCAAGAAATTATCATGTTTGAATGCAGTTGGTATGAGAAAGAGAAACAGATCAATTTTAGCCTTCCATTAAGTGACAGCTACTCTAACATGCAAAGCCTGCTCTCAAAAAGTCTCGATTTTACCCTCTCCATGTGAAATTGAGTTAGGGGCTGCGAATACCACGTTTCTCCGCCTGTAACACAGATAAGGGCACCAACATACCCAACTTCACTAGGCGTTATTTGAGGGCCACTTACATGCACTGTGACCACTTCTAGGCAATATTCCGTATATCGCTACTTACTTGGATTATAATTCAGCTACAGGGGCTCAAAATACAAGCATCTACAGCTCGGCACGTGGTGGTTCGAAGAATATTCCATTGCAGTTAGGGCTCGCGTGCCCCTGACAGCATCCGCCACTGTTCATGAATATGTCCGACGGGCCGGAGTTCCATCCCTCCCAAGTATTTACCAGTGAAGCTCTATGCTGTTACTGAGAAATGCCACCCTTCTTCGGCTTCAGCCCAGGGGCCGGGTCCGGAGTTTGTGTACCCGGAGTTTTTGCTGATCCGAACCCCAAGCAACAGACAACAGCTGCTACAGTACCCAAGATATTTCGTAGAAGTCTTCTAGAGAGAAAAATTACTTGAATGTCTGTGATTTTAATGGGTCAGAAATAGATGGGGTCAAGAATACAGGGTTACTGTATCTAAATATGTGCCAAGCTCAATGATTGGCGATCATGCTTCAACTAAATACCAATATGAGGGAAGACGAGATCTATCAAGTGTCGCTTAATAGTACTCACATGTTTCTATCTTGCATTACAGAAAACACTTATTCTTTTAATATTGAATTGGCTTTCGTCACTATTTTGATATTCGCTTTTAGACTGTGTTCATTTATCTTTAGGTTGCATGTTTATGAAATGCATTGAGCTTGATCAAAGCAAACTTTGGCTACCTTCACCATGGCCGGCAGCACTCGAGATATCCAAATTATTGCCGAAAAGCAGGCCAGAACTCCTGAAGATGAAAGAGCGGTTGCGCACACCCTGCTCATAGAGCTTCTATCGTGAGTACATACAGCTTGACCATGTTTCATAACCCATCACGGATACGAGGCTGACAAAATGTGCAATTACAGATACCAGCTTTCACTCCCTGTTCGATGGTAAGATATTCTGGGAATTTGTTTAGATCGTCTAATAAATATACTATAGGATCGAAACGCAGAAACTCTTGTTCAATGCTCCTGAATCCGTCAGAAAATATGTCGAAATGGGTGCCAAAACAACTCTGGCTACTATGGTCAAACGAATGGCAGATCGACAACCGGTTACAGAGAAATTATACAAGTCCATGGAGTTCTATTCTTACAGTGATCAGAAGGCGGATTTGTTTTACGAGTATAGCCAAGATGCAGAAATACAATCTCAACCGTCAAAACAACCGGAGCCCCAACAACTAACACCAAAACTTATTGCTGCCGCGGCTGAAACGGACACTGCTGCCCCTACAACATCTGTTTCTGTCAAGCCTCCCATCACACAACCGAGTAGCTCGTTGCCACCCAAAAAAACATCCGGAGCAATTCCAAGCCTCTCGCCTACCTATATTGTCATAGCACTGACAGCTCAAAAAGTCAAAAAAACTTTTGATGTCTTACCGACACAGAAATCAATACAAGAACTATCTGGCGGTATGTCATCCAGCCCATGTCCGAGCTACACTCAGGACCTCATCTTATGTTTTCTTGATCCAAGGCGAGAGAATGCTAATTAAACTAAAGGTAAATCAACCCTTCAAAATGAGTTAATGGGCGATCTAGGTGTGGAATTTAGTTCTGTCCCTAATGGGGGTGAATATATGCCGTTAGAGACCCTCGGAGAAGCTCTTCAACAAGGCTTCAATGGGAAGCCCGGAAAACAAATGTCGACGCTAATATCAAAGTTTATATCGAGAAAGATGCCAGGTGGTTTCAATCAAGCGATGATGCAGAATCATATTGAGACTTTCTGGGGATTCGGCAAGGAGAATTCAATTATTCCTGTTTGCTTCTCAATTACTATGGAACCTTCAACTCGTCTAGAAAATGCAGATGACGCCAAACAGTTTCTTGATGATGTTGTGAATCGATTTGCATCCTTCGCCGGAATTTCACTATCTCCTCAGTCATCCGGTGATGGCACTGCATCCACTCAATCAGCTGTTATGATTGATTCCGCTGCTTTGAACAACCTACGACAAGACCAACGAGACTACCATATAAAACAATACAAACTACTCGCCAAGAATCTTCAAATGGAGAGTCAATCTAGCGAGGATTTCGAACGCTTGGTATCTTCTACAAAAGCTATGGAGGACAAACTTAGCCGGTGGGCCAGAGAGTTTGACGATAATTTCTTCGACGGCATCGGAACCCTCTTTGATCCCAAGAAAACCAGGCAATACGACTCCTCATGGAATTGGGTCCGAGAAGAGACCGTTCGCTTGCTCAATCAGCTTGCGCTTGGTCAAATAGATTATCATGACGAGGCCCTTGTGCGGATCACCCAGAAATGGGACATCAGCTGTGTGGAAATTGCAAAAGACTTTATTCAGGGTATGGAGAAGGTGAACCTGGAACTCCCACTCAAGTTGAAAGCATATATGCGGTTTGATTCTACTATCCTGGGCATACAGCCTGTTTACCGATACTCTGGAAGAACCATGATGCCTCTAACTTACGTTTCCTCAAGTACCGGCAATATTGAATACAAAGAATTGCCCCGAGAAACAACTGAATATGTCTCATTCTTGAAGCGCGGTCGAAGTAATGTACATGGCGAGGCTGTCCCCTATGTGCATCTCAAAACCCGACAACCGGCAAACGGAGAATTCAGATATGACGCAGTGTCAACCAAGGCATTCATCGAAGCGTTGGAGTTGGGAACCAGTTCTGGCATTACGTATGTGACTAAGTCGTTCCTAGTAACAGGTGCAGGGCCAAAGTCTATTGGAGCCGGTGTGGTTGAAGGGCTGCTGAGTGGTGGTGCCAAAGTTATTGTTACAACCAGCCGCGATATTTCAAAGTCAGGAGGTTTTTTCGCCGACATGTACCGCAAGCATGGAGCCCAGGGTTCTTCTTTAACTGTGATACCGTTCAACCAAGGTAGCAGAAAGGACTGCGAAGAACTGGTCGAGTATATATACGGGGCTGACTCACCTGTCGAGGGCGATATTGACTACATAGTGCCCTTTGGCGCGATCCCAGAAAAAGACGACATTAGCAACCTGGAAAGCATGACCGAACTTGCACATCGTGCAATGCTTACAAATATTATGCGAATTATTGGTTTGGTCTATAAGAATAAGAGAGACCGCCGCATCGATTCTAGACCAACAAATGTCGTTATCCCTTTGTCTTTTAACCAGGGTGGCTTTGGAGGTGACGGACTTTATCCGGAATCCAAACTCGGTCTTGAGACTCTTTTCAATCGCTTTTACTCCGGAAACTGGCAGCAATATCTCACAATTACCGGTGCAGTGATCGGTTGGGTCAGGGAAACGAGTCTATCTCGGGCTCTAAGTCTAGTAGGCTATGCAATTGAGCAGATACCCGATCTCAATGTCTGTACCTTTTCCAGGGCTGAGATGGCTTTCAATATCTTGACTCTGATGACACCTGCGGTTACAGAACTTGCAGAAGATCATCCGGTATACGCTGATTTGACTGGTGGTGCCAAGGAAATAACAAATATCAAGGACATCATGTCAGAGTCGAGGGCCAAATTTACAATCCAGAGTAACATTCGACGAGCACTTTTAGCGGAGAAATCTATAGAGCTGAACATCCTTTCTGGTGGTGCATCATCTGCTAAACCCAACTCTACCTCCTTGCCCCAGACTCGACGTGCGAACTTGAATCTTCGGTTTCCTCAGTTGCCTAATCATGCGGACCTAACAGCAAATATCGCCAGCCTAGAAGGGATGATCGATCTGTCACGAACGGCGGTGGTGGTCGGATATTCTGAACTCGGTCCATGGGGCAATGCCCGCACACGATGGGACATTGAACACCTAGGTGACTTCACTATGGAGACCTACGTGGAAATGGCTTGGATTTTAGGCTTGGTAAAGCATCATGAAGGCGAGGTCAACGGGCATGTGTATGTAGGCTGGGTTGATGCGAAGAGCAAAGAGCCTGTTCGTGAAGATAACTTCAAGCAATTATACGGGGAGCATATCAAAAAGCACTCTGGTATCCGGTTCATTGAACCTGAACTACTAGGTGGATATGACCCGGCTAAGAAGGAGTTCTTACAAGAGATAGTGGTTGAGGAAGATCTCCCGTCCTTCGCAACATCCAAAGCCAGTGCAGACGCGTTCAAGCTTCGCTTGGGAAATAAAGTCTCAATCGAGCCTGTATCTGGATCGGATGAGTGGCAAGTGACAGTACGGCAAGGCGCTCATTTCATGTTGCCAAAGTCGGTACCTTTCGATAGAGCAGTTGCGGGCCTTCTGCCAAGTGGGTGGGATCCTATCCGGTATGGGATTCCAGAGGATATCGTACAACAGGTCGACCCAGTCACGTTGTATACACTCTGCTGTGTTTCCGAAGCGCTTTTATCTGCGGGTATCAAAGACCCTTACGAGTTCTACAATTATATTCATATATCCGAGTTGGCCAATTGTATCGGTACTGGAGCCGGTGCCATGTTGGCTGGTCGTGGGCTATACAGAGATCGATTCCTTGACAGACCAGTCCAAAGCGACATATTATCGGAATCTTTCTTGAACACCACAGCTGCCTGGGTCAACATGTTACTCTTCTCTGCATCAGGACCGATTAAAACACCGGTCGGGGCCTGCGCAACTGCAATTGAGTCAATAGAAATGGGGTGTGAAGCGATCAAAACTGGTAAATCCAAAATCGCGATTGTGGGGGGATATGACGACTTTCAGGAAGAAGCATCCTATGAGTTCGCGATGATGAAAGCAACAGTTAGCAGTGAGGAAGAGCTGGCGAGGGGTCGCCGACCGGAAGAGATGTCCAGGCCGAGTACTAGCACTCGCAGTGGCTTTGTCGAGTCCGCGGGTTGTGGTGTGCAAATTGTCATGAATGCAGAGCTTGCAATCAAGATGGGAATTCCTATTTATGCTGTCGTTGCTTACTCACAAATTGCGGCCGACCAGAACGGACGCTCTATTCCTGCTCCTGGTCAAGGTATTCTCACAGCCGCGCGCGAAAGGACTGATCGCCATGACTCTAAACTACTTGATTTGGCGTACCGACGAAAGCTCTTTAACGAAGATATTGCTACCATTGACAAGTGGTGGCAAGAAAAGAGCCAAACACCGGGTATATCAGAGTCCGACTTGAACGAAATACAGGCAGCGGCGCGCAGCAAGATCAAACAGTCCCAATACATGTGGGGCAATGAGATCAGATCACAAGACCCTCTCATCTCACCTATGCGAGCAGCCTTAGCGACTTGGGGATTGACGGTTGACGATATCCAGGTAGCATCTATGCATGGTACTTCTACCAAGGCCAACGACACGAATGAAGCACAAGTCATTAACGAACAGATGAAGCATTTGGGCCGTCGTCCGGGTAATCCTTTACTTGCAGTTTGCCAAAAATCACTCACGGGACATCCCAAGGGTGCAGCCGGCGCGTGGCAAATGAACGGTTGCATACAGATGCTACAAAACAGTATTGTACCTGGGAACCGAAATGCAGACAACATTGAGATCAAACTCAAACAGAACAAATACATTGTATATTTGAAGGAGGCCATCCGAGTATCAGAGGTCAAAGCCACAATGCTAACTTCATTTGGATTTGGTCAAAAGGGAGGCCTTGTTGTTGCCGTTGCTCCCAAGTATCTCTATTCTGCCGTCGCAGCTGACACTTATGAAGAGTATCGTCTCAAAGTCAAAGAGAGACAGCGTACAGCTAACATTGCTTTTATCTCTGGTGTTATTGGAAACTCCTTGGTCAAGCTGAAAGATCATGCACCATGGGGGAAGTCAGATGAGACGATGCGTAAAGTATTCCTCAATCCGGCTTCTACTCACTTTTAGACTTTCTTCTCCTAGAAATAACTGCTATCTCGGCTTTTGGTTTCAGATTGTGTTTTTATTCGGGTCACGAGAGATGTAACGCGCTGTTTGAATAGATCTTTTTTTCTTTTTTTTCTCCTTTCTAGCTTTGTCTCAATTGTTCCTTGTTTAGGTTACTTGGATTTTGAAAATTACATGTACCTAGTTTTTAATTGTGAACAATTCGAATCTATAACCATTCATCAACCTAATGATATTAAGCAATCCATATATGGACATTGTACATGTTGAAGAATAAGTCCACTAATCAAGTCACCTGTCAATGAAAATCCAAAGAGGTGTGGTTAAACAACCACTTACGGGCTCGCTCTAGTATGTTGAACTTCGTTCTAATGTTGTTGAAGCTTTTCGTCCAGGGAGTTTGCCGCAGCCGATTCATGGCTCCGATTGGTCATCCTACACATCTCGCGGAGTAACCGGAATTTCCTACTTTTGATCAAATTTAATGAAGACAAATAGCGGCCATATTGGAAATAGTATGTGTAAACTGATAGTGTCGAGCGGAGGTGCGGGTAAGAGTATTATAAAATATATACTGCAGCTAAGTGAAGTGCAGATAAGAATAATCTTTCCACTTCAAGTAATTATTTTTGATAGTCGACACTCTAAATAACAGTCAAGCATAAAATAAATATGGAATGAACGATCAAAGCTCCGTGGATATCGAAAATAAAGCACAACAGCCCTTGGGAATATCTAATTACCACAAGTTGGCCAAATCACGGGTAACAAAGAAATGTTTAAAGGAATAGAGAAAGAGGTATGTATGTAGGAGAAGTCAACCTTCCATGGGGCTGTTTTAAAACTTGACAACAATTTTACTTGCAGAAACACCCTTCTTCTGGACATTAAAAGCCTCCTGGACATATTCTAGGCCGGTGCCAACAACCTCGGGCTTAGGGGCAGGAATGAAAGTACCAGCGGCAAGGGCCTTGGGGAGGTAGTCGATGAAGATGCCTCGACCAACTTCACTGTTGGTGATCATACCGGCATTGAGCATGTTGGACTTGATACCCTTGATCATTCCTTTGACCTTGTATGAAATGATCCAGGAAACAAAGAAGATAACCGTGCGGAGGAAGATCAAGTTCGTGGGTTCCTTCTGAGGAACTGGGAAAGTGGCCAAGGCGACAAATTTGTTGCCCTGGCAGTGATCGAGGATCTCCATAAGCTTCTCAGCTGCACCTTGGCCAATAGACAAAGCACCAGCGGCAGTCTTGCCCTTCATAGCTTTAATTATTTCTTGCGCGACGGAAGGACTTTTGTAGTCAAAAACCTGGCTCGCACCAAGACGCTTGAGGTATTCGTGGTTCTTGGGAGAGGCAGTGGTGAAGACTTCATAACCTGCAGCAGCGGCAAGTTGGATAGCGTTGACACCAACACTGGTAGATCCACCCCAAATCAGAACGGTCTTGCCATTGAACGGCTTGGCAGGCTCAGATGGCAAATCCAGGCCCAGTTCTGTCTTCTCGAAGAGACCTGCAGCAGCGGTAGCAATACCAAGGGGAATGACGGAGGCCTCTTCGTAAGACACCTTGTCGGGGATGTGAGAGACCATATTGGGGCGAAGAATGGTGTAGAGTTGGAAACCACCCTCTGCAGGGTCATTGATTTTGGGGTCGCTTCCGCGGGTGAAACCAACAACGCGGTCTCCGACCTTGAAGCGCTTGACGTCCTTGCCGACCTCAACCACCTCTCCAGACACGTCGGAGCCGAGCACAAAGGGATAAGCAAGGTGGGTAAACATGATATCGCCTCGTGCTTGGATCAACCAGTCAATGGGGTTGATAGCGACGGCGTTGGTCCGGATGACAATCTTGTCGGCATCGGCGGGCTTGTATGGAGCATCGCGAACCTCGAGGGAAGGCGCCTTTTGGGCGGGCTGATAGGCAGCGCGGTTGGAAGGCATTTTGGCAATGCTAATGGAGGAAGTTTTTAAGGACGAGTAAGATGCGCGAGGCGGCAATTGAATCGAATGAAGTGGTTGTGAGCACAAGCGAGAAATTTTTCTCCCGAGGATCGAAGCCAGTTTATACTTGAACTTGACACTAAATGGATTGACATGTACTGAATATTGTCAAGTAAGACCGTAGGTACGTGAATAGAGCATAGCATCAAAATACTACGGAGTAAGCGGGTAAAAATGCTTCAAGTTTATACTAGCTGGTCTGATCGGCGGCCCCCGGCAGGATAGGCACGTTAACATCGGTGACATAATGGATCGGGCGAATCAATGGCCAGCAGCTGGTGTTCTGGAAGGTAGTGATTGGAAGACGGACATGAATTGCCCCTTGAGCTCTCGAGGGTAAGCAGTTCAGATAGACGTTTGACTGTGTTATTCTCTGTTGCAGGGCGAATGAATGTCCCGACGCGGTCCAAAGGGCCCACTGGCGTGCGGAGCATCGGAGCGGAGATTCTGGCATGTCCGCACAGCCAGCTCGGCGGAGTCTAGCGCAACAAATACTCCGTGCTTTTTGTCTTTAGCTATAGTATGTGCATAAACAGGCTGCGTATAGCTGCTTTTCGAGTGAGAGGAGCTATTTGGTCCATGATTGCGAGAATGACGATGAATAAATGTTGATTATGAGTCTTGTGCGCTGAAACTGTCCAAGGTCACTCTGGAACATCGTTGATCCGACGGTGAGAGTCGGCGACCGGAACAACGTAATTGCGAGTCACGGGAAAAAGTTGTATTGTAACGGTATTGAGCTTCTAACCCAACGGAATAATTGATACAGCAATACGCCGTGTTATTTACAGCCGGCAACAAAGAAGCCGTTGGCGCGAGGGAAGTCACTACCATCATCAAAACACTCAATGGTCGAGTTGCGCAAGGTCGAACTTCTTCTCCTCGTGTATCATCTCGGGATTACTCAACACTGAATAGCAAATCGCGCACTTTCAATCCCATGACCCCTAATCAGTCTTCCTACCCTGCCCGCTCCCGACTCGTCTCATGCACAGCCATCCGCGCTTACTGCTCTTGTGATGGCTGACGGGCAGCCTCCCCAACCACAGCCCGCTGAGCAGCACCAGCCACGTCCGAGTCGACGGCGAGAGAAACCGCAGTTATCATGCACTTTATGTAGACGAAGAAAGTATGTAGAGGTAGCTTCCCCCCTGTGCCTTGTCCAATCACTGCCGTCATGCAATTCGTCCTCGTTCAATCGCGGATATTGATAACCGTACCATCAACGAGCAAGACTGACTTGGGATAGATTACGATGTGATAGAGGTGAACCATGTGGAACATGTGTCCGCCGCGGCCTAGCGTCGTCCTGCGCTTATGTCAGGTCAAATGGACAGGCCTCAGTAACTACGACAACTCAACCGGTAGTCAGTAGTATGACAGATCGCATCGCTCAATTGGAGAGACTAGTGACATCCCTTGTCGATAACAACAAGACCACCAGTATTCCAGAGTTTGATGTTATGTCACCGCCAGTCAGGTCCATGCTTCCACCATCCCCTGGCAGACTAGCATCTGGCGATGCATCGAGCTTCCAAACTCCCCGCCATTGGGGGCAGGTACAATTTGTGAATAACGAAACAAAATACGTACCGGGCACTCACTGGAGTGTCATTCTTTCGGAGGTAATTCTGGGCAATGAAGATGTGGCAGAAGCAGTTGATGGCTGACCGTCTCGCCACAGATTTCAGAGCTGAAGAACATGTTGTCCCATGCATATGAGCCAGGGGCTCGCAACACCTCTCTTTCTTCTGTATCCCTTCCAGAAAACAACGAGTCTGGTATTCTCTTCGGAGGTCATAGGCTTTCGAATAGACAGGAGATCCTGGCCGTCATTCCATCAAAGCCCATCGTGGATAAACTGGTTGCGGGTTATTTCCTTGACCGGCCCATCGTTCCCAGTAAGTACAACCGAATATAGTTTGAGCGCAAAAGCTGAGGCGAGTAGTTATCTTGCATGGCCCGACATTCCTTAATGAGGTTGGTGTGTGACATGTCATTTATTTGTGTGGTCTTAGTGCGCTAAAATTAACAGTATGAACGCTTCTGGCAAGATCCGTTAGATACGGCGATGACATGGGTTGGCCTTTTGTTTGCAGTCATGTCTCTTGTTCTGTCCTATAGACCCGAGATGGTTCCAATGGTTCCGGACAGTGGAGAACTTGCGCGAACATATAGGGAGAAGGTTGTACAGTGTCTTCATCTTGGAAAGTATACGCAAGGCACCCCATACAGTATCGAAGCATTGTTGCTATACCTGCACATCGAATTACTGAGAGGGGAGGACAACATTACCGAGTCTTGGATGATGCTCAGTGTCATCATAAGGCTTGCGTATCGTCTGGGGTACCATTGTGATCCCTCGCATTTCTCAAATATCTCCCTATTTGATGGGGAGATGCGTCGTAGATTATGGTCTTTGCTTGTTCGACTTGATATACAAATATCCGGGCAGGTGGGCCTACCTCGTATGGTCCGAGAGGACCAAGGGGACACCGCTGAACCGCGGAATCTGCTCGATGAGGACCTTCATCAGAATGTGGAGGAACTACCCCTTCCTCGACCTGAAGCCGTTCAGACTGATATTCAATACAGTCTGTCAGAGAGCAAGCTGCTTTCAATCCGTGGAAGAATTAATGACTGGACGGAAACTTTGACAAACCGAAGAATAAATTTAGCCATCGCTGAGGCCGACGTTTCTCGACTGGACAAGCAACTGGACGATGCGTACGCAACGCTGCCAGAACCGCTTCGGATGCGACCTATGGCAAGGTCACTGGTTGATAACGCCGAAACGATCCTAAGACGTCTCGTCCTCTTCTTGCATATACAGGAGGCGAAGTGTTTATTGCATTTTCGATATTCAACCCTGCTTTCGTCTCATTCTAGACAAGGAGAAAGCCACGATGAACACATATCTGCCAATTCGAAATATGTTGAGGCTTCGCTGCAAATACTTCAATGTCAACGAACTTTATACGATGAAACGCAACTCTCTGGTCGTCTATACAAAGAAAGGTTGAAACTTACCCCATTGCTTAGGGCACCTTGCTCGCTGGCCACAGCTATCCTGTGTGCTGAGATTGACTTTAGCAATAACCAGTCTCAGGATGCATCTGGACAGCAGCCGTCAGGAGGAAACACCACCCGTCAGAATATCGGATTGAACAAGATCACTCCTGAAAAGAAAAAGGAAGTTGTTCAGGCTCTGCATGAATCTTGCCTGGTCTGGACTTACCTGAGTGAAAAGTCTTCAGAGGCTCAGAAGGTTGCAGAAGCAGTTCGCTCTGTTCTAAACAAAATGCACCATATGGAAATTAATCTATCACCCACTCTTGCTACTGGATCCATCCTAGATATGGCCATGAACAATTCTATGATTATTCATAGCAATAGTGTTGCAGGAAGCTCTGCAGGAAGTATGCTTTCGTGTCATTCTCCGTCTAGCTCTAAGCCGTTTATGTGCCTACGCTAATTCCTGGTCTTCAAGTGTTTCATCACCTCGACCATCAGACTAATGCTCTTGAATCAAATATTTCCCACGGCACTTCTGCTCATCACCTCCCTAATCCCTTGGCACATCGTTCGGGATTGGGTGAAGAAACTCAGATGCAGTACGACCCGCTCTCACCGAATGAAATCAATATGGTATTTGTTCGCTCTTATGGAAATATTACTTGTTACTGATAGTTCGTATCAGCATCCTCAGAGACTAGAGCAGATGGAAAGAATGGCCAAGTACTTTCCGAAAAGGTTTGCCTTTCCATTATAGGTTAGCAATAGATGGTGCTTGGGCTCTTGACAATGCAATGAAGTAACTTGTGAAAACCATGACATCCAATACGAGATTCAAGGGTTCTAATATCGTCGAGTAAAATGGCTTCAATCCCACACATGTGAGCCCTAGTCAACTAGCTTCACCGATAACTAGCGACTTTCAGAATGTTACGAATCCCATGTCCGTGCGAAGACAATGACATTATCGTCAGGCTAGATTTGGGCGTCGCAATAAGCTCATTCATACCCTGTACGGTACGATGATGAACGCGCTGAGCGCTCGGACCTTATTATTGTACGGTAATCTTGGAAGTTAAGGGCGTGTTTTAAGCGTGCAATATACACAGTCTACGAAGTACACGGACAAGCCACAGTGGAGATCTCGGAGCGTCGGTCGGATACGTGGCCGGTACTCAGCACAGTCCCCCGTAACGTACTGTAAGTATGGTAAGCGTGGGTAATGATTACAATACGTTGTTTCTCCGTTTTAAATCCCCGATGCTCCGCCAGCTGTCTCCGAGGAGCCCGTGCGGAGGAAGATCAAGATGAGCCGATCGTCGTTCTGACTAGTCACGCCACTATGTCAAGGCCAACAGGCCGTCATGCTCTAGCACAAACGCCATGTTCATAGCTGGGGATGTCAGAGTTGTTTGGTGATGATTGACTGCGTAGAAGTCGCACAAAGGTGAGTGAGTATTTCACCGACTTTCGAAGATCAACTTCACGTACGGTTCGGGCTGGCAATGGGGTTTTATCAATTACAAGTAGCCGCAAATAGAGAATCTGAAACATTAGAGTTTGCATATGTTGCACAAAATCCTCAGCTAAGCAGCTATGTCTTAGTTGTTAGTTGTTGGTTACGCGGCTCAGTCGACCTTGCGTGCTGCATCGCCCCTCAACTTGTACGTAGTGTTTGAATCCCGTGTTGACCAGCCTGGCGCTGTATTTCGGCCCTCCAACTACTCCTTTCGTGATAGGCATTTTTGACTAGTCAACCAATTACAGCCCAACGCAAGCCAGGATTAGGATTTGTCGCGTCGCTCATCCATTGCCTCTTTCTGTAATTTCTGCACACCGGCCAAATCGCTAGCTTGGTTAGGGCTAGAGATAGAGTGACGCTAAAAAAGCTTGAATAATGGTCCACCATTGCTCTTTATTCGTGGAGAACACGAGAGCCCCGCTCGACTTTATTGGTTTGAGTCTTTGGGCAGTTTGATTCCTTACTAACCCGGCAACGTGGATTCGTCGCGGGGCATTCTATGTATGTAAAATTGAAAGTCAAGGGTATATTAACAGTCCTGCTTGTATCCATCACATTGTTAGTCGTCGAAATGGTCCCGCAAATATCCGTAGCGAACAGCTAATCATCATGGGCTGTTGGATGCGGGTCAAATCCTATTCGTTGCATACTTGATTTATCCAAACGCACTTCTGAAGGACCACATGGAGAACGACTTTTGTGAACTTGCGCGGAAATAGATCTGCTTGTAACTATTTATTAGCTTCTGAAGGCATGTACTTAGTCAATATGACCTTTCCTTAGTAATATGAATGATAAGACCAAATTATTATATCGTCATTCACATCATGGCTGAAAACACAGAATTTGATACCGGGCTGCAATGCCGGCTTGTCGGATTCCTTCCCCTCTGGTTTAGGTCTCATGATGTTGATGAACGGAGTACTCAGAACTAGCGAATGAATACGGAATTTGACGGCTGTCTTCTTGCAAAGAAACATCACACAAAGCATACGTCACTCTTTGTTTTATCTATATTGCCTACCTACGTACATGCACATCATTCTTTCTTCTTGAAAAGCGCGGTCTAATAAACGGGACCCATACTCCATTCTAATAACAAGCCAAAGGATATATGTAACAAAAGTAGACGGAAACAACAATCTAAAAGCAGATAAAATGGCAGAACCTACCGTAGTTCAGAATCTATTCTATGATAGTGCGCTGTCTGTGAATAGGCACGAAATCAAGCGCTTGGGCTTGTAAAATGGTATCCACATCAAACTGCTTGGCCAATACACCTGTTTCGTAGGCCACATCCCAAATGTTCCGTACCAACGCGAGGACATCCTTGGTCTTGATAGGTACTCGATGATTCCCTTCCCACTCCATGAGTTTCGTAGAACTTTCTTCGCAGTATTGTGTCAAAAGTTTGCGGTGCTCATTCAATCCAACGTCCAGTGTTCCGTGAACGTGAATAGTGGGGAGGTATAGAATATGCTCAGTGCTACCCTGAAGGAACTCATCCGGTAACGCGGTCATGGAAGCTTCGGATGCATTGAGAAGGGCAGGGGTCATCAACAAACGATGATCGAGAGAAACCAAAGGTCCTCGGCCAGCGAGGATCACCGCGAAACGCCAGTTTGAGCCGGCGCGATGTAAACCGAGTCTTTCTGCTCGAACTTGCTGGCGAAATAACAGACTGGCACAGATCTTTGCTCCCTGGCTAAAGCCGAGAAGGCCAACCCATTCGCCGCGTCCTCCGAGACGATCATCTTCGTCCATAGCTGCCTTTAGACTACGGTCAATAGCCTTGACAGCATCATCTGGATGGATTTTTGGGTGCGATTCTTTTGATCTTAGCCATCGCTTGAAAGGACCGAACTCTTTATAAACCGAAGTCACGTCTGGACCAGCGTCGGAAGAGAACGGTGCCTCAGCAAAGACAAGTCGAAATGTGGTTGAAAGATAACGTTTGATAATGCGGCATTGTGCACGGAAGATCCTGGCATTTGTTCCACCACCGTGTAGACACAGAATCCTCGGTAGATGGACGGTATGGTCGACTCCAAGAGTCTTGTGTTCGATAATCATGATGCTGTTGTTGAATTTGTAGTGAAGACAAAACAGCAAGAAAGAAGCACAGAATTGAGAGGTAATGGTTTCAGTGTTAAGATTCAGATTGCCCAAAAGATAATTGCTCAACGGATTCAATCGAAGGATTGTATCGACGATTTTCTAAGAGCTTGGATAATGACAACCACCGTGACTTCAATATCCCGACTAAAGCAGAATGGAAAATGGGGAAAGGCCCTCTAAAGATACTATTCCTTGTTCAGGTAGTCGCTTTGTCGCAAGTTCTTGTGTCAGAATCATATGGGCCTTGCGCTGGCTCGGCCCCTCTCTGAGAGATCGGAGAGATAGGTAAACGGACGGCTGACTTCCTCGCTAAAACCGCCACAACAAGGCATCTAGGCCCAAGGAGCGAGACTTTATTGATAGTGGTTTTAGATAGCCTCTTACGTCTCGTTCATTCGCTAGCGAAGACACGAGGTTCACAGAATGTTAGGCCCCCTTGTGGCCTCCACGTGTAGACGACCCAGTCATGCATTCTTCCGATATACGGATCATCATAACGACTCATTGTGATATAGTATTTTGGTGACTGCACATCATGCTAACCTATAGTTTGAACGCAAGTCATGATAAAGGGCGGTAAAAAAAGTGGGTATTGCTTGCTCGGAGATATACACGGTACCATGGCTTCTAGGAAGTTAATGCTAATCTTCAGGCCCGTCGCTGATCTTAGTGTACCAGCTCTGCAGCCCTTGGCAGAAAGTTTCTGGAAGCTCAATGCCCTGTCGATCCTTCAGACTGTGTGGGCCGGCTAGTGCATCGGACTGTCGGACTTTCTACTCAGGTCTGGCTAGCTGTCAAATTGTTTAGCTGGAGCGTATACAAGCTGTGGCTGCTTAAGGCGCATTAGTGCCAAGACTTAGCCCTAAAAGCTGTATTGGGCTGAGTGGACATTTTAGAATTTAGCTTTACGTAGTGGATATCGTAAAGTGCTCAATTCTAGGCTACTGTAACATATGTCTCTACTTTATCTTGTTACTTCCCTGCCGTGTTGTTGCTTCTTCTACAAGTTAGTAGGGGCGTTTTAAGGGGCGAAAAGTCCGAGCGAAACTCCGACTAGCAGAGAACGAGCAATCGAATCGATGTCTAAAGTCATGGTTAGAGTAAATGATGGTCAAATTCTTTGTCTGTTGTTCGGACGTCCCACTCAGGTTTATGCTTGAAAGATGCCCCAATACATTTCTGTTGACGCAGCTTACCATTCGTTGCTGGTCACAAAACGGGAGGGTTAGGAAATGTGTGGAAAGTCAACTTGAACCAAATGTTTGGCACTTAAATTTGACTGTTGCAAAGACATTATAACAATACATATACGGCCGTGGGATTTTTACTTAAAACATTTTAATAATCCCACTAAATAAACACTGGTAGTTGAATCAGAAAGAGCATTGGAAGTGTTTGCCCCATTTCCAATCATTTTCTTACGCACAATCGTTTATTGTTATAAAATCAGAAACGCCTTATATTGAAAATAATACTGGAATCATGAGTAACGGAGTGGAACCAAAGACCAAATTCCCCATTGTCCTCGGCTCTGGACTGTACGGTAGCTATGATCGATTTGAAGGAGCTCGAGTGAAGACGGTCGAATACGCAAAAGCACTGTTTGATATTTTCCAGGCACATGGTCATAGCGATATTGATACTTCACGAATTTACTCTGCTGGATCATCTGAGGAGTATTTAGCGGCAGCGGACTGGAAAGGACGAGGGCTCAACGTTCGCGACAAACTCTACCCGACTAAGGGAAAGCCACTAGGTCATCTCGGACCAGCATACAGCCTTGAGCCTGCGGATGTGCGCAAAGGGTTGATGGACTGCCTCGAGGCTTTGAAAACAGATAAACTCGATCTTTTCATTCTTTACGCCCCCGATCGCAAGACACCCCTGGAAGATACGTTGCGTGAGGTGAATAAACTGCATCAGGAGGGATATTTCAGTCGCCTTGGAATTGCCAACTACATGTCCTGGGAAGTTGCGAAAATTTGTGAGCTCTGCGACCAAAATGGATGGATCAAGCCCGTCATCTATCAGAGTCTTTACAACGTTCTTTCTCGCGCTATCGAGCCTGAATTGATCCCATGTCTTCGTGCGTACGGATTGGCTTTGCACACTGGACAACCCCTCGCTGGCGGTTTTCTGACTTCGAGATACACTCGCGATTTTCCGCTTACCGATCATGAGGCTGGTTCTCGATTCGATCCAAAATGCTTCCATGGCAAGCATCACAGATTTCGCTACTGGAATGATACCAACTTTGATGCTTTGGACATGATCCGAGAGGTGGCCAAGAAACATAATCTTACTGAAGTTCAGTGTGCTATGCGTTGGTTGAGTCATCACAGTATGCTGAACAAAGATTGTGGCGACGCTATCATCATTTGTGGTGTAACTCCACAACAGTTGAAGGAGGATTTGGCGGCTCTGGAAGAAGGGCCTTTGCCGGAAGAGGTGGTTCAGGTATTGAATGCTGCGTATCTCAAGGTCTGCGGTCTTGTTGGACCGTATAACCATTAAATGATCAATGAAGGCGCTTTTTCTTTTTTTTTCAGTTGTCAGACTGTGGGAATAGCTAGACAATAACTTTTTCACATATTATCTTATCAGTCTGATTGTTTCTGGCGTAAATATAGAAACCGAGTGACTTGCATACGACGGGAAGGAAAAGTTGAGATTTCGATTCTAAAATTTCGCGAAACCTTGAAAATGATCAGACTATATATACACTAAGTTAAGACCATGAAACATTATAATTGAAATACGAGGTTAAGGAAGGAAAATATATGTCCTATTCCCACTTGCGAGAATTCTAAATGTACTCAGATAATAGAATTCATGCCCTGATTAAAGCCTGTGATGCTTGCAACTTACATTATTATTCAAATCCATTCATCGCAAGCAAAACATGTTGCTTTCCTAGAAACTGCGATTTTGTAACACTAGAAAAACTCATAATACATTTCGCACAAACTGTATGAGAAAACTCTTAGACAAGCCTAAACATCAGCCTTGGGTCTATCCGAGTTAGCGGGTGGAGGTGGCATTGCGCCTCCGGGTCCCCCAGTAGCTCCTGGAGGCCCTTGTTTCTTCCGTATGTCTTTCCAGCCCATGCCCCAACAAGTCAGAAAAGCAGCACCCGAAGCTCCGATTGCAAGATAGAAGACATGATCAACACTCGTGGCGTAAGCCTTCAAAACAGCTTGCAGGTCCGACGCCGGTACAACAGACCGAAATGCAGTTGCGCCAGCTTGGATGACTGCTTCAACATTAATATCGGGAGCTTGTTGTGGGATGATCGTTCGGAGACCAGTATTGAAGATGACATCTGCAAAACTGAGGAATGTTGCTGAGAAGAAGGACTGGCAAAACATGATCATTGCCATCGCTGTCGGAACTTGTTGCAACTTCAATGTATTTTGGACCGCAATAATTGGCTGGATCAGTTGTATTAGTCTTGTTCAAAAGAGATTTGTGAATGCAGAATCATGAACAGACCATCTGTAAACCAATTCCGCGACCTACGCCTAGAACAATTTGATATCCGATCCATCTTCCTGTGCTGGTTGTCGTTGAGAATGAAGAAATCAGTCCGTTGCCTATAGCGGCCAGAGAAGCACCAAGGACGCTCAATGGCAAATAATAACCGATTCTTCCCACTATAAGGACTCGTTAGTGGTTGTACACATTTTGAGCATGATTCATACATACACAGCTGTCCGGATAAGATAGCAGAGATCATCTGACTAATAATACTTGGAAGAATGTCAACGCCACTAATCATTGGGCTAGCGTTTTTGATAGCCTGGAAGTAGATCGGCAGGTAGTAGGAGCCGCAAATCAATAGAGATGCAAGGAAGCCGTAAGTGACGCAACTAGTCCACACTGTGCGGATGGTAAAAATGGAGTATGGAATCATGGCTTTATCACCGACACGGTACTCCCAGAGCATAAATATGATGAAAGTCACTCCAGCGCCGACGAACAGACCTATGATGGTAGCCGAGTTCCACGGGTCAGTACTACCACCGTATTGTAAAGCCAGAAGAAACATGATAGCGGCGGGGGCGAAGAGCGTGAAGCCGATCAAATCAAGATTTCCTAAAACTGTGCTGACACTTTTCAGCCCTTTAGGCTTTGGGATTTGTTCGGGGATACTGAGGAAGACTAGGAGAACTGCGACTAATCCTCCAACAGGGAGATTGATATAGAAGCCTAAAAGTAGCATCAGGTAAGATCCCTCTTTTAATTAATCCAATAACAAAAAACAGAATATTGACTTACACCATCGCCATGAAACAAATGAGGTCAAGGCACCTCCCACGAGTGGTCCAGCAACCATACCTAATTGCGAAACTATGAGATGTCAATGGAGAACATTCACACTGCGCGACTAAATAATACTTACTTCCCATCAGGAAACCCATAAGCGCTAAAATTTATTGTTAGAAATTTTGTTGAGCTTAGGTCGTTCGGGCATACCTGGTCTTTTAGGCATTGGTACCGATCCCGCGACAATAGTGAAAGCACCATTTTGTATACCAGATCCTCCCATACCAGCCACTGCACGGCCAACAATCAACATTTTAGACGAGGTTGCAATAGCACAAATGAGCGAACCGACTTCAAAAATGAAAAAGAAAGATAGAAATGTCCACTGTTATCTATCAATATTGGTCCTTTTTTGAGACACTCGGTGAAAATGAGTCTATCATACTTTTATATTGAATGTGGAGTAGAAGCGGCCTGTGAGCGGTTGTAGAGATGCACTTTTGGCGTACAAATCCTGTCAGTAATTTGATGGAAAGAGAGGGGTTGGAATATTCAACCTTGCTAGTTGATAAGCACTACCATACCAGCCCACATCATTCAGCGAATGGAACTACATAAGAAAATTGTAAGATAACCCGCCTCATTCTGGAGTCTCCGACACATACTTCACTAGTGATTCGAGGTGTAGCCTGCGAAGAAGTCAGCTCAAGAAATAGGGCCGTTGATTATCAATGAGTCTCACTGTCGAAATGATGGATGTGTCGAGTAGCATCAGAAATGCAACCAACGTAATACCAGTCATCAAGAATACCAACTTCGGTCCTTCAACCCACTCATGATTCTGTGGCGTTCCTACCGGTGGTACTCCTGATGGCTTCGATTCTTGCTCTTGTGTTGAAGGAAGAGATGCGGACTCTGCGGAATTCGAGCCATCTTCGAGCTCAATGTCGTCAAAACGCGAGGGAGCTAATTTCAGATTACTAGGTTCGTCGCCAAATTCTATCATCAATGTGGTTGAGGAGGGTCTCTGACTTGGTGGATGAGAAGACATTCTGTCGTCTTTCTCTACAAAATTTCACCCTGAAATGTGCGGTTCGAAATCAGGAATCGCAACGAAGTAGTTGGAAAGTTGATGTATAAATTAAACCAAGGTCGGTGTAAACCGATGACGAATACGCATCACTTAGACGAATAGAAAAGAGTTTATGTAAAGATCTCAAGAGAGAAAAAAGTAAAGCATAAGATTTGCAGATCGGTAGACGGCAAACCAGGTCACCGTGAACAGCGTACTGCTGAGTAATGCCGATTATGCGAGCCCTAGCATTCGAACGGGAATTTTAGCCCTATAGACTGCGAAGCTGCATTATGATACATGCGAAGAGCCCGATAGTAGAAAAAGCAAATCGAAAAGCTGTTCAGTCAAGGCTAGGGCTAATTCTTTGGAGATCGGGGGGCAACGGGCCAGAGCTTATTATTTTTCCAACTCGTGGTGAATCGACCCTGCCAGAATTCGATGCGACTATGATCGATTTAGTAATAGATCGATGTATAACTATAGGATAATTCCGTTGTATGCAAGGATAATGTATATCAAAGATACACACTAGGGAAATAGTGTGTTGTCGAATTATTCCGTACTCCGTATTGAGCGGAGATACTCTGCAATGTCCGAGGTTCCGCCCCCTGGCCAACGTTTTCAGCGGAGGCAGCAGCTTGTCTATTATGTTAATGTCTGGATGTGTTTTTCTCAAGCAAGACTACCTTTGGAGAGTCTTAGGGCTTTTTAACATGTACTATCCAACGTGGTCGGCCTTCGACTCTGACATGAGGGTGCCGAACGAGTTACCAGCCAGCCGGGCAAAGTAATGAGCTCAAATGGCATAATTTAAATGTCTTTCTTATTGTACAAGCAAATTTTTCGCAGCTATGTATTAAGTTTAGAAAACCGCTTATTTCCCTTATTTATTCCTATGCACAAGTTTATGCTTGCATGTAGTCTGACGGTGTTCGGCCGATCAAAGACAATCCAAATCGGGCCCTTATATACACGTACCTATTTCTAGTGCAAATTTCCATATCGTTATTTTAAAAAAGTATTAACCATATGCGTACACATAACATTCAATCAGCGAGTCGGCAATTATGTTCACCGGCGAAATAGATCATGTGGCAATTGGTCGATCTAGGCATGATTTTTACGCTCTGTGCTGAATCGAAAAATCTTTGCGTGGCTAGGACCATTTGATGATCGTTTCGAAGAACGTGATACACGTGGAATCCCCATGTGGGATTAATTCCGGACGATTGCTAACAGGGTACAACACCTGCAATTGATCCCTACCAGCAATAATGAAGTTTGAAATTTTTTATTTTTTTAAATGCTCAGCGACAGCATTCTGCTTTGTCTTGAGCACGGAAGGAAATGAAGCAAATGCCTTCATACAGCACTGAGGTTGCTGATTTATAGTTGACTTTGGATACTTCTAGCTATTCTTTTCAATGGCTACTGTTAGGATATATATGCAAACACATATATGTAAAATTCTATACAGAAGCTACTTCGGTGTACTATTGTAGAGCGAAATCAAATACATTCTAATAATCAACAAAAAGCGTGCCATCTTGCGTTTGGGAACTTGATATAATTCACGGCCGCATCGTAACCAAATTAAACCCAGCACTCTTTACATGGCCTCGTTACAAACTTCTCACAAGATTAATGACCTTCAACCAGGCAACGCATTCCCCGCGGAGTGGCCATAAAATACATCAATGGATTCATTTCTTCCAGGGTCATGCCGTCACGAGTCGACATGTGTGCGTTAGGGAACTTCTTGAAAAATAGGGCAGCACCCATGCGGATTTCGATTTTGGCGAGATGCATGCCAATGCAAACTGTACCATATTCATTAGTTGATTTTTGAACATACTCGAAAGCGAAATCACAAATTCATCAGCAGGAAATCGTTAAACTTACCACGAGATCCACCACCGAATGGCAGAAAGGCATCTTTCATTTCACGATTTGGGTTGAACCAGCGTTCAGGTTGGAATCTAATTCGGCAAGTTAGTAGCTCTTCATGATGGCATTGGAAAAGGGGCCATACTTCTCCGGGTTTGGGAAAGCATATTCGTTCCTGTGCAAGCTATAAGCCTGACTCGAAACAACAGTACCTCCCGGGATATTATAACCAGACAACTCAGCGCCTTGGGCAGGAACCACACGCGGCAACGGCGATGGAGTTGCAGGGTATAAGCGCAGAGTCTCGTTCAATACAGCATTCAAATAAGGCAAATCCTGTACATCCTTATGCTGCAAGTTATCCGGCAAGCCGGCAACTTCGGCCACCAGCTTCTTCTGGACTTCTGGGTTGATGCAGACGCCGAAAATGAGGTATGTAAGTGTCACGGCAGTTGTGTCACTACCAGCTGCGATATAGCCAACGGCTTCGCGGACGATTTCTTGGTCGTTCAATCCTTCCTTGCCATCTCGACCAGGATTGTAGAGTTTTGTGAAGAGAGTTGGTTTGGGGTCGATGGGGTTCAGATCAATGAGGCCTTTATAACGTTTGATGGACTGATCGGCGTAGTTGCGGATACGAGCGCCAGCTTCGGTGGCCTTCTTGAAGACCGGCAATGGGAGAAACTTGGACATAACTTCGATGAATGGGAAGATTGATCGTAGGGCCATCAAGCGGGAGACATTTTGGAGATCCGTAATGTATTGCGTTTTCTATGCCCAGTTAGCGTATCTATCCTTAATGCTAGGAATGGAAAAATTACCTTTCCAAGCTCCAACATACGGAATGATTCACCAAACGACAACTCTCCAATAACATCCGTGGCCATAAATGTCCACCACTTGAAAATATCCGCCGCACCAGTCTGTTCAATCTCCTCTTCGATCCTGGCAATGGTCATATAGATACGCTGGTTGATAATAGGCTCCATCTTAAGCAAGTTCTGCTCGGAGATGGGGCCAGACAACAGTCGACGACGCTCAGCGTGAAATCGCGGGTTTGTCGTGCTGAACAATGTCTCGGAACCTTGATACCCAAGTTTACGATACCAGTTGGACTTCAAATAGCCGGCGCCGACTTTGTGGATTTCTCGTGCCGCGCTGACGTCGGAAAAGTCGAGCTCATTGGGACCGATGCGCACAACGGGGCCTGTCAGTAGTCAATTTCATGTCCAGAGTTCTCGGGTGTATATTTTGTCGTACCGTAGACTTGGTGTAAGTTCTGGATCCAGCGTGGCCTGGTTCCCTTGATGAGCTGATATTGCGCATACCAGCTTGTCCATTTGGTGATCTCAGGACCAGGGATCCGGGCAATTGGATTTGTGTAAGTCAAGTAGATTACGCGCTATTTGAGTAAAAGAAGTGTTAGCCTTGGGTCCAATAAAAGTTCTATTTTCATACACTTATATATGATCAAGAATCAACTCTACTGGACAGTCTTACCAGGATATAGAGGCCGATTAAACCACCCAACACAGCAAGTGTGGGTGTCAGACCCAACGATAAAAGCGCCATAATGAAGATGGGCTTTCTCTATATCTATATTCACACAGATGTACACAGGATAGAGTTTTGAAGTCTTACAGAATGAACTTTGCGCCAGCTCTGGCTTGTTTTAAACAGTGTGATTGTGATAGAGATCGGCAAATACACTGTCCGTGATGAAGAAAAATATGCAACATATCTACATGATTCTAATGGGCATGATTCGATCAGAGTTACTGTTTCAGGGTCTAGTCACTGGTTTATGTCTGGCGTATGCAACATTACTCCGAACCGAACGGACCATCCGCTCGCATGTCCTTAGGCAGCTGATTGGATGGAGCGCGCTGTTCGGTAAAACGGCGTGGCCATCATTGTGATCGACCTTTACAGATGATATAGTTAATATTTGCCATACATGGGGGCGGGGACAAAGGTGTTGAAGGCAGCACTGCCCAATCTTCACAAGTGTTGCACAAGGGATGCAGAGGGGCGAGGCTGACTGACCATATTCTGACCGGAAAAGAGCCTGCGGACGAGGATCCAGTCAGATGCAGTATCATACGGTGAGTACAAATGCACAAGATCTTCTCTCGAAGACTTGTTTTCGGTCGGAGTTTCTTGGGCTCGTCTAGCACGTATCAGAGCGTTTCATGAAGACCAATCCCCACGGGAAGCGCCGTTAAATTTTGGGGCTGCGGATATAGATAAAAAATTGCGGTAGGTATAGAATCTGATCTCTATGAAAACTCAATTGATGAAAATTATATAGCGTATGTCTGTGGTAGACCACTATTACAATTCTTCGCCTTTTCATTATCGAAAACGTAGCATCGATTTGCGACACTGAGACATTTAGAGGTACCAGCACAGATCGACCCAAAGTCGGAGAGAAAGAAAGTACTACGGATTAAAACAGAATGGCTACCACCTGGACCGAGACCGCACCAGGAGTGTATGAAGCTAGCTTGGATGGCGCAGAAACTGTATACCGCAAAACCGCAACGGTGTTTGCGCCGCTCAAACGCGAACACTGGAGGCTGCACACAATCTGCCGCTTCAACTTTGGACCTGGCTACAATGGACCAGCCGACAAGGAGACTGCTTTGCGCCAGGCATGGAAAGCACTTCGATATGAATTTCCAGGCATGATTGTGGCACCGAAGGATGGATTCAAGAAAACTTACACGACTCCGACCGCGCAGTCAACACAGAAATGGCTACACGAGACATTCTTCGTAGAAACAAAGAGAACAGCGGATGAGATCATCTCTGAACCTGTGTCTCTGCAGGAAGCACCAAGCCTCTACTATCTCCCAGCCACATCAGAAATTCTGTTCTTTATCTCCCACTGGCGCATCGACGCCATGGGATCATGGATGGTCACCGACCGACTGTTCCACCATCTTGCTCACCCGTCCAAAGAGGATTTGCCAGAGGTGCCACCTGCGAATGAGATCAAGAAGATTTCTCCGAGCTTGGAAGATGCAGCTGGATCACCCAAAGTGTCGACACCGGAGATGGATAAGGTAGCTGCGGACCACATTACCGCGCATCACCGAAACGCCATACAGATGGGTGGTATGCCTTGCAAGGGCGACGCCACGACGCTTCCTGCAAGCCCCAAGCGAGAGGCTCTGATCTTCACACGGGAAAGCACCCAGAAGGCAATTGCTGCATGTAAAGCACGTAGCATCACGGTGACTGCTGCCATTCACGCCGCCCTAGCCGAGACTGTATTTGCCATGGGCTTGCCTGAGTCGCGAGAAAACGATTATGTCACTGTCATGCCAGTCAACTTGCGTAACTACATGAAGGCGCCTTACAATGGAGATGGACATGCGCTGCAGACCTATGCCGGCAGCATCACACCTCGAGTTTCTCGACACGCTACCTTCGCTGAGCGAACATCGTACCTAGTCGAGTATTATAAGACTCGATACGATCCAAAGCTCATTGAATGTTTGCGGCCTATCTACAAGTACCATGCCGAAGCGCTCTTCAAGCCACGACCTGCACCGGCAGCAGCATCGAACGGAGCATCGAACGGCGCACCGGTACCGGCGCCGGCTACCAATGGGAACACGCGTCCCCCTCCCGGTCCTCCCAGCGGTATTTCCATCAACAGTCTGGGCGTGGTAGAAAAGTACTTCGGCGGAAAATACGGCGATTCGGTCGAGGTCGAGACATTTACGTTTGGTGTCAGTATGATTACGCGTCAGACCATGTTGTATGTGTGGACATGGAAGGGCGAATTGACGTTGTCGAGCGAATACAATGCGGCGTTCCACGATGCGGAGGAGGTGCGCGAGGTGATGCTGTCGATCAAACGCGTGCTAGAGAAGGAGTTGGACATCAGTCTGGAAGAGGCGTCGAATTAGATCGACCGGCAAGAAAGTGCGGTAGATGCTATGGCTGCAAAGAATGGAAACAGGTTGCCAAGCAAGCAAGCTCCATATCGACTGATTAATTGATTGAGTGTTCGTTCGTAGTGCTGTACATAGTAGAAAGCGCGCGGAACGCGTCGGGGGAAAGAGGAACGGCAATGGCCGATGTCGATGACGCCACGATTCGCTGCAGTGGATTGTCCGCTTAGTCACATGATGAGTCTAGACATGGCCAATGAACGAGTCGATGATCAACCTTAGTCATCGGCTGCCCAGCATTAGTAATTTGATGGGGACGAGACCGGCCGCCCCGCACGCCGACGGAGCGACGGAGTGAGTCTGTGGCTCTTTGCGGGGTGACTCCGTCCCACCAGATAAGCCTTTGCACTGGAACGTACATACGTAATAGGGAAGAATTTCAGACTGGATCAATTGATGGCTGTTTCAGGGCAGCTTCAGAGCTGTTGAACGTCTTGCATTTAGATTAGTGTAGACAATGTATCACAGGTCATTATACCACGCAGCGTGCAGTATCTGCATGGATGTAAGGTAGCAGAGACAGACCTGGGATTCGATGCTGTCTGGAGATCGCATTGCAAACGGAGAGGGATTATGCAATACGTGGTGCCAATCACACAACGCAATTGGCTCGATTCACGTGCAAACGCTCCTGTGGATCAGGTGATTTACGCGTTGGATGAAGCAAGCAGGACCGAATCTGCTATCTGTTTGTCTTGCCGGGTGGCTACCTTCCATCTTTCCTTCTTTGCTTCCTTCCTTGCTTCTCCCCTCCCCCTCTCCGTCTCCCCCCCCACCTGCCGAATTGTCAGCTTCTGCTACTATTTAATGCCCACTTCCTCGCCACTATTCTTCATTTCACTTCTCTTTACCATCTCGTCTCGTGCAACGCGTATTCTTACTCTCACCACCGAGTGAAGTATCCAATTCCAAGAACAGACAAACAAGATGGGTGAGAGCCAGTGTCCCGCTCACCAGCGTGTCCTGAGAGCCAATGTCGCTGGTGCTGGTACCAGCGTCCGCGACTGGTGGCCAGACCGCTTGAAGCTCAACATCCTCCGTCAACACAACCCCGCCTCCAATCCTCTCGGCGAGGAATTCGACTATGCCGCCGCATTCAACAGCCTCGACTACTATGCCCTGAAGAAAGACATCCAGGACCTGATGACTGACTCCCAGGACTGGTGGCCTGCTGACTTTGGCCACTATGGTGGTCTCTTCATTCGTATGGCTTGGCACAGTGCTGGTACCTACCGCGTCTTCGACGGTCGTGGTGGTGGTGGCCAGGGCCAGCAACGTTTCGCTCCCCTCAACAGCTGGCCCGACAACGTCAGTCTCGACAAGGCCCGTCGTTTGTTGTGGCCCATCAAGCAGAAATACGGCAACAAGATCTCGTGGGCCGATCTGCTATTGCTCACTGGTAACGTCGCCCTCGAGTCCATGGGTTTCAAGACCTTCGGTTTCGCTGGTGGCCGTGCCGATACTTGGGAAGTAGACGAGGCAGCCAACTGGGGAGGCGAGACCACCTGGTTGGGAAATGATGTTCGCTATTCCGGCGGCAAGGAAGGTGTTGATGATAAGGGTGTGGTCTCTGGCGATAAGCATGGTTCCAAGGACATCCACAACCGTGATTTGGAAAAGCCACTTGCTGCTGCCCACATGGGTTTGATCTATGTCAATCCTGAAGGTCCTGATGGCAATCCCGACCCTGTTGCTGCTGCTAGAGATATCCGTGTCACCTTTGGTCGCATGGCTATGAACGATGAAGAGACCGTTGCCCTCATTGCTGGTGGCCACTCCTTCGGTAAGACACACGGTGCCGGCCCATCAGACAAGGTTGGTCCCGAGCCAGAGGCTGCAGACATTAGCCAACAAGGTCTCGGTTGGAGCAACAGTCACGGGTCCGGAAAGGGTCCTGATACCACAACTAGCGGTATCGAAGTCACCTGGACCAAGACTCCCACCAAATGGAGCAACAATTATTTCGAGTACCTGTTCCGCTATGAATGGGAACTGACCAAGAGTCCTGCTGGTGCCAACCAATGGGTCGCAAAAGACGCAGAAGCCATTATCCCCGATGCCTTTGACCCATCCAAGAAGCATAAGCCTCAGATGCTCACCACCGATCTTTCCCTTCGCTATGACCCAGTCTACGAGAAGATCTCTCGACGCTTCTTGGAGCACCCCGACGAGTTCGCTGATGCCTTTGCTCGTGCCTGGTTTAAGCTGCTCCACCGTGATCTTGGCCCACGAGCCCTTTACCTTGGTCCTGAAGTGCCTGCAGAGGTTCTTACCTGGCAAGATCCTGTTCCTGCTGTCGACCATCCCCTCATTAACAATGACGACGTTGCGGCTTTGAAGCAACACATCATCGCCACAGGCATCAAGCCATCTAGCTTGATCTCTACTGCCTGGGCATCCGCTTCTACCTTCAGAGGCAGTGACAAGCGTGGTGGTGCCAACGGTGCTCGCATTCGTCTTTCCCCTCAACGTGAGTGGGCAGTCAATAAGCAGCCCTGGCTGTCAGAGACTCTTTCTGTGCTCGAAACCGTACAGAAACAGTTCAACGATTCCCAGTCTGGAGGAAAGAAGGTTTCCATTGCAGACTTGATTGTTCTCGGCGGTGTCGCCGCCGTCGAAAAGGCCGCTCACGACGCTGGATTTGCCATCACAGTGCCCTTCACACCCGGTCGTACAGACGCTTCCCAAGAGCAGACTGACGTCCAATCCTTCAGCGATATGGAGCCCATTGCAGATGGTTTCCGCAACTTCGGCTCATCCACCTCTCGCGTTCGCGCTGAGGAATGGCTCGTCGACAAGGCACAGCTTTTGACCCTCACAGCACCTGAGTTGACTGTTCTCGTCGGTGGTCTGCGTGCTCTCAACGCCAATTATGACGGATCCGCTCACGGCGTCTTCACCCACCGACCCGGCCAGTTGACCAACGACTTCTTCGTCAACCTCTTGGACACGAACACCGCCTGGAAGTCCGCTGGTAGCGTCGACCTCTACGAAGGCACAGACCGCAAGACTGGTACCAAGAAGTGGACTGCCACTCGTAACGATCTCGTCTTCGGCTCCAATGCCGAGTTGCGTGCTGTGGCTGAGGTTTACGGTAGCTCTGATAGCAAGGAGAAATTTGTCAAGGACTTTGTAGCTGCTTGGGACAAGGTGATGAACTTGGACCGCTTTGACTTGAAGCAGAAGCAGTTTGCTCCTGGTCACCGTCTTTAATTGAGTAGTTTCCAAGTTAGTTGCGTCTCCACGTTGTGTTTACTCGGAGTTGCATTGAAAACTATAAAGAATCCGATGAGATTATGCCGGTCATGAACAATTTGTTGTTTTATTCTTCGCGTTTGAGCTAGTTGAGTGTACCTAAGCAGAACGTCAGACAGTATGAACATATTTAAATTTTCAAAATGGATAGCTGGATAGATAAATGTTGTAGTATTGTTGTTCAAGGTTCAGTGTCCCGCGCTTGGACTTTGATAATAATTACGTCGCTCTGAGAACGCTCTGATTGGGCTTAGGGTTGGGAGGAATTTGCTGGAAACAACTCCTCCCTCGATCTTGATCGAATGATCTTCATTATCGAGTTGTATGTTTACATGTCTGCTTCCATGTCCAATTCGCTTTATAACACGGTTTTGGTTGGTTGCTGATGGTTGAATGAATGAGAAGAAAGGCTGAGCTCGGAGGATCAATATCCAGAAGGGTTGGCCAAAAAGATAAATGTTCTCAGAATTTCGAGGAAGATATTAATGCGAGGATGCTCTGGACGCGTATTTATAGGCACTCTATCGTTAGTAATGGGCGTCGCACTTATCTGAATCATACGCCCTCACATAATGCCAACTCTAACCATTCGTCTGAAATCCTGCAGACAGCCTTGGCATAATGTGTTCCTATATTCAGTTTAAGAGTGAGCCATATTAAGCCCGTTCCTTCGGACCAGAACTGCTCGGCAACGATAGGTCGGGATGGGAGGAGGTGTACCTTTTTGTTCCTCCTTGTTTCTCATCGCTTATCTGGGATGTAAATCGACATCCCGACTTTAATAGAATGCCTGCTCATTGGTATTTTCTTCGTTTTACAGCATCAGTCACTGGCCCAATCAATTTATCTGAGCATTTTATCTATGTCCAAAATACACGAATTATCTGTTGAGTAACTTTTTTCATAGTCCGCCAAAGGCAACCCAATAATATACGAAAATAAGAACAATCTATATCAACTATTACTAAAACAAGCCACTAAGCCATAATTCAATTTTATTTTATTTGTGAAAAGGGCCCATTTTTAGTACAGTGGTTGCAAAAACAAAGTGTTGATTATGATGAGTCGCTTCTACATCCATGGATTACTAACATATCGTGTGTCTGAACAGGAGGGCGACTATCGAAAGCCACTAATGCTATTGACAGCAAAGAAGCTTGAAAGTAAGCTTTTATCCGAAGCTTATTTATCGACAGCAAAAAACTAGTCAAACAGATGTACGTCGATGCTGCAATAGGAAATTGATGATCATCAAGTGACAATACAAAGCCTTATTGCGCCAATCAAAGTGTGATACCCAACTCTTCGGCAATCAGGGTAGCAGCTTTCTCTCCGACTGCTAGGGCAGTCGAGTAGCTATTCGCTCCGACATTTTCAGGGCAAATCGAAAGATCTGTCAAGTTACAAGTCAGTCAGTCTCCCCGAAAATGCAGAGTCAAAAGCAGTATCTTTAAAACATCAAGATAACTGAACGTACCGACAATCTTCAACCCTTTAACGCCATAGACGTTGAGTCTTTCGTCAACAACACCACCATTCTCCCGTGTCTTCATAGCACAGGTGCTCATACTGTGCCATGTAGTCTCGACCGATTGGCGAATATAATCCCTGATGATATCATCATCCTCGGGAGTATATTCAATGGGCACTGGAAATCCTTTTTCGGCAGAAAGATTATCCACATACTCATAAGAAGCCTTTGACGCAGATGAAAATTTGGGATGTGTGCTTTCAAGCGGTCGACGATAGTGGGACAAGCGTCGCGCAATTTCTCTCTGAAGTTTGTAACCATACAGCATCTGCTCAACATCCGCGGGGTCAGACAGGTAGCCTGGGTCAAATTCCGGTGCGTCAAATGGAGATGTAGATTTGATGTGAATTGAGCCTCGAGAATAGGGGTAAGCAGTGTAAGGTATGCAAGTAAAGTATTGCCCTTTTTCAACGGTTGAATGATCACCGAGGTAGCCTGCAATGGTAGCAAGCAGCATCATAGGTCTCTCTGGGTGGTCTTTAAAGTCTCTGTCGTAAAGCTCTTTGAACGAAGGCGCAAAGGACTTTATCTGCTCTTCCGATGGCCGAAGTTTTCCGAAGCAATCCAGACCATTCCAACCAAGAATATACCGCTCAGGAGTGGTAAGTTTCTGCTTGAATGCATTTTCGAGGCTGAGTCGCCCGCTGAGGAGTCCGTCTATGGTTTGCTCCTCCGTCGCGGCGGACTTGTAAGTATACAACACCAGATTGTGATCTTGATAACCAGATCCAACACCCGGCAGATCACTTACTAGCGGAATATTCAGTTGTGAAAGTAAGCTCGAACTTCCAACACCTGAATGTTCAAGGATTTGTGGTGACCCCAGAGCACCTGCGGCTAGAATGACTTGTTTGCGAGCATGAATAACTTGCGGTTCAGAACTTTCACCGGTGAAATATTCCACTCCGTACGCACGATTGGTTTCCTTCTCAAAAATAATTCGTCCAACTTTTACTTCTGTGGCAACTTGTAACCCTGTATTGTTCGCATCCAGAATGGGATATAGAAACCCGTGAGGGACATTCTGACGGAGCCCATCGTTCTTGTCAACCCAACTGTTCCATTTCTTGTCAAAATAAGTGATGTTAGCTTTCAGTAAAGTAGATATTCAGAGACTGGGGTCAACTCACTCCGACAGCGTTTGAGGTTTTGAAGTCTTGAACATCGGCTACTTGTTCAATACCAATGGCTTCACAAGCCTTGAAGAAGTCTCGTTGAAACTCATCCTGCGCATTTGAACCCGCTGAAACACTCAATTCGCCACCATATCCATGGATGGAGGTATCAATTTGGGGATCGGCGTTCTGGAAATTCTCAAACTGTACCGATAAACGTTAGCATGAATCTACGATTGACGATAGAGGTAAGCACCGGTGATAACGACTAATACAACATAACGCACCTTCTTAAAGAATTTGATCATGTCTTTCCCAGACCAGCCTTCTGTCTTCCAAGAATCAAAATCGATTTCCTGCGGCCGAACGTAAACAAGGAAATTGATCGAGCTGCCTCCGCCTAAACATCCTCCTATTGGAACAACAACCTGTCTACCGTTCAGATACGGAGACGGCTCAGCAGTGTAGAATGTAGCCGTCTTTGATCCTGGTAGAATATTGGTAATGAATAGAGCCGGATTGACGATCTGTGGATTATCACGAACATCGGGACCATGTTCGAGTATGAGGATTGACAGAGTTGGGTCCGCTTTGGCCAGCCTTGAGGCTACGACGATGCCAGTTGTTCCCCCTACCTAAGTCAGGATGCCTGCTATCTGTTAAATATAGGCGTTGAAGACTTACCACCGACAACCACAATATCGACTTCTTGGGGGATCTGATTGCTAGTTGACATGGTTCTAGTATGCAGTGATAATCGACGAGTGATCTTTAAAAGAAAATATCACTCGGGATTTATGGCAGTGACGGGTACGGCTATGTGTATGGGGAAGAAGCCTTATATACGAGAATAACATGGTGAGAGCAATATGTAGCAAATCTCCCACAACCATATATTTTACAGAATGTACGTACAGGAATCCGAGTAGTTTACTGTTTCACGCAAACTCCTCATGAGATCATCGGAAGGTGGGTTGAAAAATATGATAGACAATAATCAGTAAGACCGAGGTAAGAACTTTTATGTAACCTTTATAATTTCGTGTTTCATGATCATTGGCTCATTCGGGTAAAACTTCTATATTGTCTCGTTATGTATGACCAAGTCATCAAAAATGAGGGGAAGCGAGCAAGGGATGGCTAGACCTAGGTGCCAAGGCTCTTGGTGCATGTAGCATGGGGTATAAAACTTACGTTGGCGGGGTCAATTGTTGATACTGCAATACTTTCAATCTAACATTCAAGAAGTCAAAAATCGAATGTGTTGAGTATATCGTATGGTTGATCAATCTGATGCTCTTGTTGAGCACTAATAGTGACAGAACAGAGGGTAGGAGAAGTCAACCTCGGGATGCACAAAGTTATTCTGTCGAACCCTTTCAGATAATTCTCAGCTGCAATGTATTCTTTAAAACATCCCAGACTGATAAGACCCCATGTACTGGGGCTACCGGGTTATTATGCGCGCATAACTTTCTGGAAGATAGCCACCCTACTCGTCCAGCTGCGGCACCGCTTGCCAAAGATGTACATGGGTATTGCCATAACACAAATGAATACATGAATGCCACCAATGATGGAAAATACCTCCCGGGGACCTTGTGAGGAAATCCAAGATGCCACGAAATAATTCATGCCAAAAGAATAGATGTTCCTCAGGTTGATCGATGCAAACGCTTCTGGGGCCTTGTCTCGATGGCAATCGGTCAGATATCCGTACACCGCAATGGTCATGAAACCAACGCTGAAATATTGCAGACCGTAAAAGAAGACTGGACCGATCCATGGGTCTTCATTCTGTAAGGAAATACCAAAGCCGAAAAACGACATACCACCAAGGATAAGTGGCACAATGATGATAACCAAACGGAACTCTGGTTCATACACACCGCCGTTTTTCCGGCTCATAAAGGTGATGACCTTATCAGCTGTAGGTCCGGAGATGAAAGCACCGACAATTGCTCCGATGAGAGGTGAGATTGACACTAAACCTACCCCCGAGACCGAAAAGTTATACGGGGGAGCCATGAACAACTCTGCGAGCATACTTCCCACGACAATAAGCCAAGAGGAGGTCAATCCGTATGCGACGAATGAGAAAATAACTTGCGGGAAGATCAGCATCATAATAGGCCTAGCAAGAACTTTGAAGAACGAATCGTCACAAACGCGACCATGGTAGATCTTCAAGTCATACCAATAGCTATGTTTGGCTTCAACAATATCGGTCGAAGATGCGCTTGTCTCGATATCTTCGACATTGCTTGCCTCTGTTTTGCTTTCATCTATAACCTGAGTTATCTTATCTTCTGTCCCCAAGTCAGTGTCGAAACTCGAGGGTCGGCGGCAGGCGGTCTCGGGGCAGAAGAAGAATAGCACTATGATCCAAACACCATACATTATGGCGCAAATTCCATAAGTCCAGTTCCAACCGAGGTCTTGAATGATATATCCTGAGATAATGGTTCCACCACCGACGCCAACTGAGAGGCATAGGCCCCATGCCGCTAAACGAACACCGCGTTGGTGCACGAAATACATATCAGCAATGGTCGATGTTACTAGCCTGCATTAAGCAATTGATTAGCTATTTCTGCTGAGTTACTGGGAATAATGAAGTCTTACACTTCAAAGGGCGACATCCCAATGCATCCAACTAGACGCGCTGCCAGGAGAGACTTGTACGAGTTTGCGAAATACCCCCAGGTGCTGCTGATGAACAACAACAGATTGCCCAGGAGGAAAATAGGTCGCCGTCCCCAGACAACCGCCATTGACTGTGTGATGAAGCATGAGATTGCAATAACAAACAATCCCCATCCTAGTCCGCCATTGAGGGAGTTGTACGACATGTTGAATTGCTCAGCCATCAAGGTATAACCAGGCGCAATCATGGGGCCCTTCATGGTAATTAGACTCATATCCCATAAATTATGGCGGACAGCACAAAAGACAAGATGAAAAACCTACCCAGGCACCGACAACTGCTGTATCTATGCAAATCAAGAAAAGCATAAAGTCCTTCTTCCAGAGTGGCCAGTTGAGGGGATCATTGGGACTGTTTGATGGTTGAGGAACGAGCAAGATATCGGAACTGCCTTTGGCATGTCGTAGCGGCGATGTGTTGATATCTTGAACATCGGTCAATAGTGCTGTTCCAGGAACATGTTCCAGATGGCTGTCGTCTAGCACACCGAGACCCATTGTGAATTTTCACTGGTATTTCAGATTCTGACAGGGGTATAATGAGACTGTCGGGTGAGTCTACAATTGATATTCACAACCCTGGGTTGGGCTACAGTAATATACTGACATCCCACTGCTCCATGCCATATGTGCAGACCGAGCTTTGCTCAGACACGGAGCAACATTGCAGATTCTGGGGTAATCTGGGGAGAGAGACCCATTGTGGGGCAACGCGTATGATAAACACCAGAGTCTGGAAACTGTCCCATTCTAAACGGACTCATCGATTGAGAGATCAACATAGTAGAGTTGAAGTCAATACGGATTAGAGTTCCAAGAAAACCCCACATACGCTATAGAACCTTTTGGGAGAATTGAATAAAATGGGGAGCTGGGGCTTGTAGGTGTTCCAGCTCGGGTAAACCGGTTCTACCGGTGTTGCCCATATCTGATGCACGTATCACTTGGTCTAGCTCATCTAGACAAACACCAATCAGAGCTGGGAAGGAACTAAGAGCTCCCACGGCAGTTCCCACGGCAGGTGATACAGCTCTCAATGCTTAGATCTAGGGCTGAATCGGAAGATATCCTCTAAGGCTGGATTGATTATATTGAATATCATCTACCTGCGTCAGTAAGACATTCATCATTTTGCCCAGAAGATACTTTCCCCAGAACTAAGCCTATCGGTTCTCGAATGAAATCATGCCAGCTCTCTTCCAGGACACTCAGAATCGATAGCATTAACTTTGCCGCTCCTCCCTCGAAATACCAATAACGCTCCATTCTCTTGAGAATTATGCAGTAATATGCTAGAAGTACCAAACACCCCGGGTGGCGGTTGTACAAAAGCGTCATAAATCCGGAATCTACGCGCATAGGCCATAATCCCAGGATTCTCCACGTGGTTGCCCAGGAGTCGTCTTGCTGACGATCCATAGTAACAAAGCACCGTGCCAGCAATAAAGATGCATCGCCATATATTCGTACTTCGTCGTTTGACCAGGAATTCGGTTTAAGGGCGACATTCGAAAAATGCGTCCAGTATCGGAGATCATTGCCATCGTAAATATCCGACTCCCATGCATCAGTCAAGGCGGCAAGAGGCCCATTCTCAATAAGATCCCATACGTCGCAAAGCATCGCACAGCCATCCCGAAGGAAGACAAGCCATAGTGGCACTATAGAGAATTCATCGGAGAAATTGACAGTATTTGCGACAAACAGAAGAGAGTCGGACGAATTGGCGGAAGAGGTGGCAAATGTGTAGACGACCAACAAATACGAAAATGTCATGATCGCGTCGCAGTTGTTGTTTGTCGGATTATCGATTGCTTCACGAAAGGCTGGAAGAGCACGATCTTGATGTGAACAAGCTCTGAGGATGAGCTCTTGTCGTTGCGGAAAATTCATATGGATCATATATTGAGCCGTGCAAGCAAGGAGCCCATGGAGAAGGAATCTATTACTATATGCGAGGTCTGGAACAATGTCTTTCCAGATATGCTCAGTTTTCTCGTCGTTTGTGAAGCTCTTGTAACTGGAAACCAGATATTGGGTTAATATCCAACAGTCTACTGAGTCTAGACTGTATTTTTGCTGGATTTCGCTGATACACTGCAACTCAGATGGGGACACGGCCTCATCTCGAGTGTTTGAGACCATAGGTTCCGGACGCTCTGTAGGAGTGATTTGGACAGCGGCAATGAGAGATCTGGAATCTTTATTGAAGTACCTGAGCATATTACCTCGGAAGAACGTCTGTACTGATGTAGAACTCCAATCGCGGGTAGATACACCCTTGCGGCCATGTACTGCAGACCAGTGAGTCTCCATGCGCTTTTTGGAAACGCATAGGTAATCGCAGCTTGCGAATTGGCATTGCCATCCTTTCTCAATCGGTAAATAAGGCACCGGAAAGTCTTGCGGAAAGGGAGGTTGCACTTCTTCTGGATTTTTCAGGCGTAAAGTATCCTTATACTTCACGAGCTGTCGGCGTTTGTCACTAGATAGATGATGAATATCCTTGAGATGACGAATGATGGCCGTTGGCTGCACGGCGTAACGACAGGAGATACAAATGAGCACCTGGTGAGCTTCCGAATAATGGAAAAGCTCAGTTGAAGACATGTCGCTCGGATTATTGTCAGAAGCCGTGGTCTCAATGACTGCGGTGATGCCTAGATGCCTGGATGCCTGAGTACGCCTTCGGGAAAGAGATCTACCACACGTGATCTTGTGTGGAGCAAATCACGTGGCAACCTATGTCAAGTGGTCATCCTAGCCCTATTGAGTCTAGTAGGGTTTTTGTACCCAAATAGCGCTAGCCCTAGTGAATCCGACATTTCAAAAGAAATCATCCAAGATTAATCTCATCATCCTAGGTCTACTGTAAAATTTGGCTGGCGATGGTCTAGTTGAGCTTGTGTAAGATTCTGTGATTGGGCATTGCTGGCCAAATACGGTTCGAAATTCAGATAACTCGGTAGCCAGTCATCATCCAGCTTTCAATGCGACACCAATCATGGTTTTCCGTGTTTTTTTTTTGGTCGACCTAAGAAGCAGGTAGTGGTCTGTCGCATACTCCGTAGTGGAGGAACGTAAATCAAATGGGAGTTTGCATCCGGCTGGTGTTGCCTCTGTTTCGGTATGTTCACTGACATCTAAGAAGGAGCCTATCAATTCCGAGAGCGTGAGCTGGATTGATCCCTTCGATGCAACCATACCTTGGTATATAGTGCCGTGTACTGGGTATAAATTCATTTAGGGATTAGTGGAAATGAAAAATGGTTATGGCTCAGTGCAGAAACAGTATCTGCAGGTAAGGATTCCAAGAAAGTCGCCACGAAGACAGGGAGTGGAGTCGTTTGTGGTTTAACAAGGCCCTAATCTCGAGGGAAGACAGAGCCACCATGGAGCGTCATGATTAACCCCAGGTTGACAGATTTCAGGTTGTCCGAGACATAGGATATTTTCTTTTGCGGGATTTGATTGAAACCTTCTTCGGGCAGGGTCCTCGTCTACATGGCTGAGACAAGTCGACTGTCATCTATATAACACAGGAAGACCAGAAGCTGTGTCTCGATTTATTGGATGATTGTCACTCTGACAGGGTCGATCGTGAACAGCCACGCCTAGCTATGACTCCGTAGTTTCGTCACTGGTACAACTCCATATATTACTATAATTCCTTCTTTTTCAATTATAGCCCTTGTTTCTGGTCCCATTCCTGCTGGTATAATAAACCAATTTGAGCAGCGCCCTCGGCGGCCAGGTACCAGTCTCGTAGCCGGCCCCCTATGATTTCAACATCACCAAGAGCATGTTCAAGGCTCTGCTTGATTAATGTTCCGTCAAACCCACTTGTCAAAATAAACGCTTTGTCAATTTTTATAGGGATCATGTTATCCCGAATATCTCCGGTAGGATTGTCTTCACAAATGTCAGCTATTGATTTTACCCAGATGGCCCACTGGCAACGTACTCGCCGCAACGAGATAAGTATCAACATTCTCCGCAATGCTTTGGATATATCTCATCTCTGCTGCTTCGACATCAACCCATGACAGCACAGCGGTGGCGTCGGGATCCGTCAGATGCAGAGGGTATTCGTTATGGTGATGGTCCTCGTGGTCCTCGATTTCCAGCATTTCGCGATCAAAGTTATCTCGTATCAGCACACGTGCCTTTCGGACTTCTTCCTGCAACGCGGCCCTGGATCCACCGAGCGAAAGCCAAGTCTGTAGGATTTCCGATCGTTCAATGGCCGACCGGGTTATATCCCGATCGAGACCGGCACTTCCCCAGGGGTCCATTGGGAGGTACCCATTTCGGGCCATTGGCCTGGGACTCGCATTGAGACTTTGTAGGTCCAGATAGAATTGTCCTAGGTCCATAATGAGATATTTCCCGCCCGCCTTTCGTGGAGTCCCATTGCTGCTATATGTTGATACGGCCATCCGGCCCACGGGCTTCATCAAGGGCGTGATGCCAACCTTCCGGCTCGCCTCGAGGAACAAATCCACCAGGGTTTGGTTGAAAAAGCCCGGGAGAGCGATAACGGCCGATTCTATATCAATGTTGTGCTTGGTGCGTGCCTCTTCCTGCAACCGCGTGAGGATATCGACAAACGAATCCTCCACATCATTCAGCGTGAACTCCCCTAGTTTCGACCTCTTGGCGCTGCGAAGCCGAGCCTTTATGCTGTGCCAAGCACTGCAGACGCATTGCCGTACCCAAGACAAGTTCGCTGTGTCATGGCTACAAAGGGTCAAGGACGATACGAGCCTTGCAAACAGCTTTACCACAGCATTGGAAATGCCGGAGGTCCCTTCGTTCTTCCGTCCATATAGCGCGTCGAGCGTGCCCTCGCTCCATGATTCTAATCGCAGCCGGAATAGATAGATACTGAAGGGATCGTCTAGCTCAGGTTTGATACAGGCTGGCAACGTCACATTATCACTGCTATACGCATGTGCGACCGTTCTAGGATTTTGGTCAATAGTCACCCTAAGGAAGAGGTGGAGGGGATAGGGGGGTTCTTCATCAGAGCGATTCTCGACACGTATATCATCTCGGGCCCGAAATCAATGCCGATGGCCTGAGGGCGGGCTGCAAAGATTGCGTCTACAAGGGATATAACGAATGCTCCGCAGAGAAACCATCGCAGCAAACACACCATGTCGGATTGATTGGTATACCACACAGGTCGAGAAAGGGTTTCAGGCGAGGCGGAGGAAGTCATGTTTTCCGTTGTAAACAATGCCAAGGGACATTCGGCGCTACTTCACACTAACACACCAATGAAGTGATGAGTTGACAGTACTAGATATATTGCTGCGCTATGCCGGAACGGGACCGTCGCCGCTGTAGTCCCTCAGTACCATGATCTCCATTTTGCCAGCGGCCAGCGCTAACCAGAACGGCACCGACTGCTTTTGACTTCGCATTCCAGCATCAATATCCGGAATTTATTCTTCGAAGCACATCTACTTCTGCAAAACTAATTGGGCAACCAAGATCATAAATATGCCTCTCATTGGTGCATATTCAACATACGAACTAACTGATGCTCCCTTTCATTTGAAACCAAGAGAACTGGCTCGAAGATGCTGCAACATAAATATCCAGCCTTCCCACCGTTTGGAAAGTCCGAATCAGAAGTTCTCTATATCCCAAGTAACATCATCAACATCAAGATTCTTTTTTATTCCTGTACAAATCCTGATATCTGCAACACTACCTAGATAATCAAGGTTGAATCTCCATATCAAGAATATGCCCAGCAAGTTCCATCGAAGCGTTCTCGTCACAGGCGGAACCGCCAATCTCGGATACCAATGCGCGATTAACCTTGCTCGAAGCTATCCCGACTATCAAATCGTCATAGCATCGCGATCTGACCCTAACTCTTCCGCCGAGAGCATCAATCGCTTACTCGGCCAGAAAAACGTCAAGTTCCTCCCCCTAGATTTGTCTAGTCTTGCTCAAGTACGATCCTTTGCGGAGGAGTGGGAAGCCAATCATTTCCCCCCAATTTATTCGCTGGTCTTCAATGCGGCACTACAATTTCCTGGGGACGTGGAGTATACCAGTGATGGATTCGAAAAGACTTTTGCCATCAGTCATATCGGTCATGCCCTTCTTTTTTCTCTCCTGCGCCCTCACTTAGCCGATACCGCTAGAGTAGTCATTGTCAGCAGCGGCACACACGATCCAGCTCAGAAGTCTGGTCTGCCGGATGCTCATTACTCATCCGCAGAAGAAATCGCTCATCCCAAAGGCGATGCCTTAAAGAACAATGGCCGTCAGCGTTACGCTACGACCAAGTTGACCAACGTGTTGTATAGCTATGCGCTGCACCGGCGATTCGAAGCCATCAACAAGAAGACAGGAAAAAAGTGGACGGTCGCTGCATTTGACCCAGGTCTTATGCCCGGCACTGGACTTGCACGAGATGCCACAGGGTTAGAGAAATTCCTGTGGCTCAAAGTTCTGCCTAGAATCATGCCGCTCCTGCGCCTCCTGATCACATCAAACATCCATACTGCGGAATACTCTGGGCAAATGTTGGCTCGACTAGTGACTGAGTCGGATGAGGAGATTGGCAGTGGTAAATATTTTGAAGGAAACAGGCAGATCAAGTCGAGTGACGTGAGCTACGATCAGGACAAACAGGAGGATCTATGGAAGTGGACGGTCAAGACACTCGCAAAAAGTGAATCGGAAATATCTCGGTTTGATTTGAAGGGCTTGTTGTGATTTTATATTCGCATTTAATCTTTTATTTTTATCTTTTACATTTTTGGGTTTGTATCGATAGCTTAATCAATTGACTATTACGGACTTAAGCACGGAAAAGTATTCGCCGTCTTACGATGGCTAGTAAGCACGGAATTAACATGCAATGCCCGAGTGGATAGAAGACGCAAGACTAGAAGCATGATATTTAAGTCCTCGTTCGCTACTAATACACAATCTAATATTCGATATTCCATTTAAATATCCCAAGTCGTCACCGTGATAGATAACACACGTGGGAAGAGCGCTCAACGCTAGCTTGATTTGGAAGTGAAATCCGAATCGTTCTCACCAGATTGAGATTAGCGTTGCGCGATTGCTATAACTCCAAACTCTCATCACAGTTTATGTGCCACAGTAGTATATGCTGATATCATCTCTAATCCGTTTGATGGCGATACCGACCGATACTTTCGTCCGGCAAGATGCGTCTCAAGGATATAAATAAGACCCTTCATCCCCTCATCCTAGATTTCTATTCCATCCATCATTCATTATTCCCATCTATATTGAACTCCGAATGCTATCTTGTTCAAGACGATCAGCTATTTCACATATCCCCAGATTCAGAACATATAAATATCTTCCCAGATATACCCATTCTCAACCACTCAAGATGCCTTCCAACAGCGCCGCTTGGATCACCGAAGCCAAAAAGGTCCCCTTCGAGGTCAAAGAAGCTCCTCTCTGGACCCCTAAGGAGAATGAAGTCCTCGTCAAAAACCACGCCGTTGCTATCAACCCTGTCGATGGTAGTGTTCAGCAATTTGCCTATCTCCCACTCGAATATCCATCTATCCTCGGCACTGATGTCGCAGGAGAAGTCGTCGCTGTTGGACCAAACGTTACGCGCTGGAAGGAAGGTGACCGCATCATTGGCCACGGTTTGGTTCTCTGGAATCTAAAACCAGAAGGTGCAGCGTTCCAGAACTATACTATTGTGACAACCAATATGGCATCCGAGATTCCAGCAAATGTCGCGTTTGAGGATGCGGTTGTGCTTCCTCTCTGTCTCTCGACGGCTTCAACAGGTCTTTTCCACGAGGATTATCTTGGTCTACAGTTGCCTACTTTCCCAGCCCAGAAGCCTACCGGCAAGACCCTCGTTATCTGGGGAGGCGCTTCTTGTGTCGGTAGTAATGGTATCCAGATAGCTAAAGCTGCAGGTTACGAGATTATTACCACCGCATCACCCAAAAACTTTGACTATGTCAAGGGCCTAGGCGCAGATGTGGTTTATGACTACAACTCCCCAGCTACTACCGAGGACATCCTCAGCGCTCTTAAAGGCAAGACACTGGCTGGTGTTCTCGACTGCATCGGCTTTTCCGCAACTCCGCACTGCCTCGAAATTGCTGAGAAAGCCGAAGGAATCAAATTCGTGGCTACTACCAAGCCTCGTTTTCCTACTCCACCTGAAGGTGTCGAGATCAAGCACATCCGCGGTGATCTTCTCGTCACAAATTCGTTGGGAAAGTCGATCTACGAGGACTTCTTGCCAAAAGCGTTGGAGGCAGGATCGTATGTGGTGGCACCAAAGCCGACTATCATTGGAAAGGGATTGGAGCATGTTCAGGATGGCATTAATGCGATTATGAAGGGTGTTTCCGCGACTAAGATTATTGTTACTTTGTAATTCTTAGTTGGATCCAATGTACATTGACTTCTTATAAACTCGAATATTGTGTTACAGATTCATTGAAAGAATCAAACGAGTAGACCGACTAAAAGGATCATACAACTACCAGAAAGGTACTCAAAGTCTATTTTCGGAGCCTATCATGTAAATTAGCAGATGTTCCATTTTCACCAGAGACGTAGAATAAGAGGGAACATACTTGAGCCAAGATTGAAGCCTGTCCAATTCCCATATTCTCCGCGATCCATTTCAGGCATCTCTTTAAATACTTTTGTGCAGGGTGATTGACAATATCAAGATGCGAGGTAACAGATATCGAGTGCATGAGCAACAATCCACCTACTGCTCTTCCTGGATTCTTGATCGATGTTGAATTATGTACCTCGCGCGAAAAACTGTGCAGATCTTCAGTCAAATGAAAAGGGATCGAAGATAGCATGCCGTCAATCAGAGAAGCGGCGACCTCATTTTCCGTGTCCGGACTTCTGCTGTCATTGAGTGCATTTGACAGTTTGAGAATTAAATCGACCAGAAATAAGCGACTGGCGCGGTAGAGGTTCCACACAGCAGATATGTAAAGATCAAAGTAAGTGTCCACTTTTCCAGGCCAAAGACCTACGTGACAACGAGATAGATCGTGACCGTCCTCGATGTGGAAAACTGTGCTTGGGTGGAATGACTTTTCTCTAGTCTGTTCCCACTTTGAGAAAGCACGATCCAGTTCTAGCGCCTCGTTTTGTACTTGATAGAGTGTGTCACCGAAGAAGGCTGGAGATCTTTGAAGAAGAATATTTGCACGTTCCAAGAGCGAGCCGAGCGAAAGAAGAAGGTCATCCAACCTCCTAGCGTATTTTGATGAACCCGGTGCTGCAAAAATAGCATCAGTATGTCTCTACACGCATATTAGTTTTCACTTGACACGAGAAAAGGAGATGAGATACCTTGGCTCCTTTGCGTAACAGTGCAGGATGATCACGATGCACCGCTTCGACTAGGCGAAATGGGGAGTTTTGTATTCCAAGCAAAGCAGCAACGCCCTTAGCGTGTGCATTGTGATAACCTGGGTACAGCTCGTCTCCAAGAATAATCTAGTCTCAAAGTTAGTTGCAAGCATGGCAAGCATTGAGAGGAATCGAACGCAATGATTACCTCATAAAGACCTAAGAGCATTGCTACACATAAGGAGTCTTCACGTTCAATTGACCCTGAATCGTGCATTGCAACGGTGAATCGCGATAAGACATCTTGATATAGTATCACTGATCGATGCGACAATGCGGGACGATTGAGGCTGACTCCAGAGCTTGCATATGCAACAGCTTGGCATGCTATCTTAAGCATGGAGTCGGATGCAACGTCGTAGAATTTCTGTTCAAGGCCCCTCAGAAAGCCCGGGGATATGCTGGTAATAGACGATGGAATACAATATTCGTGAAAGAAAGCTTGCAGGGCAAATTGATCGGCCTTTTCGACCTTGACTTCCTTGGGGCAGGCATCAGGTGGAAGAGTCGACATGCCAGGGAGAGGTTCTCTCTTCGGTAAAGTGCATTTTCTTGCTAGTGGTTTTTCTAGCACCGAGCCGTGGGCCCGTTGCTGTTTACTGCCGTATTGGCGAATCTGATAGTCTTGAGTGGTGTGTTCATAGCCACCACATGTCCGTTTCGAATTGCGACATCGCAGGCAGGACTATTTTTTAAAGTTAGCTAGGTCATACCTTGTTTAATATAGTAGGCTTTAGTAATATTTGCATGCGCCTAAGAGCCGAGACACATACCGGACGAGTCTCGTCGCACTACAGAATCAGTGAATAGATCAGTTAGCTGCTGAAATTAAAGTTCCAATTCAGAGAATCGTAATTTGCACGGGCAGACAAACTTTCTTTCGACGTCTCTTGCATGTCAGACAGGCATTGGAGGGCCCTAAGTAGACCATATTTGTCTACTTGAGCCACCGGAGTTTAACGAACGATTATATAGCCCATAGACCCCAGACTAGTCGCGAAGCAGTCACTACGAGCAACGTATATGACCGCTCGAGAGAAGGGCGGAGAGTCTGCGGAGGAGAACTACGAACTTCCGTGAAGAAACACGAGACCGTAAGAGAATTTGTTGATGACTCAAATGATTGACTGATCTTGTTGTTGGGAGCTGAAACTTGAAGATCGGGTAGGAAGGAAAGCCTCATCGCGACTTTGCCTGAATTGGTTAGGGTTGAGAGTCTGGTGTATGGATGGAACTGCTAAACAGGGCTAGCGTTGCGCAGTGCTGAATTTCCGTTTGTGGTAGTTTCAGCCGTATCTTCAGATATCTCCGAGATCACTGATACCATCTTAGTCTTTGACTCAGGTGGTTTTTGAAGAGTGTTACTAATTCTGGTTTTCAAAAACATATGTTGGTTGATTAAACTTTCGGAGTGACTCATTTCCGACATACAGCAAACTGTCGATTTTATTCTCTAGGTATTCACGACACGCAGAGTCAATTCTTTCCATTATCTAACGCGGCAGGGCTTTTGTTACAGCTCATAAAGGACACATATGATCACTGAAGGGCCATTTTGAATTTTAAGAAAACGGTCAGCTCCGGAAAGTCTGTAATTACCTTCATAGCTTGGCCTTTGTTCTCTCAGTTACAGACTTCAATTGCGAGACCTTAAATGCTTGTTCAGAAAGCCGCAACATTTCCGCATCTGAGCGTTTGCTTCGATAGGTTTCCCAGAACCCTTCTTCCTCCGTCCACCTTGAAAACCATTTCTGAACCCAGTCAGAGGCAACAGTCGCGCTCCAATCGACATCTTCTAGCACAAGTATGTGAGACCCTTTTTCCAAAACAGCTTTGGCAACCATTCCCTCTTTGACACCTCCGCTGCCACCAACTCCGGTACCAGTAGCATTAAGGTTCGAGTCTTGTGCATCGAGAGGTGAAAGGCAGCTTTTCCCACCATATACCCACAACACACTTGGGCGAATATAAGGCAGATTTTGTGCGGCGATATGGCATTCCGGTCTAGAATATATGTAATTACGCGTCAAAGCGAAATCCAGTCAGGTAGCAGAAGTCTGTCCAGCCCAGCCGACTCGGGCTCCAGATTCGGCGTAGTATAACTCCAAGCCTCTTGGTGCTTAGATGTTGTTAAAGTCACAGCAGCTTCGGGCACGCTCGGATCAGTGTCAGGATTGTACAACCGTGTAGATACTGATCGAAGTCCGAAGTCAAAATATCGATCAACTACTCGAGGGTCCCATTTACGGAGCGATTTGCGTAGGGCCTCCTGTGCTTCCTGCCTTGACGGCCATATATCTCTTTTCACGGCAGCGAATTTTGCAGGATTGGGTCCTGGAACGGCTTTGTCGACGATCACCGGCTCATATAGAATTAACGTAGATAGAAGTCGTGGATGAAGAACAGATAAGTGTACCCTTGACGCTATGTCAATTTCAATCTCCAGTGACGTATTACAGAGTAAAAGTGGCACTCACAGCTGGGCACATCCCATACTATGTCCCACGCCAATTATTGGTCGAGGCATTTCCTCGCGAAAGTGGTTTATCATGTGTAAAAGATCCCGGGAATGATCAAACCAGTTTGCTAGATACTTTATTAGTAGAGGTTTGGGTTCGGAGATGTCAGGAAGATGTAGGGGGTAAGAGCGCATACTCGTATCACCTTGAATATTCTCATTCAAGATGCCGCTGGCACCTTGATTCGAGATGTCGGCCACCCATATTGCACGGAGAGGAATTGAATTTGCCTTCAGTTTGGCATATAAGTCCTCCCATAATGGTTCGTATAGTTCCTTCTAGCCATCAGTATTTGATTTCACCTGAATCGAAAAAAGAGCAGAGCAGAAACAAACCTTCGGAAACCCTGTCCCGTGAGTCCCAATGATAGTGATTGCATTTTTTGAAACCGGGCTGGGCCGATCCTTGGGAGTATATTGCTTGATAGCAAGTTGTACAACAGTCTCTTGAGGGCCATTGATGCTATGAACATACTCGCGAATGTGCTGACCCGGTATGACGTGCTCGACAACATTGAACACGAAACCCATTTTTTAGGCTGCTCGTCAATCGCTTGTTTGACAATAGATGGAGCGACTGCCAATGCTGTCTGTATAATCCTTTTGCTGAGGAGAAGAAGACAAGGCCCAAGAACTTGAGGCTGATGGTGGTTTTTTAATTAGGCCTAAGCTGTCATTGCATCGCGTTTCGGTTGTCTTCGGTGCTAGCAGATCATCCAGATCTTCCAGATCTTGATTGTTGGTTCGGCTCCACCAAGCTAGACCCATCGTAAATTACTTTTTCCGCTTTGGGCAATTGCACGACACCGGAGCGGGTTCCAACATGAACATCTTGTTTCAATTTGACTTGATTGGTCTGGTCTTCTGCGGCTGAGATTTGATCCACTTTTGCAAACATTTAGCGTGAATGCAGCTGGGGAATTTCAGGTCATGTTTTCAGCTTTGTATATACTACGAGTACACTCAAGCGTCGCTGGATGTCCCAGTTCGACGAAAACACTTTATCACTACGAAATATACGGTTTTGGTGTACGACGCTACTTCAGTCGATATTTCGAGGTTGCGACCAACGACATGCAAAGAAAAAGAAAAACACGCTTGTACGGGCCAAGCAACGCATCTCGCTTATCAATTGATCTTCCATTATCTCCAAGCAGAACTGCTATCATGACTTCCCGATCATGGCATCAACAGCGTCCTTAACACAAGTCCGTAAGTCTTTATATTCTATGCCCAGCATACGCTTTGACTTGCTCACATTGTAGCTGTAGTAGTTATCCGGAAAATCGTCTGGAAGCTCTGGAAGCGGGAGCTTATCTTTTAATTCGGGGTAAAGCTCACTGATAATATCTGCAATGCGCTTATTGCTGAAGATTCCTCCTACAAGCATGAAACGCTGGCCGCTCGCTTCCGGGAGCTCCATGGCACGGATATGCGCCTCCGCGACATCACGTACGTCAACGAAGAGGAACGTAGGCCCCGTCGGCGGGATTTCTTCTCGGTTCTTGCCAAGCACAATATCACGGATACGGTGGTTGCTGGTATTGAGAGCATCGAGACCGGGGAGATGTCTCGGTGGAGGTCCAAAGACGAGACATGGATTGATGCTGACTAGGTCAAAGGAGGGCTTTTCTTTTTCGATGAATTCAAAAGCCGCCCGCTCGGCATAGATCTGTATAATAGTAATCAGAATTTATTCACGCCGGTTTTGCCTTTAGCGAGAAAGCATACCTTGCTAGCACGATAAGAGCCAGTACCGGATATAGCTTGCTCCCAAGTCGTCTCGCCATATATCTCTTCACTATATACATCGGGGTGGTAAGGCGGATTCACGATCGTTGCTGTGCTAGACAACAACACAACTCGTTTCACGCTGGTTGGTGCATACTTCTTGACTGAATGCAGAATACCGGTTGTTCCTTTGACGGCGGGATTGATGAAATCTCTGATAGGGTTATCTAGATTGGAGTGATACGGAGACGCGGTATGAATCACGTAGTCGATTGAGGAGTTCCTTTTTATTGCCTGCTTTGATTAGCTGCTACGCCATCATCTGTGGTTAGAAGATATATTACCTCATCAAATGCATTCTCCTTTGCGATGTCTTCCACAACTTCATATGAAGCCGCCGCTTTGAGTTCTCGAGGCAACGCAGAAATAATAGCGTCTCCTTTTGCGGCAGATCGGACGGAAACAACTACTTGATACCTGGCTCACAATGTTAATGTTAAGGAGAGAAATGGTATTCCATTTTTGTCAAAGTATGATATACCTGTTGGAAAGAAGTTGGTCGAGAATATGAGATGCAATGAAGCCACTTCCGCCTGTTCTTGTGATTAATTGCTAAATTTGCTAGAAAATCTTTGAAAATCGACTTACCAGTGAGGAATACCTTTCCTTTGGGAGCAGTAGAGCTCATTGTGATTTGTAATATGCTTAGGCTGATCTTGAGAATCAAATGAGTAGTACAATCGCTTGTTATTGAAGATATCGTTAATTGAAAATCTGAAAAATAATGACTTTCTAATTGGAATCGATATAAGTTGAATCTCACATAAAAGCACTGTGGCCGGGGATGTCACAGTCGGGGTTGGACAAACTAGATTAACAGACTGGTTCCCGAGTACAGCTCAAGGATGTCGTATGCTAGCGTAGGAGGCAAATACTACCAATCATGGCACCACAGTTTTGACGAGGTAGCGAAATTCTTCGAGTTAAATTCCCTAGCTTCTAGTGCGTAGGGACGTAACATTGATAGTGATGGTCGTAGAAATTAGGGCACTGTTACCTATCGTTCGGATATCGGACATCCCTACAAACCAAACTCCGATTACAAACTCCGGCAATCGTAGAGCGAAAATATTAGCTTATTGGTCACTGAAAATAGCAGAATTCCATCATCAATTTTTATGAAATGGATTTAGTCTGATTGTCATCAGTATGAGTTATGGAGAGCTCCCTAATTGAATGTCTATGCAACGTCTGAAAAGATGCCGGCTAGATAGTGTTAACAATCAACACGAAATAAGCTGTTCTGCCTTGAGCTTCATCGTCCTAGTCATGTAGATTTTATTTTCAAGTGGATTGAACAGCTATGAAAATATCATTGACCTTGACTTATTCATTTTTTTTAGACTTCATGTCTTCAGTGGGGAAATCAACTTAGAAACAGTCGTCAAATAATTTGTTGGTTGAATCTCATTATCATAGGTATACAGAGAAAAGTCATCAAACTAGCAAACACGCTATGCCTAAAGGCTAGAATGCTATACATTACCGGCCACAACAACGTAGTTCACAAGTTTCCTGACGGTGAGGTGTAGCCCGAAGTCCCAATTCCCAAATTGGAAACTAAAGGTATCTTCGAAAGACTCCTTGAGTTCAATAACCGAGAGCGAGTCGATTCCAATGTCTTGTAAGCATACTTCATCTTTGAGGTTACTTACAGACTTTCCAGAGTTTTCTGTAATTAATTCGAGGATCCATTGCCTGATTCTCAGACTAGATTGCGAGTCTCCTGCCGTGACTAGGGAGATAACTGCTGTGGGAGAGGATGGTGCATCAATTTCTATTTCGTGGACGTTACCGATGTGTACCGATCTGTTATCTGCCGTTGAATCATGAGAAAATAGCTTGTTGTAAAGATCTGCCATCTGGGAAAGATCTTGTGTTGGGGAAATCTCGTTGCCCATTTGAGCACGTAGCTGGTTCACAAACTCAAGCTTGGAGAGTGAATCTAGCCCCAGAGTACCTAAGTTGCCATCATTCTTGACCATGGCGGATTTGCAGGTAGAAAATCGTCTTGAAACACTGTCCTGTGCTACAAGAGTCTGCTCATCCGAACTCAATAGCCGTATTGACTCTCAATCCATGTCTGTTGACGGTGGGTTTTGTATGGGTATTCATCTGAGCATGAGCCGTAGGGGATGACAGGGCAGACATTCCCTTTCGGATACTACTGTTCACAACCGGTGATTTGGGGGGAGTGCTTATTCCGGTGCCCTCAAATAATTTTTCAAGCTTCGAAATAGGGAAACGACTGAAATGGACACCCGAACCAGTGAAGATCAGTCTGCCGTCTTAAGTGAAAACAGACATGTCACCAGCACCAACAACATGCCCATCACTGCGCACAGTAGCCTTGGCGTAAATTTTCCATGTGTCGTGTTGAGGGTCGTAAAAGTCACAATCTTGCATGATGATACTATCAATGCCGGTTGCAATGAAAACTTCGTCCACGGGACAAGTTTCACTGCTGTTGATCAAAAGACCAACAACCTGGATACACGTCTGCAACAAAGCTGTACAGGGGAGCATCAACAGATCGGGGTAAAGTTGACATAAATTGGTGAGCTCTTTACAGAAGTCCTCATTTTCGGGATTGTGAACTTTGCCTCTAAGGTGTAATTTTGTGGCTTTGATGCGTTGGCGATCTCTACCCAAGACATTTCTAATAAAGATACAATTATCATGTACAAATTTATTGATTTATACGATCTTAAAACTGTGAAAATTTCGTACATGGGAATATCATCCAGGAATACTGTAAAAGGTGGGGACTGGATGACTTTTGTTATTACTTCTTCTACTCCTATTACACACATAGTGAGCTCGATCCCGAGAACTATTCACTGACCGAGTGGTTCCTTGGCTCATTGAGTGTGTGATGCCTTCTTGTCTCCCAGAATTCATGACTAGTTGTCCGAGAAATGGAAGTTTCCCAACGCGGACTTTGGTTTACTCCATCGATTAGCACACGTATCCACTTTGCCAATTCATTATGTATTATCTCTATCTTCTCTTTGCACTACTTATACAATATTCAAGTACTGGACAGTATTCAAAGATTTTCATCCAGACGAAAGCTTTCATCCCTTACCGTCACTGCCGCTCCTTTCTTACCTTAGGGCTACCAGCATCACGTGCTTTCTCGGGAAAATAAGTATATTTCCCCCATATCCGATGCATCCCAATGCGCACTAACTGCAATCTTCATTTTACCTAGGTATGATACAAGTTGATAAACTATGCAAGGCTAGCTCAAGATTCATGTTTTATGTCCGTGATTTTTTGTAGAGCCACATTTTCTGGAATTTTAGTGGTTTGCCGTCGCTTTTTCGTTTCACCTTTTTCCCTGATTGACAACGGTTCACTATCAGGAGCGCTATGTGAAGATCCCCAGGGTTGGATTTTATGTTAGGTTGCTTCTGTCGTGCTGACAAATGAAATTAATAGCCTTGTTGATCACTTTTGTTTTGGTGCCCGTTGCCAAAGTCCAGCCATACTTGTTACACGTGATGTTTTGAGACCCATTGTCCTACGAAGCAAAAAACGAAGAGCAGCCACGATGATTACTCAGTGAGGGATACATCGCAACGAACAAGACAGATTTGCCGTAACTACATGGTAGGGATCCGATTGCTATTGATACATCCCCACCTGAAGTTGCATCTAGTTTGTGATGGTTTAGATGTGCTTTTTACAGCTTACAATGGAAGCTTACTCGCGTAGATAATTCAAGCGTTTTTTGAGATAGTTGAGCTACAGTCGCTCTCACTGTAGTGCATTGCTGAAGCAAGCGGCATTAAGAAGAGAATTCATTGGTGTTTTCGGACAATTTCCAAATTTCTTTTTTTTAAATGTTTTTTTTGGATTTCTTCAGAACATGCATTAAAAAATCACCGTAGAATATTTGGCTTTCTTGTCTACTTTTGGTTGTGATTTGCGTTAGTGGAGCCGGACTTTAGCGGACTCGGGAATTTCCAAAACCGGTGCCATATTTTCCCTTTGGGCGCGAACTAATTTGTGGCGATTGACTCGATTGATCCATCAATAGTAGAGGAGGAGGAGCGACAGTAAAAAAAAAACACAGTGCGGTTAATGAACCTTACTAAAATTGTCTTTGGTAAGTTCTTCCTTTGGCTTTCGTGCCAGCCTTTCCCCGAGTTCGGATCAAGACAAAGCCTGTCCTGCCTATTCGGGAAAATATGACTCCTTTTACCATTAACCCTACTGCAAGTTCTTTTTTATCTGCAGTCATTATCGTTTGTAGTGTCTTGCTCATTTATTAGCCCTCATCTGCCTCCGTTACTCTCGACTATATCTTCTGTTGGACCCCTTCATCCATTGCTCAAGCATTATCGCCAATTTCACAATAACTCTTCCCAATCAGATATTCATCGTCTCAAATCCACAACATTATGGCCCCCTCAAACAAAGCTGCTTGGACGACCGCCCAGCAAGCCTACCCTCTCGAGATCAAAGATGCCGAATACACTCAGCCTGTCGATAATGAGATTGTCGTCAAAGTACACGCCATTGCGTTGAATCCAGTCGATTTTGCCCGCCAAGCTATGGGCTCCAAGCTGTTCCCCTGGACCAAATACCCCACAATCTTTGGTACTGACGTCGCCGGAGAAGTTGTCGAAGTTGGTTCCCAAGCTGCTAGCAGCTACAGAGTCGGTGATCGAGTTGTTGGTCTTGGTAACGGCTTGGAAAGCAATCGTCCTTCTGATGGCGCATTCCAAGAATACGTTGTGCTCCGCGGAGATTTGGCTGCACACATCCCAGACAATTTGCCCTACGAGAAAGCCGCGGTTATACCTCTCGGTATTGCAACAGCCGCTAGTGGCCTTTTCACCGATGACCAGCTCAAGCTGGATCTTCCCACCTCGCCTGCTAAGCCGACAAAGGACGAATGGGTCTTGCTCTGGAGCGGTGCATCTAGCGTTGGTAGCAATGCTATCCAACTGGCAGTCGCAGCCGGATACCGCGTTATCACGACCTGCTCACAAAAGAACTTCGATTTTGTTAAGAGTCTGGGAGCCGACTATGCCTTTGACTACAAAAGCCCCACTGTAGTATCTGAAATTGTTGAGGCCTTCAAGGGAAAGAAGAGCGCTGTCGCCTACGCCATTGGATTTGTTGCCGCCAATCCCGTTACTGAGATCATGAGCCAGATTACTGAAGGTAGCAAGTACGTTGCCGCATCCAACATGCCACCATCAGACCTGCCAGACGGTGTTACCTCCAAGATGGTTTTCGGTAGCTCTTTGAAGAACTCTCCTCTCGGTGGTCACATCTTTAATGAGTTTGTGACCAAGGGTCTTCTGAATGGGAATTACAGGACTGCGCCAGAACCCAAGATTATTGGTCAGGGTTTGGAGAGCATTCAACAGGGACTCGATACCCTCAAAGCTGGTGGTTTGTCGGCAACTAAACTCGTTGTCACCCTCTAATTTCGGTTGTGTTCCAGCGAAAGTTTCGTTTCATTGCGAGAAGTGAGCGAGTAAACAATTCATTAATGATTACACGTTAGAGTGGAACTTTGCAACGGCCTTTTCGGGAGATTCTCTAGTTGAAAGGTTATACTGTTCTTTTGAGTTTCTACATGTATTTGAGGTAGTGTACAATCGAATAACAAAATAGGTAATCATCCTTTTCACGAGATTTATCAAATAATTTTCTCAAAGCTACGATGTGTTCGAACCATAATTTTATAACAAATACACCTTATAGAAATCCTTGTACTACGGATATTACTGGTAGTAACTAGCTGATCACCGGCAGGTGTTCTCTAATATTAACACACCTGACATATAGATTTAATCTCGACAATTAAGAAACCGGCAATAAAAAACTGTGACACCCAATAAAATATTACTTTAGGGTACTTTATGGAGACAGGTTGGCACAAATCATTATGTGTTTGAGGACATAGATTATTTGGAAGACGTACATATACCAATCGTAAAGCTAAGCACATCTTTCCAATATCAAATTAAGTTCTTCTTCCAATTTCTGCTGAATCTGATTTTAGGTTATAACCCCTTCACTGCCCATCTCATCACATATGCTGCAGCAGCAGGATGCCTGCGGTGGGGCTTTGGAGCCAGTTGTCAGGAAGGATTTTCGGCATGGAAATGACTGCTCGTGAGCATAACCACTCTGTCCCTTCTGAGTACTACTTTTGTCTAGTATCATGCAGGTTTGTTTCATAATAGTGCTCGTGGCATAAGAGGACCTCCTTTTTGGTACAGGGGTATTTTGATGACCATGTTAGTTCCGACAACAGATTTGAGTTACGTCGTCTTGAGATGGATTCCCCATAAGCGGTCAACCAGCCAACGCACAGGATAGTTCAAAGGTGAGATACTTGCCGGCAAATAAAGATACCAGTCATCATTATCGACGAGGCTTAGGGTACGTGTCAAGACGGTGCATTCATGCCATGCAGGGTAAAAGCCACTGTCTTCCCAATCGATAATTCCAGTAACTACATAGTCATCGGTATCGGGATCCTTCTTCACCATGATATTGTCAGTCCTCACGTCACCATGGGTGAATACTGACTCGTGCGTCAGAGTGGAGGTGTTGTCATGTTTTAGAAAGGAACAAAGAAACTCCACATAGGTGGCGCTGCCATGGTGGACCGCGCAGAAGTGCAGTTCGTTGAACTGTGTGATTGTGGTAATGCCTGTGGACAAGGCACATTCGTCGACCCGAAGTTCTTTAACACCTTCGCCACAGACTCCACCAAGCACATTGCTGTCGTCTTGTCGAATAGCCCTCAGTCGACAGAAAATATCATCCAACTGGTGTTGTATAGATAACTTCTCCCTATATGACAGACTGGGCCATGCTTGGGTCAGTGTTATGTCTGGAATGTATGACATGAATATCACGCGAAAAGGGCCAAAGGCGATTGGGCCATGTGGTCTCGGAGCAGGTATATCCGGTGCCTTCCTCGCAAGGTATTCCATGCTGGTATACTCCGTGTAATCCTTATTTCCCCATATGACCTTGGCGACAATTTCGTTGCTACACTTGACCACAACGCCCCTAACAGGGTTTTCCCAGAGCTTCGGCGAATCCCAAAGGAGCTGTTTTAAGGATAGCATGAGAGATTTCATTTTGGAGTCATTCGACTCGTTCAAGCCATCTCCTGAATGTCGTGCAAGCAAGTCGTTCACTTTGTCCGATAAAGGAGAGATGATCGTAGCGGTCCGGGCAAGTTCAAGACGTGTTCTGAACTCGGGGCCGTTATCCTCAGGAGAATCTTTTTCGGCACGCGGTGTAACCTTGGGTCCAGTCGCCATAGTAATTTTTCGAATATAGTTCTTTGGAAATGTAGATAGCAAATTGACTTCCGGTTCATCTCTTAGTTTGTCGTAAAGCTCATGTAAAGTTCGAAGATTAAATTTTGCAGCATAAGATAGCTGGCGATACTGAGCATTTCGATGTTGATGGCGATAGAAATCGGAGAACATTGACATAAGATCCGCAGCTGGGTTTTCTTCCAAGGCGGCCTGGAATTCACGCATTATATCTCTGTTCCACTGCACAGCATCATCGGTGAGAAGCGAAAGAACTGGCATGGTACGAACCATGGTAAGAAAATAAATACGGGGGCTGGCAGTGAATATTTTCAAAACCAGTTATTGGATTATGGTGAAAGAAATGGGAGATTGTAGTAGTGACAGGATAGCCCAAATATGGTGAGCGTAGCGCATTTATCCACTATCCTGCTCTTACTAGATAGCAAGTCTACCTTGCTGTAAGATATTGCTAAGAAACCTTCTTAACAAAAAATATATAGAGTTTTATATAATATTCTTATATAGTAGCACATATTAGATATATTCTCTCCTTTAATTACATATATATTACAATATGGATCCAATACCCAGATATGTACAAATAGATGAACCATACACTTTTCCATACGGCATACGACAAGTAATATTGAAAAAGATAACGGTCAGGTTTCGATAACAACACTATTTCGAGGTTGGCAGATTTCTTGTCTCTTGTGTAGTGGATACATGACTCGAACCTTTCTCATGATCCAAGCTTAACTACAGACTACCGAGGCTAATTTCGAATTTTCATCACAAGGAGGCTTACACTATTTTCAATGATGTTTTGTATTTCTTGAACAAAATAGCACGACAAGCGCATCCCCCCACCTCATATCAGAAATTCAATCCTCTTCCCTTCAAAGGCAGTTTGCAGTCTACAAACAAAGCCCAAGCGCATCAGCAAACGCAGAACCCAAATCCATCAGCGTCGTGTATCCCGTCTCGCGATGAAACCATTTTTACTTCTCTTCTCGATACCATAAGTTGCTTTGATTTCGTCAATCGTATCTTCGATATCAGCTAATAAAGCGGAGATGTCGACATAATCGTCGTCATCGCCGTCATCGCGTTTTACCACAGATTTGGAGACGAAGTTGTTTATCTGGAGCTACATGTTTAGTCTGATAAATGAATTCGTTTGTGTGGGTAATAAGGCTTACCGGCCCAGCATTGCGCTGTTGGAGCTCATTGTCGTTGGATGGGGTTGCCAGGACGTTGCCGGCCAGAGCGCTGCCGATGAGGCAAAAGATGGAGAGGATATAGAATTTCATTTTCGAATAAGTACTCTTGTACTCTCTTAGTTATATCGTGTTTTTTCAAGTGAAGTACGTTGGTAATAAAGTCGAGGTATGAGTTAACGAGAAAGCCAGTTACTCTAGCAGGTCGGGAGTCTGGTATATATATATCTTAAGACTCAATCTACTTTTCAATCTCATTTCACCCTCATCACTCAATGACACCATAGACTCATACACTGCTGGAATATAGTGAGCTCAATCCACTGATAATTACTGTCCAGCTTCGCAGATCCTAGGGTTTCACTCGGACAGTCTCTGTCCATAGAAGACGGAACTGCCTATTCCGGCGACATTCATCGACAAACTTAGACGATACAACGCTGGATAAAGTTTCCCTCGCGATTATGTCGTTTTTTCAGATTCTGTGTCTGCGATTTTATTGACGATTTCAAATGATGTAGTCGTCATTTATGGTATTGTTGAAATTTACGAGTCGTGAGTAGGGCTGGAATGGGATCTCGTGTAATTGTTCTTTGTACTTTGTTGAAATCAATGAATCATCACAAAATCACTGTACAGCACGGTTTTGGAAGAACTAGCATTTAAGTGAAGTCTTGATACAATCTACATAAAATATCATTGAACTAAGTACATGCCTATGATTACATAGAGAGAAGCCCGAAATAGGAAACCAACGCCCCCGAACAATCGTGAACAATGCCAAAATGTCGAGAAGAGTTGTACACAATTTGAAAGTCGAGATCAAAAGCTTATGCTGATAATACGAGCGGAAAGCATGCTCGATCAATCAATCCCAAAATCCTGATGCCAATGTGCAAAGAACCATGTAATAATCCATCTGACACCGAGTCGCCTGTAGAGAAGCAAACAAGACTGGAAAGAAATGCAAATTGTACAGTCTGGTTGAATGTATATTTTGAGTCTTAGCTCGCCAAAGGAAAGATATGTATGAATATTGCATCGATGTATGTAGAAGGTTTATGCATACAGCTTCTCGCTGTCAGGTTTATTGGGTTGGCGATTCCGATCCGAGTTGCTCTTTGGGTGTAACACCTGGCGCACGATGAATCCCTTCTCAGACTCTGGACGAGGACGCGCACTGTCCCCATGGTAGATTTCGCACCGGAATTTCAAATATTGTCCGCCGTTCTGCCAGATGGTGATGATATCGCCAGTGTAAATTTTGCCAAAGATCCAAACCTCACTACCGTTATCCATCATTGGGCCGCGACGAAGCTCAATGTCATTTACCCAAATGCGATTGCGTGTTTTTGTAGAAAGGATCGTCATAACATCTGGGACTTCCAGCCAGTCGGCTCCTTCGTCGATCATCACTTCGAGACCTGGGCTCCAGAAGGTCACTTCGATCGCGTATGCTGGAATGCGGGTATCCATGCGATCAGGGTAAACGAACGTTGCCAGAGGACCGCGACCCCAGGATGTCATGCGACCTTCCAAGCGTAGATTGAGATCGAAAATTGACCCAGGTACAGTCACCAATCTACCGAGCAAAGGTCGAGGCTTTACGAAGTTGGATGGTGTCTGGCTTTGGGGGACTTCGCTACGCATTGTTCTAGTCTCCATTGCTTGATGGTCGGAGTAGTCGCTGTCTGTCGTTGGAGATGGTTCGTCGGCGACTTCACGACCAGTGCGGGCATCGATCGTGACGGCTAGCTCGTCTTGTTTGTTGTCTTCACCGTGACTCGACTGATCCTGGAAAGAGTCACTTCGCGGTATTGAGCTTTCGCTGGCGGTATCAGGAAGTGGAAGGTCGATACGACGATGAAATGGTAAAGCTTTGGGTGTGACTTCGGTTGCGGAGGAATGTTTGTCCTGTGCTGGGTCTGCGCTTTCCTGATTAGCGGGCGTCACCTCTCGTACAGAACGGCGCTGGGGCGTGCCAGGCTTGCCCTTTGCAGCTCCAGCATCATTTGAAGAGGTATCGTTGGGTGACATGTTAAGTTGTCCCACTAGGCTATCAGCTCCCAAGAGACTGTGTGCGGAGCCAGTGAAATTGGGTATGGGGAATGAGTATATTCCAGCAGACAGATTGTCAGAATCCACCTCCATCGACTCACCAGAGGATTGATCGCTTTTAACATCAAAGTTGCGAGGGCTTAGGCTGCCAAAAATGCCGGAGCTACGCAAAGCAGATGACGTGACTTCGCCAAAAAGTCGATTCGCCGTTGCAGCCTGCAGATTTGTCGGGACTTCCAGGACCGAGAAGCTATCGATAGGCGGAAGCGATGGATAATGGATGGAAGAATCCGCATCGAGACGCGGACGCTTCAACAATGTCTCTTCTGAGTCACCGCCAATCACAATTTCATTGTAGCCACCATGGTCATTTATTGACAATTGGGAGGCGTCCAGCTCTTCTTCTAAGGCTTCGGGAATTATGGTCAGCTGCTCATCCTCCAATGGCAAATCTTCCGAGTCGGGGTACTCGTCCACGTCCGCTACATTTGAGATCCAAGGGTGTTTGAACAACTCTCTTTCAGTGGGACGCTCATGTGGGTCTGTGCGTAAAAGTCTCGACACAAAGTCTATTGCTTCCTCGGAAACCCCCTCCTCACGCAAGAGATCGTATTCTACATCTGTTGTCATGATAGTACGTAGCATCTGAGCTCCCCTATCGTCTCCACGACCGGTGTATGGCGGTGAGCCGCAGAGAAGGTGGAACAGCACCGCCCCAAGTGACCACATATCAACAGATTGATCGTATGGAGAAGTTCGTGGGGGTCTAAAAGCATTAGTTAGTCGGTCAGAATAACAACAATGAAGCGAACATACGGATCACCAAGTCGACGACGCTTTCTAGCCACACCTTGCCGATAGTTGTCATATTCGGGGTAGACTTCTGGCGCACAATAAAGCAGAGTACCACAGAAGGTTTTCATGAAGGTCTCCTCTTGAACAACCTTGGAAAGACCAAAATCAGATAATTTCACTCTGAGAGGGTCGACGGACGATATGAGAATGTTGTCAGGCTTGATGTCTCGATGTGTAATTTTGCGCTTGTGTAGGTATTGCAAAGCGTGTAAAAGCTGCCGGGCAATGCTTTTGACCATGTCTTCAGCAATCTTTCCATTGCTTGCCAGATATGCAGACAACTCGCCTCCCGCAACATACTCCATGATGATGTAAATCCAGCGCTCGTGTTCATGGTGATCAACATATTGCACGATATTAGGCTGGAAGAGTTAGCAGGGGACGCGTCTCGAGCACAAGACTACTTACGTGGCGAAGATCTTTCATAATCTTCATTTCATTATCGACTTTCTGGTCAAGGATCCCATTTTTCATGAAACGGCGTTTGTCGAGTTCTTTGGCGGCATAAACAATACCATCCTGCTTTGTTGCTAACTTGTATACAGTTGCAAACGCACCCTTTCCAATCTGCCCGGTGACATTGTAAATCGAGCCGCCAGTCCAATGCATGCCGTAAGGATTTCCCAAAGTCCACTGAAGGGATGTTTTTGGCGGCGGAGCTCGAGCCTGCAGATTCTTGACTTTTGCGTTATGTCGTCCAACTCGATCCAAATATGCCACTAAATTCTGAGTGTACTGAATTTGAAACCCATCTCGAGAGGGGATGCGCACCACAAAACGCACTTCCTTATTATGCTTGTTGTCTGAGGCGACGATGATTACTGAGCCGTTAACAAGCATGCGGGTTGTCTGAGTGTTACGCTTCCACAAACGGGTATCATCTACTACTGTGCCATTTGTTGACAAGTCTTGAAGCATCAGAATTCCATCCTCGTTCACAAATATGCGGAAGTGGATATTGGAGATGTGTTTTGATGTCACCTCAGGGCTCAAAAGTACATCACATTTTGATGGGTTGCGACCAAAAACGAAACCCAAAGACAGGTCATGGACTGAAGATGACATACGGAGAGCGATGTCACGAGAGGATGAATCTATGGAGTCGAACTGGAATTCATCACGTTGGAGGATATGCTGGTATCCCCTGGGCTGGCGAGATGTGGCATCAACAGCCTCGTGAGCTGGATGAGAGCCGGGGTGCAGAATACAAATGATGTCCGACACATCTTGATCTTGTAAACCAGAGTTATGAGAGCCAATACGGCGGGGATCCGAGTACGGCTGCGTGGATTCCTGAGTTGGATTCACCTCCATGATGACGGATGCTTGATAATTTCCTGAGGAAGAGAGATGTGGGAGCAGCGTGGGTTTAAATACTCGTACGTAGGGCGGTGGGAAGTCGGGTGAGTCGGAGCGAGTCCTGATTTGTACTCGTCGTCGGTCTGGCCAGCAGTACCATTGACAAGCTACCCCTCCTTGTTGATTTGTACTTCTTTCCAAAAACAGGCTCCGATGGCGTCGACCTCGTTCTCACTAGCGGTTTGTGCGAAGCGTACTCGCGGTTTCATTGATTGCTTCCCACCTTGCTATCCAACAATGTGAAACTTTTCAGGTGTATGAAAAAGCCCTCTGCTCTTAATTACGTCTGATGCTTCTCAACTGATCAGTTGCGGCATGATAGTAAGGACGATTCTGTCAAAAGATGTGACGAACTGCTGTGAGCTCATGGGACTTGGTAATCTGGTATGCACTTGTAATCACATTAGAACATTATGAAGGAAAATTCCGCAGAACAAAGAATTGTCAGACAGCATACGGGAAAGACCGATATCCAATTATCTCGCCCAACTTCCCTGCCAGGCGTCCACGAAAGTAAGCGTCCCGACCCGGAGACTGTTTCTCTGGAGATGACCGAAGGCGGGGAGGGATGTGGGTGTCTGGCAGGGTCGCTGTCGTCAGCGTCGTCGTCGCTGTGGTTGTCCAAAGAACGAGCGGATACAAAGAGGGAAAGGCGTAACTGCGGTGAGGGTGAAGAAGAGACGAAGCTCAGCCTTTTGACTGGCTAGCTTGGGCAATTTGTAGTCTAGATTGGCCCGAAGCAAGATAAATAATGGCGCTATCATTGTTTATCCGTTCCGGGCGGCCCAGGCATCAACCCCTCGGAGCCTCAGGCTTGTGAGTAGCTGCGGACCTTTTCCTTGGAATCAAAGAATTAACGTGTAATTATTGGCTGCCCCTGTTTTTTAACCCGCCAACCGACGGCTCTGCTCCGCTGGGTCGGGTGGGGCTAGATTTGCGGAAGGTGCCTCTTACTTCTTTCGTTTTAGCGCACTGTCGCACTGCATGACTCGACAAAGTCGTACAGTCCCCCAACGTCTATCTTCCGCGCCATAGCTCTCTTTTGGCGCGGTGTTTGTTGAAAGTGTTAGTATCGACATGCAAACTATTTTTGATTGATTGTCTCGACTCTATATACATGAGTTCACCACACCTATCGCGTGCCGTATGGCTTGTTGGTGTCGGCACTAGGTTCAAATTTACCACTTAAAGCTAATTCAAAGACCTCATCCAGGCGTCGGAGAGCTTCCTCAGAGACCTCTGTGATTAATCAGCAATTGCTTTTTCTTTCTTTCTTTCTTTTTTTCTGCGGTATTTGGCAAAGGAACTCACGGTAATGGATGATCAATCTGTTTCCAAGAAGCTGCAAGCCCTTCTCCTTTCCTATCTCCGCGAGGTCGTTCATACCTAACCCGGAAGCAGCAAGGTTCAGCCATACCATGTTTGTCTCGACGGGATTCTGCAATTTTCCTCCTTTTAAAGTCCACATTTCTGCGACGCGTTTGGCGTTGACGTGTGTATTCTTGAGTTTGCCACCGTCGCCATTGGGATCAGGTCCGAATGTTTCTTCAACGGCAACTCGGGCTGCAGACGATATGACACCAGCCTGACGAGTGCCTCCACCAATCGACTTACGGAACCATCGCGCCCGTTCAATGAAATCTTTCGAGCCCACTATGATACTGCCAATGGGTGCTCCAAGACCTTTAGAAAAGCAGAGACTGACACTGTCAAATAAGCTGGTGAACGCATCCAAACTGCCTGCACCGGAAACAACTGCCTCCCACAGCCTAGCTCCGTCGAGATGTACTTTGATATTTTTGGTGCGTGCCCATTCAACGATTCGCTTCACTTCGTCTAGCGGCATTACCATTCCGTCGAGCGTATTCTCGAGACTGATCAACTTGGTCGGGCAGTAGTGGATATTAATTGGAGCAACGAACTTGGCCTGAAGATCTTCAAGGGTGAGGTATCTGCCATTGGCTGGTACAATGCCTTGGACCGTAGCTCCAGTCCACATACTGACACCCCCGGCCTCGTATTGGAGGATGTGGGAACGGTGATCGCACAGGACTGAATACGGAGGCTGGGATAGGTGCGTACGAATGGCAACTTGGTTGCCCATTGTTCCTGACATAACTAGAAGAGCTGCTTCATGCTTTGTGCGGTCCGCAATATACTGTTGCAACGAGTTTGTGGTCGGGTCTTCGTTGAAGACGTCGTCAAGAAGGGAGGCTTGCGTAATCGCTTCGAGCATGGATACGGTTGGCTTTGTCATCGTGTCGCCTAGTGTTCCTATTAGTCAATGTGAACTGAACAGTGCGATGAGGTACAGACTTCGTAAATCAAACTCAGCCGCCCCCAGACCCTGCCAGGTATTCGTCTTGCCATTCCCAGCGGCAGGCTGCAGATCCGTAGAAGCCATTGTAAAGTTGCGCAAGTAAATTGACTTTGGGATGACCGAGCCGAGTACTAAACGATGGAAGTGTCGACTGAGTACCAATGCATTCCTCATCGAGAGATATACGTCAGCGCATAAACGTAAGAACGCTCTCCGCGGGGAAGAGTTTATGTCCCGGTAAAGCTTATCGCCAAAGAAACAAGCTTATCTCGGCCGGGCTTGGCACGCCCTGCCACAAAGCTAGGAGCGAGCGCTCACCGCCTTCGGACCGCGTACCTAAAGTCCCAAACGGCAACCCGAACTAAAACGGTGATCTTCGGATTTCCTTGTTTTCTTCGCGTACGCTGTTTGCAGCCCCTCTCCATCTTTGACGAGGATTTTTATAATGTATTGCTGGATGGCGACTCTCCTCACTTGACGCGCAGACCATCCACAGTCACCATGAGCCTCGCCCATCTCAGCCGCCCATCAATACTCTGCCAGTGCTCTCGCTGCTCCAGCTCCGTGGCAGCATGTGAAAATGAATGGGCCAGATTGTCCGACACGTATTCGACGGTGACGGGATGGCTGAGCATCGATATAAACCGGATCAACATCTCTTCTGAAAAGAAGCAGATTCCTCAGTCATCTGAGCTGGAGTTTGTCCGGGGTCGCGTGGTCCAGGAAATTGTGTGCAGACTATGTCACCAGAAGCTCGGGGGTTTGGTGCATCTTGAGACAGAGTTAGTACTTGGCTTCAAGAAAAGTGTGATGGCTTAAGCTAATCCGAGCAGAGCAAAAGTATTTTGGAAATTATCCAAAATGTCCTTTAGAGAAATCATATCGATGCGAGAGTCGCATCCTCTATTCGTCGAAGGCTCCTTGTCCTGGCTCCTAGCCCCCGTTGAACAAAGTATCGCTCCGAACGAGTCTGCAAGCAATACGTCCCTTTCCGCGAGCCGTTCAGACGCAGTGCTCAGCCAGACATTATACAACCAAGGGGCCAGTCTGAATCGGATATCTAATACCGTCGAGGAATTACATGATACCATGTCCGATCTCAAGCAATCATTCCGGGCACTACGACTGGAGCTGAATACTACACCCTCAGCTCGGAACCCAGATTATCACGGAGACGAGGCCATGGAGATGCTCAGAACAGTGTTGAAGGAGCTACAACACAAAGCCGACGAAATAGAGAAACTGAAATTGGAGAATGAGTCGTTAAAGCTAAAGGCCAAGTATTGGCAGGTCCGGCCGATAGGTGGTGCTCCCACGACACCGCGGGTTCTTGAAGAAGCCTCCATGCTTGAAGTGCAGAGTCCCGGCTTCATGAATGATAGTGGGAAAAGGGGTTTGATAAGTGAGACTACACAACTGCAGATAACACATGCATTCGGCGGACAACAAGAGCATGCTGCAAGTAGTGATGTTGTTCACTATGAGACCGCTCCGGTAAAAGTACCTCTGAAACCTGCCGCTGAAATATTGTCCGAACCACAACGACGCGCACAACGTGAAGGTTTTGGAGTTACAACTGGATCTCGACGCCGAAGAGAATCCGGTGAACCAGCTGCGAAACGGCCAAGGCTTACCTTGACAGAAGACCCAGAAAATTCAGAAGGCAACGTGGACGTCGAATCCAATCCGCCACCTAGGAAAAGAGGCAGACCCAGTGGGCGGAAGTCTTTGCAATCAACCACCACAACTCCACAGACACCTTCGATGTCAAACCTGGCAGCCAGCATACATGCAGACGCAAGCACAGAAATACCTCCGACAGAAGACGGACCAGAAGACGCCCCTGATAGCATCGACAATACTCAACCCCGCAGAAAATCACGCAAAGGTCGATCGCGAACTATCACATCACTCTCAACCTCACAACCAGCTTCACGACCACCCTCACTATCGCCGCGAGTAACCCGCGGCGGTACAAAACTGAATGACGGAGATGCCGTCGCCACTAAGCCTACCGAAAAACCGAGCCTTGAGAATGACCTGCCAAGTCGGAGCGGTGTATTCGAGATTGCAGTAAATGTAGCCGAATTAACGCCTGAGAGTGTCGTGAATGAAGATGATCTGTTCGCGCGTATACAACAGAAAGAGGATGGAGCAAGAAAGAAAGCAAGTGATGAAAGCGAGCAGCGACAAGCCAAAGTCGCTGCTAGAGAGATGATTGTCAAAGCTGCCATGGAGAGGGAGGAGGCTATGGCTGATGGATAGATACTACACTACAATTGTGACAATCGGAAGAATTGAATTGATACCATCCAAGACCGGAACGACTTGCATCGTTCCTTCATCGTTATTATTTTTTAAATGTACATCCATCTTGGTTGATGGGAAGACTATTTAACACACATAAACCCACATCCCTCCCTCGCTCTCTCACACGCCCTTTTGAGCATCTGCTCCTCTCTATCAGTCCACTGAACGCTCAGTTCGTCCCATTTCTTTTTGGAGTTGTTGTACTCGTCGCGATACGTTTTGTGCATAGCGTGGAGACGACTTACTTCGCGCGGGTCGCCAGTTCCTGAGTATACGATAAAGAGGGTACATGATGGCAGGGAGTCGTAGATGCGTTTTATGTTGTGGACTGTTGCGGCGACTGTTGATGCCAGGGATGCAGCAGTCGATGTGGGTGATGTTGTCGAGGGGACAGAAACAAGTTCCTCATCAGGAGGCAAAACCGCAGTTGAGACATTCGCGTTATTAGGATCAGGGCGCCGATTGCACCAACCCCTGACAACTTCGAGTTCCCTCAGACGCGCCCACGCAAAATCAACACCGTCGCCGGGAATAGTCATATTCGCCTCGTCGCCGCCGCGCACAGCAAGCTTTATTCCCTCGACGACTTGATCATCGTTATCGCATCCAATCGCAACAGTAGCCTGCGCACCGAAACCTCGCTCAGGACTGCCCCAATCAATAATCGCACCCGTTCTTCCCTCCGGTTTCCCCGTCTTGACGGCTCGCCCCAATCGACGGAAAATGCTCTCCGTGTTGGCGTCAGATGTCCCCCATCGCTCACCCTTTTCGCATTTCTGTTTGACCAACTCCAACACGGCGCGGGCGTCTTCTATCGAGTCATGGCCTGTTTGGCCTTTTTGGATTTCTTTACCTAGGTATTTTTGGCAAAGCCATTTTAAAGAGCTTTTCAAAGGGGGCCCGCGCGGGTGAGGGTATATGATGGCTGTGTCGATAATGAATGGGTGAGTGAGCTTGAGGGCTGTGAGGTCGGAGTTTAGGGAGTGTCCGACTAGGACTGTGCGTGGCGTCAGTAATTCCAAGAGTTCTTTCTGGATATCAGCCAGCGTAGTCGTGACGGGATCGAGCATTTCTTTCGTTATTCCTGAAAATTGTGTCAGGTAGTTGATGATTGGTAAGTCAGGCTTGACGAGTTTATCTAAAACGACCTCGCCATTCCAATTCACCAGACTGATACGTGTAAGTTCAGACTTTCCGCCTTCGGTAATACACATCTCGCAATCTAGAGCGAGAACCTGTCGGCCAGCTGTCATGCTGCCTTTTTGCACTTCGGACTCGGGAGGTTCACCATCGGCCAGTGACTCGACATGAGTATCGACCCAGCCGTGTTCCGCTGTTGTGCCCGCACGCTCTCGTATCCTGTGTTCTGCCGCTTTCTCGGGTTCTGTCGTGAAATATACCGGATGTAGGACATAGTCATTTTCGCGTAGTTCTAGCTTCGGTGTGATGAACGCGGTAATTGGTGTGCGTTTCGATATGAAATGCTTTTCGTTTCGTGGAGGTCGCGGACCCTTCATCTTGGCCTCTTCTTGCGTCTTTGGTAATTGTGATAGCAGTATAGCTTGTAGCGGAGAATGTACTTTGTTGTATTTCGTGTCGCCGGGCGCTTTGACCGGCCAGATGTGAGGGAACATGTCGGCTAGCTCTTGTAGAGGTTCGGGCAATTTTTCCCGGCTGAGGCTTTGGGGATTGAATCGATGCGATCTGTCGGGTAGGGGGAGCCCCTTTTTCCATCGTTCGAATTCCTCGTCATGGGGGTCATTTTCAGCTTTTTCATCTGCGGTTTTGTCCGCAGTTTCGTTGGCAGCTTCCGCCTTGTCATCGAGAGGTACCGACCCGTTGAACATTCCAATTTCCAGTCCAGGGACCATAAGAACGACCACTTTCTTCACATGCCCAGAATGTTTCATCGATATCCATTGCGGCGCAATTCCATCCGCAAAGCAATACAGCAACAGACTTTGCAAGTCGGCAATACGAATCGAGGACTGTAACCGACCCTCAACATAGGTCAAGGTGGGATATTTCGTCTTTTCTCCATTCTCACCCCTCCGTCGCTTTTTTTGGGATATGCCACCTGTTGCTGGATCTGCTTTTGTCGTTATCTCGTCTTCTTCGACGGTAGATGTAGGCGAGGCCGAGTCTTGTAGGCGTGACAATGTCTGGCCAATTCCGAACCCGCCGCCTGAGGGAGGCATCACGGGATCGGCGTAGTCATCGGGATCGCGTTTTCGCTTGGCGCCATGAGGCATGGTCACGATTGCTGTTGAGGAAGTATTGGACTTGTGAGAGCGATTTCAACGCTCATCAGTCCGGCGGGGAGATGCGGAGTTAGAGTTGTAACTTCAGCAATTTCAAAATTTACAGAATAAGCAAGCCCGCAGCCGGCCTCAGGCAAACTGTGGGAAATGATTGGCGGACTCGATAGCAAGTGGGGCGCTTGACATCGAGAGGATTATGGTTGTTCCGGTATTCTAGGGTAGGTATTCAGACTGAAACATCACAATACACGCCGCTTTAAAGGCGTCCAGTCATACCCAGCCAATACATCTTATAAGATTGATAAGCCGTTCGTTTTATCTCCGGCGCCAATACGGAATCCTCACGCGAGCTACTACATTCACATTTGACCAATATGCGTATATCTTAGAAATGAGTAATCAGAAAACACCTCATCGCATGTAGCGGTAAGATGGACCAGTCGTTTTGTAGTCACCGACTGTTCCCTACCTAAAAACGTACTCTGTAGATGATGGCGTCAACGCCGTAATAAATCTTTTCCGGAGCCGAGCGCTTTTTCTGTCACTCCGCGGGGGTCCCTGATCGTTTCCATTGCATCTTCTGCGGACTTCTTTCTTGTTCACTCTTCCCCTCAGCATTCCGTTTCGCAGGCTACACACGGCCATTCACGAGAAGACAGACTCCTCCTACGTAGTCAAGTCTCGTGCTTAACAATTCGGTTTCGCCTTAAGTGACCCCACTGCTAACTCGCCTTCCGCATTTTATATCGAGCAGAACGACAAAATGTCTACTCTTCAGGAAATCACCTCGGAATCCGAGTTTGCTCAACACCTCTCCTCTCTACCTGCATCAACACTTCTAGTCCTCTCATTTCACACACCATGGGCCGCACCATGCACCCAAATGCGCACAATCCTCAACACCCTTGCCGGAGGGTACCCAGTCACATCGCCCCCCGCAATCTCCTTCGTTAGCGTAAACGCCGAAGAACTTCCCGATATTTCAGAAGAATACGATGTCACCGCCGTCCCGTTCCTGGTGCTCATTCGCGACAAGAAGGTGCTCGAGTCGATAAGTGGGAGCGACGCAGTCAAGGTTCGCCATGCGATTGAGCGACATGCCGGTCAGGCCGCTTCCTCGGTGCCGGGATCAAAGTCGACCATCCCTCCTGTTCTTAGTGCGACTCCCCGTGAACCCACAGCCTCAGGTGCAGCTACAGATATTCCAGCCGCTTCTGGCGCTGCACCAGCGTCCGCCGCACCTTCCGTCGCTGCCGCGGCAGCTGCACCAGCCGCTTCTGCCGAAGAAACCAAAGAAGCACTCTTTGCACGTCTCGCCGAACTCGTTAAAGCCGCTCCGGTGATGCTTTTCATGAAAGGTACACCGAGCGCACCCGAATGCGGATTCAGTCGTCAGCTTGTCGGAATACTGCGCGAGAATGGAGTCAAATATGGATTCTTCAACATCTTGGCAGATGAGGATGTGCGCCAGGGTTTGAAGGAGTTTGCAGAGTGGCCCACGTTTCCGCAGTTGTGGGTGCAGGGTGAGCTCGTTGGGGGGTTGGATATCGTAAGTTCTCTGCTTTTCTAATGCTGTGAATATGTATCAGCTTGCTAATAGACTGATTGTGCAGGTCAAAGAGGAAATCAGCGCCGATCCTGATTTCTTGAAGGCTTATGCTGTTCAGCGGCCGACTGCTACGGCTTAGATAGAAGATACAAAAGATAGTTATACCCCGACAATCCGTTTCTAGTTGTACAATGAGATGAATGAATGCTTCAATCATAACATCTGTGCTATTTAAGCTTTTACAAAACATGATTTTAGAGTCAGATGATCGATGGGTATATAATGTACCTACTCTTACCTCGACTCATTGACAAACTCCCCCGCATTCCTCCTCAAAGTAAACATCTTACTATGCACAGCATCCTCATCCACATACGCCCCAGCCAACCACCTTTCTCCAGAAGTCGTATCAAACGCGCGCCGCGCATGCAGCACTCGCCTATTCTCAAAGATCACGCACTGACCAGGCTCCAACTTGAGCTCAAAAATGCGCTCAGGATCCTCGATTCTTTTCTCGAACTCATTGATGGCGGCAAGGTATTCTTTCATTTTTTCAGACCATTCAGAGGACTCGGATGGGTTGATGTGGTATGGTCCTTGGAAGGGAGGAGAGTAGTTGACATGGGTCAATGTTCTGTCCTCAGATGAGGCGGCGGTATCAGGGACTTCGAGAACAGGGCGCGTAGTGCGGTAATAATTCTCCTTGTGATCGTAGTGATACGGAACTTTGTGCGATGCCAGTGTCTCCCACGAATCGCGATCAAGATCCCTCGCAGCGCCAAAGGCGTCTACGAACAGCGACTCACCACCTTTGCATGAGTTTTTGAGACAATGCAATAGCTGAAACCCCGGCGGGTTGTGCACGTATAACAGGTCCATGTGGAATCCGAGATTGAGGTTCGTGTATGCTACGTTCTTTGCTTTCGGGTCATTGCGCACATCCCATGTTGCGCCATAAAAGGTGTTGCGTAGGGGGCCCATTCGAGTGGCTATTTTCGAGACCATTTCGCGTGAGTCCGGGATATTGTTCACAAACAACAGACCATAGAGGGACAGTTTGTTGAGTGCTTCTCGGAATAGGTCGTCGTTTGTCATCCAGTCGTCGTAATTATTCCAGGGCTGATCTCGTTCCATTTCTTTGCGGTCCCAGAACATTTGACGTTTACCATTTCCCACAGCTTTGTGGTGGAAATGTGCTGCTGGATGTGTGATGTCGTCTGCCGTGAGTCGAGTCACATGTGTTTTGTTGTCGTAGCCAGGGATGTCCTTGTTCCACCAGATTTCTAGAATTTCTCTGCCCTCTAATGATTTATTCTTCACCCATCGGATCTGACGAGGAGCTATGTCCTGAGGGATGTCACCCGTCCTGAAAGAGCGCTGTTTTGTCTGCGGATCAACGCAACGGGGGCATTGACATGCATCGCGCAGTTGGATGTAGTGAACGTCAAGATCCCGGTCAAGAGTTTGATTCAGAACATTCGCCGGAAGTTTGATTGTAGCTTTGTCTTGACCGATATGCTTTACGAGTCCTTGGTGCTCGTCGTTTGTGGCCGAAGCTTCATCTCTAAATTGCCGAGGTTGTGAATATCCTCTCGTCCAGGTTGGAATTGACATTTTTGCTGTGAGGGAACCAGGACTCGTCACTACGGTAGAGATCCATGACCGACCTATGGATAATCGAGGACGAAACATGATTGCAACCAGTCAATCACACTCGTTTAAAGGTATTGCTCTTTTGGAGTGTTGACCCCTCGGCCATGTGGCATGGAGAAATGGAGAAATGCGGAGGAAGATAAGCGGCATTGATAAGGGTTACATGTGGAACTTATGGTCGATTGTCGCAGCCTTGATCAAAGGTTTTATTCGGCCTTGCACCGCTTGGCAAAAAAATCTAATATCGACCATCGTGAAGACAATATGCTGAAATATCCCGTCCCTTGGATACTATTTTAGAGTGTATCGTTGCTCCTCTCTAAGGCTCACTCCACCTGATATAAAGCTTTCCATTTTTGATCTCAACTTAGGGCAAGGGCTTAGGGCAACAGTCTCCGGCACATGACGTGAAGTCAGGTCCTGTTTAGCAAATCTAGCTTAGTCAATTGGAATACTGTCGAAAGTGCCCCAGCGAACAAGCCTTGCTGAAACAATTCACGTCCATGAACTTATCTCCGTCTTTTCGAATCATCTATGGGTGAGAAATGGCCGGGAGTTTGTAAACCCGAGCCGGCCAGAGAGTCTGACAAGAACGACTTCTCATTGAGCTCACCGCACTTTCATCTTGCATCAAGGTTATCAATTCAAATAGTCGCTTGGATCAACTATACGTTCAATTCAAGCATAATTGTTTCTTGACATCGAAAGTTTTCGACAATTCCGGTGCTCCAGATCTCACGGATGAAATTATTAAATTAACCTTGCAAGTTTCGATACATCAACACATCGCAACGCTTAAACACGACACGAGAAAAATGGGTGAAATCGGTGAACACTACCAAGATTTAAAAGCCTACCGCAAAAAAAAAAACGCGAGGCCCAATTGGCGAAAGCCAATAAACAGGCGAAACGAAGCGACGAACCCCCTCGTCGCCGCTGCTTGGACTGGATGATAACCAGTGGCAAGTGTCACTATGCCAAGAACAGATCATCCTTCAAAGAGTACCGACGAGTCGGAAAATCTGTTCCAAACGGTATCGTAGGAGGAGCCACAACATTCATCGCTGGTGTCGAAACGGTGGAGTTGAAAGTACGGACGTCTCCTGAGGAGAGCTCGCCTGTGCGGACTTTGGTTTTGGAGAATGTGCTACATATTCCGGACGCCATATGTAATGGCTTCTCCGTCCCATTGTATCATACCATACACGGTGGATCGGCAAGACTCGGCACACCCTCGGGTACTGATAGACAATATAGACCTCTTTGGTGCGGTGAATTTTTCAAGGGGCTGGACAAGCTCATGTTGGCGGGAAATCCTCAGGGGGAGTCATATCTGGACGATGGTCCTAAGATGCTTAGTATGTACATCGGAGATGAAGATCTTATGGAGATTATAGGTCCCAGAGAGGTGGTGGACGAAAAAGCAAGTGAGAAAGGGCAGCTGCAAGACGAAATATCAGACAGCCAATGTCAGGACTAGATGGTTGTGTCCGGAAAACGTCACTAGCTAAGGATAGATCGTCTTTCAAAATCTACCGCAAGGTCGGAATATCTGTACAAAATTACGCTGCTCCGACTTGGCAATCGATTTCTACAGGATATTCGGAAATTCGGTATATAAGTATTTTGCCCATCTCCATAGCCGCGCTGTCTTTGAATTATCAAACCTAGATAATTATCTTGCATGAAGCGTGTCACTAAGGTATCTAGGCAATTAAACAGTATACTGAACAAATAAGTAAGGTATATTGTAACCCTTGGTATCTATGAGAATTTTCAATAGCCGTTATTGCGAGGTCCTTACGTCGACGTCGAAAAATTCACGTTGCGTCCTGAATTCTTCCTTTTCGGGATAATTCTTCGGAGAAATTAATAGGGCATGGTCTAAGACTCTACAGCAATCTCAACATGCACCTACTTTTTGGAGGAAGCAAAAATAAATGTACATGTATGGGCATCATATTTCCAGTTCTATATACAGAATTATACTCAGGGAATATGCCCAGGTCAATAAAATAAAAAACCGTAGCCCGAAATACATTTCAATGATCAAAAGTAAAAAGCAACTCTTCTAAAATGGAAGCCACCCCGTAGCATATTTTCAATATCAATTCAATCTTGGGCGCTTGGTCCCGCCTGAAGTTGGCAAGATACCCTCCATAGGCAAGGGTTCATCCATATCCCATCCTCTACATTGACTGATAATATTACGAATGCCTCTAGCGACTATTGCCGCTATCGGTGGTGGAACGGCATCGGAAAAGTAACGACATGAGCCCAAAGGTCCGTCATAAAAGATAAAATCATCGGGAAACCCAAAGATTCGGGACATCTCCCTAATAGTGAGTAAATCGTTGCGGACTTAATAGTGGCGGTAATTGTCAGCTTCGTGTAGATGTGTTCGATGAGTTCTGAGCTTGGAAACTTACCAGGATGTTCATAAAATGGACCGCGGAATAATGGTAGTCTGATTGTTATGGGCGTGTCCAAGGTTGATAATTTAGTGGCGCCAGGAGTTTTACGATGCCCAGTTATATGATTATATACCGTCTCGTCTGTGTTGGAAGAAGTCTTTTTACACCTTATGGTAGAGGTTGGATTCTGAAATGAAAGGTCTCCAATGACGTCTCCAAGGTTCCTTGGAAAGGGATCAGAGCGGTCCCAATCCCACAGTGGCTTTGCACAAATAGGGGACGCCAAAATGAGAATAAAACCCTTGTCGAGTAAGAGTCCATAGCTTGGAAGTTGAACCTTAGGTATATGCACTGAGTACCGTCTTCCAAGAAGTGATTTGATAGTCTGCGTGAACATTGATAGGATTGAGGGAAACAGAGCTGTTATCGGCACCACGCAGACTAGGAAGTCAAAGTACTTTGGACCTTGTATGGAGCTGCTCATGATTTGTTGTACTGTTTGTAAACTTTGAAAAAGGCCATGATGCATTAGTTCCATTTTTTTATTCGTCTCCAATTGGTAGAGGCGATGACTCGTTCCGATGACAGCCACTTTCGCCGTTCCAGGCTGCAGCCAGCTTGGTCGCGCCAGATGCCCATCTGCAATTTCCCGGAGAACATTAATTCGCCCCCCGTCGTAGACTTCCGCTGACGCATATCTTGCCTAAGGCTCATGTAAAAGATATTAGCTCACGCATTGAAGAGATGATACACTTAGAACTTACCTTCCAAGTCATATCATGTACTGTACTAAAGCCTACACCAGCAGCTACTTCATAGCCTTCTTGGGAGAAACCTTCTGCAAGGCCAAGAATCTGTGGTGAAAAATCAATTACTACAGGCTTTTTTCGACTGAAATACTCTGGAATTTTCCAGCGTTCGTGGTGCCTTAGTAGATTGGACCCTAGGGGCGTTATACATGCGGATTCGTTGCCGACTTTGCTGCGAATCGCTACTCGACAATAGAATCCACAAGCCGCGAGATCTTAAAGAATACTAAGTCAACGAATAGAGCATAGTGTGAAATGGAAGATGAACCACTAGGCATACCTGCTGGTGCATCAGCTGACAACTGAACAGGGTCTGTATTAGGTGCTGGCTCGAACTCAAGGTTCCTAGCCTCGATAATTTCGTTGATAGGAATAATTTCTGCGTCCTGTCGTTCTCCCATTGTGTCGAAATCGGTGAAATGCAGCAGCAGTTCCTTCCTATTGATAGATCTGACTGGTTTCTGTAACGAGGAAAATGGATGAGTTAGGTCAAGGAATGAGTATCGAGTGGCCAGTAGAAAGAATTGAGTCTCTTCGTTCTCCTTCTGCTGTGTATAAATACGATGAACAAAAATAACACATTCTACAGCTTCTGCTGTCGCGATTTCCGGACGTAAACGAATTTGCGCGTAGTCGTTCATCGTAAATCTATAACCACCCAACTGTGGGGGGGCAAGATACATGATAGTGGGACAATCGAGTTCCTAAAAGACTTAGCATAGGCATAAATTTGAAACGGGCTACCTTGGAGACTTGCTTGTAAATTTCGCGAGACAAATAATGAATCGAAGCTCGTCTGGAGCTTTTCCGTCTCCCACTTTGACAAAAATTGCTCCATTTGCTCTTCCAATTGAGTATTGTTGGGTTGTGGTCGAGGTATCGGTGTGCTGTTCGCGACTTGGGGTCCTCGAGCGCTATCAGGCTGTGACTGAACAATGCTGGATCGAGCACACTGACTCCTTTGTCTGGTTCCATTTGGTTGTTGAGGTTGATCCCGAGTATTATGAGCCGATAAAATTTCGCTCCCATCGTCTGAACATACTATATCAATAGATGGCTCTTCAAGTGGTATGTCTTCTTGCTCTTCTTTATACCGGGTGGGCTGCGCAAGTCCTGGATTTTCTGCGGGTGGCTCAGCAAGAGGTTGGATTGCATTAGGTGGAATTCCAAAGAATGCAAGCTCTTCCTCACTCGCTATCATTGGGAAGTAGCTTTCTCGTGGATCTAGCTCGGAGAACACAGCCTGTCGAGATGGATGACAGACCACCTCGAGGTGACATTGACCACTCTTATCAAGCCTATTTGACGGCATTTCAAATCCATCTGTCATGGGTTTGTTATTTTCTTCGGAGTGATTTTCAACATCAGTAAATACATCTGAAAGGTGTCAAAATATACGTACCTTGTCGGTTTGGTCTAAACAAATATTCAAATCTCTTCTGAAAGCACGTTTGGTCCCGATGAAGAATCACATAGTAGGTACCAATGTTACCTAGAGCCTCTCGTATCAGGTCATTTTCACCATTCGTCCACGAGACAACCAATTTTCGTGGTCCATCCGTTTTTATTGAAATCATTCGGGGCATCTGCTGAAGCTTTTCTCGAACCTTAAGCCGCATTGACCGAGCGAATTTCATTGCTTCGGCATGGTTTGATGTTGATGTTTCAAGGATTTCTTGGACGGCTAATTCGTATAATTCTTCAATAACGTGATCGCAGCAGAAGATTGACTGGGACAATCGTAGATTAGATGCCATGGATATTCGGCAAGGGGCTGTTTCATGAATCCTGACAAAATTGAGCCATTTTTCATGGACTTTGAGAAGCTGTTGTTCTTTATCAAACAACATGTCAATATCGGTTTCTGCGCCGCTAACATATTCCACTCGGACCATTTCAGTCTTCTGACTGAGAGCGAGAGAGGCTTTGAGACCATGTTGGATGCTTTTAGAGAAAACTGTTTCCTGTTCTTCTGATACGGATGAGTTTCTGAATACGCGAATTCGCTCTTCTTCTGGCGTGCGAACGAGTGAATACTTCCTGAGAATCTTCCATAGTTTTGCCGATAACGGAGCTGGCTGTCGCTTCAGGTTTTTCTTAATGATGTCAATAGAAACGCCGGAGTTAGAATCTTCCCTGTCATAGTAAAATTTGGCCACCCCCTCGGTCTTTAGCCGCCCCCAGATAGTCACTGCGGTTTTTTGCGAGATGAGATGATCAGCGCGACTGACATCTACGCAATCATAATGATCCTGAAGAAGATCGATATATGTCTGCGCGATCCTTTCGCCGCCAATGTCTATTGAGTGTTCCCAGATGTGCATCAACATTTCCGCTTCTTGATCTTCATTTTTTAACCGCTCCCGGTCACGGTTGGTGTGGCCGTCAAATAAGTTATAGCCAACCTTCTGTCTTGTGATGCTTGATCCACCATTTGGCAACAAAAGTCCCTTTAGGTACATTTTGCCCGCAAAATTTTTGTTCAATATAAGATCCCCATGAGGCGTCTCAACAATATCGTTGGGATCATTAGGACGAATGATGTCCAGTGTCACTTTGATCCATTTTCTGAAATCCCCCTCGGCAACCACCCTTCCCCCTTTCCTTCCTCTATCAATAAGAATGCAAACATCCTCCGCTGGATCAGCCTTCAGATTCCCACTAATCTTCTGTGTAAGACGTATCTGCCTTTCTGACACAGAGCTCAATCTGCAGTACAAAGTGTCATTCCGCCCTCGGAGTCCGAAAGTCCAATTGTAGCTTTTCGAAGTTAGACGGACCCGATGATGAGCGCGACGTAGAACCAGAGCAGCAACTTTGAGGCCTTCGCCATGAGTTCCTGCCACAGCATCGTTGCCACGCTTTGTACTGCCACCTAGTTCGAGATTATGACGTGTTACCTGAGCTCGAAAATTTGTCAACTCCACACTACCTTGTTTCTTTTTGAAGAGAATATATCCAAGCAAATTTCTTGGGTTCGTGTTCCCAGCAGAAACTGGGCGATGGACAAGGATTTGGATTTCATCTTCCGTTTCTTGCATCTCTGTCTTGAACGACCGCTGGGTGAGTCCGAACGTGGTAATTATTGCATCTTTCCTATTCACGATCATCGTCAGAATACGGTATAGGCATAGCAAAACATGGAAATCCCCACCAGTTCTGATACAGTTCTCGAAAGGCATCTCGTCGCGACCAGGTGGGAACGTAATTCCTGGTGATTCCCAATGTGTGTGTAGTCGGCCTCAGTTCGTCGCGGTCACTATAGTCTTCTTGCTCCGAGGAAGAGTCTGATCCTGGGGACATGCCGCTGGGAATTGTAAACATGTTCTGAGTAGGAACAGTCTCAGAAGTTGTTTGTGAGACTAAAGGAAGGATACCTCTGATTGATGGCTCAGAATTCATTTTGGACGAAAAAGAATGTGTGTGATCGTGGATGATAGGTTTGTGGTGAATCGAGGTAGTTAAATCGAACTGCGTCGCAGTATTTTTTAGCCAGCCTTGTCAAAAACGGCGCATGTAGGTAGGCCTCAGCGCCACACACACCCCCCCATGGCGGATTGTTCGCAAGCCGATCAGGGGTGCACTGGCTAGAGCATCTAAAGACATTCAGCCTCGTGCTCATTGTGTCTCAGGAGTACCTTTGTGAGTAATCATGACACGCGAAGAAGAGAAACCCCGCCAAAAGCTCTCATTTAATTCAATCTTAAGAAAATATTCCCGATCTGGAAGGCGCACACCTTATCAGAAAAGTGGCACGTGATTGTTCGACAGCTACGTAATCTCCGCTGGAGCTAAGGAAGATAAGCAAGAAAATTAATCTCACTTCGCGCCCTTTTATCTCTCATTCTTCTCTTAGCGCAAGATCTTCCTGTTGTCGTATTATTTGTTTCTGCGCTCGACCGTCTACAACTGGATGTATGTCTCCCGGCGGCGAACGACTGAAAGATGAAGGCACGCGGACGCAGGTCGTCATCGCTGGCGGTATAGCCGGACTTGTCTCGAGGTACCTCCTTTCACTACGACTATTTCAACCAGAATACTCACCAGATTGAATGTTGCAGATTCTGCGTCGCTCCCCTTGACGTCGTCAAAATCCGTCTTCAGCTGCAAATTCATTCTCTCTCTGATCCAATCTCACACTATGGACTCAAGGGACCGGTATACAAGGGCACGCTTCGGACGATGCAGGCCATCGTGAAACAAGAAGGAATAAGCGTACGTCAATACACACTGATTTTTTTACATACAAAAATTTCTGAAACCCGGTAGGGTCTATGGAAAGGCAATATCTCCGCCGAATTACTCTACGTCTGCTACGGCGGCCTTCAATTCACAACATACCGCACAACGACCCAATTACTCCAAGAATTACCCAGACGACTCCCGCCCACCGCGGAGTCGTTCCTTTCCGGTGCCGTGGCTGGCGGTATAGCGACGGCGACTACATATCCACTCGACTTACTCCGCACTCGATTCGCCGCGCAGGGAAACGAGAAAATCTACACTTCCATCATAGACTCCATCCGCGATATCAACCGCACAGAAGGGCCACGGGGTTTCTTTCGTGGGTGTTCTGCTGCTGTAGCGCAGATTGTGCCGTACATGGGTCTCTTTTTCGCGACGTATGAAACCCTTCGGTTACCGCTGGGCGAAATGTCGTCTCTTCTACCGTTCGGGTCCAGCGATGCTGCCGCCGGCGTGTTGGCAAGTATAATCGCGAAAACGGGCGTGTTTCCTTTAGACCTGGTACGGAAACGATTACAAGTGCAAGGTCCGCATAGGGCGCGATATGTGCATACAAATATTCCAGAGTATAATGGTGTTATCGAAACGATTCGGATTATTTTGAAAACGCAAGGTGTGAGAGGGTTGTATCGTGGGTTGACGGTTAGTTTGCTCAAAGCTGCGCCTGCGAGTGCGGTCACGATGTGGACGTATGAGAGGACATTGAATATCATGCGTGCGAGGGAGTAAATTTCTTTTCTCGTGCGGGCTAGATTCTTTTGTCGATATTAGATGGCGGAATAGATTCGTTCTGGGTAGATGGCGTTGGTGGAGTCGATTGAAGTGTACAATATCATTCCTACTATTCTTATTTTTTAAGACTTGCTTGCATTTTGAAAGTAAAAAGAATGAATTATTGGTTGGGAATCAATATTTCTGCTCATTGAATTCTTTGCTCCAATGATCGAGAAGATTTGACGCTAAACAGACAGGATTTGTCCCAAGAAAGTCGTTAAAACAGAGGGGGGGGGGGGGGGGGGGATATGTGCGACACCACAATCTGTTTGATCTAATCTAATAGACAGACAGAAAAAGTGGAAGGATAATTATCTGACAGAAACAAGAGAAGTGGGAGTGACTACTTTAGTACTCAGCATCACCCTCAACATCCTCCTCAATTCCGTCGCTAGCAACCTCTTCGTAGTCCTTCTCGAGGGCAGCCAAGTCCTCACGAGCCTCGGAGAATTCACCTTCCTCCATACCCTCACCAACGTACCAGTGGACGAAAGCACGCTTGGAGTACATGAGGTCGAACTTGTGGTCGAGACGGTTCCAGGCCTCGGCGATGGCAGTAGTGTTGGACAACATGCTGACGGAACGGTCGACAGGAGCCAATTCGCCACCAGGAACACGCATGGGCTTCTGGTAGTTGATTCCGAGCTTGAAACCAGTGGGGCACCATTCGACGAGGTTAAAGGAGGCCTTGGCCTTGACAGAGGCAATTGCTTGGCTGCAGTCACGAGGAACAACATCACCGCGGTAGAGAAGTGCAACAGCCATGTACTTTCCGTTGCGGGGATCGCAGACAACCATCTGGTTGTTGGGCTCGAAGCACTGGAAGGTGAGGTCGCTAACCTTGAAGCTCTCGTGGGAGCTACGGTTGGCAGAGACCACAGGGGCATAGGAGATAAGAGGGTAGTGAATACGGGGGTAGGGCACCAAGTTGGTCTGGAATTCGTTCAGATCAACGTTAAGGGCACCGTCGAAGCGGAGAGAGGAGGTGATGGAACTGACGACCTGAGCGATCAGGCGGTTCAAGTGCTCGTAGCTAGGACGGGGAATGTCCAAGTTACGACGGCAAATGTCGTAGACAGCCTCGTTGTCGACCAAGAAAGTGCAGTCGGAGTTCTCGATGGTGCTGTGGGTGGAGAGAACGGCATTGTATGGCTCGACAACGGCGGTCGAGACACGGGGGGATGGGTAGACGGAGAACTCGAGCTTGCACTTCTTGGCGTAGTCAGTAGCAAGACGTTCGAGCAGAAGGGCGCCGAAACCGGATCCAGTACCACCACCGAAAGAGTGGAAGATCAAGAAACCTTGGAGGGAGGAGCAGTTGTCTGAATGTTCATGAGTGACTGTACTTCAGTCTTGTTAGGGAGCGCAACGAACCGGTAATACGGCGAATGCGGTCAACGACATTGTCAACCAACTCCTTTCCAATGGTGTAATGACCACGAGCGTCTATTCTCTGTTAACCAGACTATCCAGCTATTGATCGATACCGGACGTACAGTTGTTGGCGGCATCCTCCTTGCCACTGATCAACATCTCAGGATGGAAAAGAGAACGGTAGTCGCCGGTGCGGATTTCGTCGATGGGCTGATTACAGGTCAGTCACCTACGCTCATCGCCCACGTGAGGGTGCCTCGTGTATACATACAGAGGGGTCCAAGTCGACGAAGATGGAGCGAGGAACATATTTGCCGCCACTTGTCTCGGTGAAGAAAGTATCGTAAGAACCGGCATCGCCAGCATTCTCGGCAGCTTCTGTGTCAATTGTTCCATCGTGCTTGAGACCGTGCTCAAGGAGATAACTGTTTGTTTGCCATTGTTGTCAGATTCGCTTATCAATTCGAAGTCGTCGATGGTGCGACGGAGGGGAGAATGGCGGTGAGGACGTACAGCTCCCAAGCACTGTTACCCAGTTGGGTACCAGCCTGGCCGATATGAAGATGGCAAATCTAGGGAACCCAGTTAGTTATAAGCTTGTCAAAAAGATATTGAAATAGCAATATGACGATTGGGTAATAGCACCGGTGTTGACACTGTTTTTGATATTTGGATGGTTCAGGGGACGGGGAATAGTGGGGGAGTAAACAAACACTCGCAACACAACATTGCACTGTAGAAGACTTACCTCACCACGCATTGTGACTGATGGAAGATAGACGGAGGTTAAAAAGAGGAGACAAAACCCAAAGCAACCTGTACACGAGCAGGACACGCAACAGGAGACGAAAAAAAGAGGTTGAAGTATCGACTGAGCAGTGGAGGAGTCGCTGGAGGAAAGAGCCCGTGCCGGGTCGATCGACTAAACCGTCTAGCACGAACACTAACCAGCCAATCAGCACGCTTAGAGACGGAGCTTGCTGCACTAGCTCTCTTTTTGGTATTGAGTGGAGAATAAGTGACCAATCAGACTCGTGATGGCGTTTCCCCTGGCCTGAGGCCCCACCTGGCATCCGTCGGGCCTCAGGCTCCGAGCTTACTCTATTTCTTACTCTATGCAATCACTCGTTACGGAACTCTCTCTTTTATTCTTTCTGCTTGAGGCCATCTATCATAGACTCAGTCCAAGGCAGATAATCGCATTACATATGACCTAACCAATAACATCTTCCAGATGATCCGCATCAACCTTGGTCCCCAATGTCTGCATGACAAGTCCATTTCTACCCGCATTGCGAACAACTTCAGTCTCAATTAGAACCTGTTTTCTCGCTTGTTTAAGAGTCATCTTGCTGTCTTGGCCCTCAGAGTACACCTCAAAGAGGCGGTCAATCTGTTCGAGCGATAGCTTCGATGTCTCGACATCGAACAACCACAAAATAGGCAACATGGCAATGTTGAAGAATCCAAAGATCAGATAAAACTTCCATGACAAGGTTGTTATTCCCAGCAGCGTGACCAGGACAACCACGTAGACGAATATCCAGTTCGTGGCCGTCGATATGGATGTACCGACGTTACGCATGGCCTGCGAATAGATCTCTGCAGGATACAGCCACGAGATCGACAGGAACGAGATACCAAAGAAGAAACTGTACACAAAAATAAACACAATCGTGAAAATAGACAAAGATTAACTCCAAACCCGGATGCCGATTGCAATCATAAAAAATGCAATACTCTGACTAGCGGCACCGGCCAGCAACAAGTTCTTTCGTCCCAATGAGTCGATGACAAGCATGGACATGATCGCCCAGATCATCAATGCATGAATGTACACTGCGGAAATGATCAATGCAAGACGGTCGGAAAGGCTGACGGATTTTGTGAGTACGACGGGCAGATAGTATGCAATGATGTTGACGCCACATGCTTGCTGCATGAGCGCAATACCCGCGCCAAGAAGGATACGGCTGAGGCTCTGTTGAGGTCAGTTGTGGAAGATGTCGGACATGGCGGCGCTTCCACTTTTGATATCGTGGGCTACAGTCGCTGAAAAGACGCTTAGCGACTCTATGACTTCGGGGTCTTTGTCGTCTTTGGACATGAGACGGGCGAGGATATGTTTGCTTCTTCATTGCAGCCTCGCAGAACCAGCCATCGTGGAGACTCTGGCATGACAATGGTAATCACGAAGGTGACCATAGTACACAGATCATGAAAGCCTTGCGTCGTCCGTTTTAGTCTCCGATGAACCGCAACAAGACAGCACCAAAGATGGCACCGAGGTAGTAGGTAGAAGTAGTTTGGCCCTGAATGTTGGCATCAGAGTTATTGAACGTTTTGAGAAAATTTTCATTGGTAAGTATTCCGCCAAAGACGCCTTGGTCGTAGCCGAACAGGAAAAATCCGACACCACACGCGATTGTGATGCCTCTTGTAGGGGCACTGCCTTGAAGATTGGAAAGTAAACCCATGATAGCGACTAATGTCTAGATATGCACAACGATTTACCAGGGCGTGCAAGATTGATCGATTCGCTTAGTGACAAGGCCAGATTTATATGCACTACAACACCCAAAAATCCCCCCCCCCCCCCCAAGGGGAACCAGTACCGAAATCTCCAAACTCAGTGGAGAAGCGAATTTCCAATTCTTGTCCCATACACATGTGCCAAGTTGTGGAGGACCTTGTCTCAATGTGTGGTGATGTTTGGTACATTTGGAGATAGTCTCAGAAGATCGTAAGCCCTAAACGGCATGGCTGCTAACCACCTGCCGGGGTTCCCTCCGAAGCATGACTCAAGCCGCAAATGCTGCCAACTTTTCAACTTTACTCAAGGTTTTCTCTCTGGTAGGATAGTGAGAAGTAAATATCCGATTGTTGAATGGCGTGCTAAGCACTGCCGATTATGAGTGTCTGTTTGTCGTTGTGGAATGTATCAAATATTCACCATCGCTCCTTCGGCGCATTGCTTAGCCGTATAGCCAGTCACTTTCGCAAATCTAGTGGATATTGGCGACCTCGTTGTAAAAGTCTGCGTGATAAGGCAGTCTGATATTTGATAGTAGGATCAATCCACGACAAGGAGAAGAAACCAGCATGGAAGTTCCTCGCTTGGCCTCCCTACCCCACAACCCCAACCACCCACCGCACTTAGCATGGGCTGTCTGGGGTGACAATGATGAACTCGGCACCCTGAATTACCTTACCAACGACTTCGTAGTAATGGCAGCCCGCGAAGAGATCCGTACGGGAGCACGAGTAGGCTTGAACTGGTCTTTGCAGCAGATGCGAAAACCGCCTTCGTTTAGAAATGTGGTGGACCATAGAATTGGGACCATTGAAGGAGGCGTCATATATGTATTACTCCCTTTTCTCTCCAGGTGGTTCTTGGATACTTGGAAGGTGCTGATTTGGATAGGATGATACGCTTCATTTCGATACGCAGACGAGTTCGCAGTGGGATGGGTTTAGGCATTGTGGATATGCAGATGGGACGTTTTATAATGGGGTAACGTGGGTTGTGATTTTGGAGAAAAGGAGTGATAGAATTGGTATACACGGTATATTTAGTACCATTCTGTTGACGGATATTGGGAGCTAAACGGCGATAGCTTGGTGTAAGCAAGGAATAGTTGGACGAGGGGTCCTCGTCGACTTTGGGTCCTATGCAGCACGCCACCAGATTCCCTTTGACCCGTTGAATAGATCAATCATATCACTTGTCACGATCAACCAAGTTCTAGAGGGGGGCAGAATAAAAATTCAGAAGGGCGATATTTTGGTCATACGCACAGGTGCGTCTATCATTCCATCGTTTCCATTGAACCTATTCCAACAGAACCGGATTCAAGGTTTTCTTAAAGCCTACTATGAGGCAACAGAAGAACAACTCGAGCAACTCATGACCACAAATCCACTACAATACCCCGGCGTCGAAAACTCGATTACTTTCGCAGAATGGTTATGGAATTCAGGTATCGCGGACAACTGTGTACTGATTCGCCTGGATTCCAAGCAATGCGTATGTCCCCTTATACATTCTAGACGTTTCCAAGGCTAATCATGTCCAGCCCTTCAAGGATTTTTCCTCCATCCAGTATTGCTAGCAGATTTTGGCATTCCAATCGGCGAATTGTTTGACTTGGAAGTTTTGGCAGATCAATCGTAATAAAGGTATCCCAAGTATATTAATATTCATTCTCGGGCATTATAGCCACTACGTCCTTCTACGTCCTTAATTAATAATGAGGTGGTTGATTCAGCTAGGTGTTTTCATATACTTTAAGGCTCAAGAAAATTAAACTAGCTAGGATCCCGACTCACTAGCTTTTTTCTCAGTGCACAATGCACCACATGAATTGTTCTTCCAGACTGTAATGTAGGAACCCCAACGAAGAACGAATTTCTGCATGCCTCACTTCGTGTCTTGTCCGCACTGCAACATGGTGCTCACTGTCATAGGATTGATATTTGGAAACTTTCGGTTCAAAGATTGCTCCACCGGGACGTTAAAGTACCCCTCAGCTGACCATAGGCCAAGGGCTGAGAGAAGCGTCCGGGCAATGGCCTCCGGGAATGGTGAAGCAGCGATTTCCTTCGAGTGGGGAGGAAGCTCAGTGACTTCCCCTTTTGCGAGCTTCTCAACTGGATCGTACGTGACTTCGAAGGGGCATCCTAGAACAATTTCAACGTCAGGTTTATTATCTAATACGCTCGGCATAGGTTGGATTTTGTACCTGTAATCTCTTCAGCAATTTTGATGAATATATTCCAAGTCGTTATCTCTCCGTAACAGTATGTTACTTCGTCCCACCTATGAAGATTCAAGAATGCGGACACGAATTTGGCAACATCGAATGAATAAGTTAAAGCAATGGGCTCATCTCCTGTACCCGGCAAAGATGCCTTTCTGCTAACAATGTCGACTGCGAATGTGATGGTAGGTAGATGTGTTTTTACATTGGGTGCGCCGTAGTAGTCCAGGAAGAATCCGTTTGCGAATCGCGTCCATTCGAGCTTGGTCTTGCGCAACTCACTAGTGGAAGCCTCTTGGAAGGGATAAACGGGCGACCTGAAATGGATGATGAGGTATGGCAGGGAGAAGCAAGTGACATGTCTTACTCTTTGTTCAGAAGTGCTCCCCAACCTGAGGCAATGAACCGTTGTACTGACGAAGACTGCCCTGCAGCTTTGATAAGGTTAATCTGTGATGTAGACGAGGCCTCATCTGCAACTGAAATTGTGCATATAACTGTATGTACAACATGTTGAGTTAGGGCTTCGGCTATCGATCTTACGTCGCCGTAGTCCACGACGACAAACTTGAATTTTGTTGCACTTGAGGTGGCCTGCGCAGTATCAGCATTTTTCTTCTCACCGTTGCTTTCTTAGTCCAAAATATGCTCATACCTTGCGGCCAAGAACAATGACTTCGTGGTCACCGATATCGACAAGAGTCTCGACAATAGTGCGGCCGACGTTGCCTGATCCTCCGGCGACAGCAACGACAACCATAGTGGAAGCAGAATCTGAAATAGAAAATAGCTAGTTTGAAGGATTTTTGTGATGACTTGCGAACAATGAAGATTGGTTTGCGCTTTTGTTATCCGTTGACCAGCATGGGTCATTTATACTTATTCCACATGTAAACTGAATCTCTTTGCATCGGCTGACAAATTGCAATATTTTCTGACAAATTCGACTATATTATATTCAATGTCAGCCATAGGTTCACGATATACCTGCATTCGGGTCACTCGTGATCACACCCAAATGTAGTGGGCGCGCGGTATCTTGAACAGGCAAGGCGGCGCATCAGATGAAACCCGGAAATGCGACAATCGACGCCAGTTACTATATGTACTACTCACAACATTGATAGTCAGTATCTCCATACCGTACCGAATTGGTTGTATCACGCGGCGATATTCAGTATGCAAGGGTTTCCAAACACAATTGTGAAAGTGCAATTACCCTACGATGTGCTCTTGGTGCACGTCGTCACTTTTGCTACATGCGCACTCATTAGGCAGGCTACATCTGAATCTTTTTGTCTTTTCAGCCACATTAGATCATATCACCATCAAATAAGCAAGATGTTAGACTCCTGATATCTAAAATAGTCTACTAAACTTGGCGGATTCCCCTCAAACTGGCCGCGACGGTGCCAAGCGGCCTCAACGATGTTTACAACCTCTTTGTTTGGCCCAAAGGATTGAAGAAGCGGCAGTTCAGACATAATGCGCCGAAACTCTAACTTATACCCGTCCTCAACCATGCAGCCAGCAACACAGAGAGGCCATACTGGACAGCGAACCTCGATGTTTGATGTGAGATACTTAGCCAGTTCCAACGCCGCGTGAACATTATTACAGATGACTGGGTCGGTTAACTGCCATCTCTGCATGACGGTTGATAAGTATATCAGACCTGCATGTAGCCATAACTTTGTAACCAGGTCATGCTGGTCCGACTGACTTATCTTTCCCGGTAGTTTGCGTGACGCGGGTATAGGACCCAGACTCTCCAGACCATGATATAATCTCGTCTCTAACTCTTGCCCTAGAATGACAAGCTCCTCCATATTGCTCACATCATCTGACTCCGCAGCAAACTTACGTGTGTCTAGGACAGCGATGTCACCAATAAGAATAAAGGCCCACCCATAGGACCCAAAGTAGTCTTCCATATGGATTCGTTGATCAGACTGAGTAGCAGGAGTGCTACTACTTGCGATCAACGCATCATGACAGTGTCTTAGTTTAGGAGCTCTTCTGGTGCAGACACTAGCAACAATATCTGCATAGATAAGAACAGCTGTAGAAAACTGGAACGAAGTTTGGTCAGCACTCCATACGTGGTAACCGAGGTAGTTGCCATCAAAAATTGATGGCTGTTGCATGCTAAGGAGAACTGAATGTAGGTGATATTTGCCATCCTTCAAGCCATGCGCCTGGAAGATACCATCCAACTGGCTCAGTGCGGCAGTAAGGTGCAAGTTCCAATCTCCGGTCTTCGCTAGGGATGCTTCAAAGATGAGGAGGTGCACAATACCGTCCAAGACATGGGTCCGGTCAAATATTTGTTGCCGCCCGCATCCAGCATTGGTTTCGCCCAAGTGTTGCCTGATAAGCTGCATGGACAGGTCCATATGACTAGCCCAAATGTCCCACACATGCTGCTCGCAAGGCGTGCGAAGAGTATTCACCGCATCTCTGGCGAGCAGCCGCGTAAAGTAATAGGCGCTAACGCTGATTGCAGCGTGAAACGCGGCCTGGTTAGTCTTGAGTACGGTCAGCAGCCAACTGCGGCCACCCGCCAATGTTTGAGGCCGGTACCATGGAAAGAGGCAAGGAAAAACTGTATCAAGGTACAAAGATGTCAAGAAATCGTTCGTTTCATTTGGAGCCGACAGATCTTGTCTCCGTGCCGAACCGTCGGAGTCAGTCGTTGTCGTGGGTTCTGTCGAATGACTTTGCGATGATAGTGTCTCTCGAAGGGGAAATACCTGAACGGCAAAAGCCCTGTCACCAGCCGCTGTAGCGCCTTGCCTTATCTGAGCTTGAATAGCCTTGGCCATTTCAGCTTGCTTCTCGGACCCGTCCATCCATTCTGGCTTGACGCGACTGTAGTCAAAGCTAATGCGCAGCCTTGAACAGCTTGTGCAGACGGGTCGGACTCGGTCGCACTTTTTCCTTCGCAGCCGACAGGTCCAGCAGATTGAAGACATGATGGGCGGCAGTGAGAGAATGATGCAAGGCGCTGTAAGTTATATCAAAAGGCTGCCGATGATGTGAAATCAGTTGAGATTCAAAAAAGTTCCGGAAGTACTGCCGTTAACAGAGGGCGCGCGTTTTCCCAAAAGGGCAAAGCGCAAGATTTGCGCTTAATGTGGGTCAAATGCCTTACATCATCGAAGCCCTACTGGAAGCCCAAATAGGTTAATGGGCCTAAATCTACCACTGACAGCCAGACCCACATGCCTCAATATAAAAGCAGCTACAGCCAACCTAGCCTGGACGGCTTTGATCATATCATTTTATAATGAATTCAGTCCACAAAGACCAGGCAACATGTTGGTTCAGGTAGTCCGGTTCACATTGCTATCGTCCTTGACGCTCGCTGCTCCGGCAGTCTCAAAGCTTTGCCAGCATGTTTCCAACGCCGGTGCATCCCGTCAATACTTGGGCTACATGATGTCAACTCAGAGTCTATCCCTTCCAAAGAAAAGACAGGAAACTTGCTGGATCATATGTATGCCTCTCTCAGATTTTCTGTCAACCTTGTTATCTGTATGGCTAATTAGTATGCATGTAGTGTGGCGCAAGAACTTCACCGCAGCTGACAAGCCGGTACTAGTTGGGTTAGACGAGATTACCCAAGGAGAACCTACGACTATGCTGTATGAATTCGATGACAGTCATCTTGAACAGCTCATACGAGGCATTGAGGCTCCAATTTGTGAATTCGTTCGATAGCCCTTGTCGCTTTACACAGGGCCGAGGCTAACATGGATGCAGGCCTTCATCCGATTGTCGCCTGAAGCCCCATTGTCTGACACTGCCTTATGTGCTTCGATGCACAAGACATACACCGACTGCTATAAAATGCAGGGATTCGTCGGTGGACAATGGGCGTACTCTCTCAACGCCAATCACCCTGACGGTATCGCTCTCTCGGATAGACATCTACTCGACTCGAACGACAGGCTCTTAGCCCTATATGTTCTAGGGTGGGAGAGTATAGAGGTTCGTCTTCCACCAGAGGCATCATTTGAGATCAATTACTTACCACGTGATACAGCTGCATCAACAAGCAAGTACAACTGCCATTTTCGCCGAGGAGATGGATAAATTACGACCATGGTTTTACGCTGGCAGTGGTGCATGGTATAATATTTTTAATAGATATGCTTGAAAGTGAATTTTTTTTACAGGAGCTTAACCAATAGCAATTCAATCTAAGAGCAATAGGTCGATCTGTTCACTGTAGGGCCGCACATGATCATATCATGTCAACAGATTCTTCCAATCGCCATTATAACTTCGCACAGACTACTGGAGGTACAGTAAACTAGGAAGTTTCAGTGTATATAACTCAGGCACTATCCCTTGCACATATGGATGGGAAGCTGGAGATCTCGGGCCACGAGTATACGCAACATAGCTAGGCTCTAAATTTGAAGTCTCCACCAATGTGTATGAGCTTCCTACTGAAATGTTGACCTGAATAAAATAGAAGGATAGATGGTACTTCTGACGGGGAGTATAATATTCAAGGTATCAACAGATGGCGATAACGGCATGACCTCTGGATTATATGGTAAGTGTTCATTAAGAAATCGCGTGGATACCGAAACCTACAGAAGGTAGCTAGATGGGAACTCTTTTTCTCTGCTGACATATGGAATGATGATACATTTGCCACAAACGATTAAAAATAAGAATAGTCTTTACCCTTTGACAATATATGGATTTATGAAAATCATACAAGAATAATTGCGCTAGCAATTACGGCGGCCACACAGTGTATAAGCTAACAGACAGCTGCTGCCTTGGGCCTTCAACTCTGGTGTAGGGCTTTGACCTCACAGCTCAGCTTTGATCTATAATTAAGCTAATAGCGCTTTGAGATTCTAGGGTAAGAGTTCACGCGCTATATAGTTAAAGCGGCGCCACTTTGCGGCCATCACGACATAAATATATTACGTACAGACTACTCAGGTATCATAGACATTAATCAAATCCAGTCACTGATCGGTGCTCATTTGGCGCACTATTCCTGGGTAATACCCAAAAAGCTGGCTCCTTGCTGCACTTTCTTCCTTTTGAAAACCGCCAGCGCACCCACTGGAGTAGCGATGGATCATCTTTCAGATTATTGCCTGGGGAAATCTATAAATTATTCTTTACCTGGATTATATACATAGACATAATGAAGAGCGTTTCATAGCCCGAGCTCCATTCTGCACATGAAATACAGTGACGTTGCGACAATTGGAGACATCTCCTACGAGCTCACAACCCCATACCAGCAAAGACCCAAAATCGCCCCAATTAAAATCGCTGCAGGAGGCGGCACGCCAAACCACGCACTTTCGGTATACGTTACAGTCGCAACAACCACCCACCATGGATCCAACGCCAGACTTTGGCCGCTTGTGGTTTCCGGCGTAAGGTACCCGATATTCCACAAACGGTAAACCGCTGTGAACACCATCCCGACAGCAGTAGCATTGAGGCCATGCAAGAGGTCAGTAACCAATTTGTTCTTTCGCATCACGCGCCAGAAGCTTTGCAGGGCAACCGCCAACGTGATTCCAGGGGTGAAGATTCCCAAAAATCCAAGAATGGCGCCAAGAACAGTCGGATAAGGCGAAGCGCGTAGTGCGAGTGTTCCGAGATAGACGGCAAAGTTGAAGTTGGGACCTGGCCATGCTTGAATCATGGCGAGACCGATAAGGAAGTCTCGGCCAGAGACCCAGCCGGGACCGACGACGTAAGAGCGAAGGAGGGGAATGACGACCGGTCCACCGCCAAAGATGATAGTGCCAGCGAGATACATGTTGGCGAAGAGGTCCAAAGTAATGTCGGGTGAAGCTTTTACGCCGCGGCTGACGAGAACGCCGATAAATGAGGCTACAATATAATTAGTGCTTCCTATACAGTGAGAGTTTGTGGCGCGATTACTTACCAAAAAACACAACTGTTATAACGATACCCACCCGCACTTTGATAGCATGGTCCTGGTGTATGTCTTGTTGAACCTGTTGCGTTTCCTGCTCCTGCTGCAAATTTTGTGGCGGCCTTGAGCCTGGAACTGGTGTGGCTGTGGCACCCACATTCCTTCTTTGAGTGCTACTAGCATCAGTCAACTGGGCTCTCTCTTCTAGAGGGACACTATCTTCAACTGAAGCCTGCTCAACCTGCGATTCTGTGTTCGACTTTCTCCGCTTAAGCTTAGCTTTTAGCTTTCTGACCCTTTGCAACATCCATCCGTACCAGACAACAGCTGCAATACCGCCGATCACCATGAGCACGGGAAAGTACCATAGAGCATTATAGCACATGCCGGCGCAAGCACCAAAGACGACCAGAATACGAGAGAATTTGTCTTTGATGGCTTTGTTGGCTAGTTGAACAGCTGCAAGGGCAATGATCCCGACTGTGGAGGCGTTCATGCCGGTGAGTAGGCCATAGACTGGTCCAGGAAGGACTTCATTGATCCGTTGGACACCAAGCGCTAGAGCGTACATGGTAATCGCTCCCGGAAGACTATACAAGGGATCAGCAGTAATCTTACTAGTTGCTCTGATATTCGTACCTCCAAATCAAGAATGTTACTACTGCAGGAATGAAGCCAGCGTGCAGTAATGCGAGGCAAAACAGCATCTTCGTGCTTCCGGGCCCTGGAAGTGCTTGACATATCGCAAACAACTCTTGGTACTATTATCACTCCGTGAGCCGCCAAAACTATCAGCACCAGGCAAATTATGAGGAAATGGCTAACCGTTTGCTCATCAACCCATCTCTTTCCAGTTTTCCCTACAACAAAGCGCTGATGAAAAATACCAAAATGGACTGGCGGACCTCCGAAAGCTGTAAAGCCGAGGTCCCAGGTGCGCAGAAAGACGTCTAAAATACGACCAGATAGAGATTTTTTGCCATTAGTCTCAGTCTGCGCATTTCGTCTCGATTTGTGACGAGCGATCAGAGACTTCAACCCAGACAAATTCTCCGTGATCGATGTTGAATGCATTTTATATACTACAGATTCCTCCGATACATCATACATCAACAGACGAAGGAAAAACGAGAGCTACAAAATTTACGATGAGTTTCTTTTTCTACTATGTGGTCGATTTTGGGTTACTGAGCTTTAGCCAATAAGCATTGAAGAAGATGTCACGCCTTGAAGCGTGAAAATTAGACTATTGTCTGTGCGTACACTGCGGTATACGTTCCCACTCGGCGTTTACCCTATGAGTCATTTGTCGTAATCTTTGATCATTTTGGACCCTATTACTACGTAAATAAACACCATCTATAATCGATATCATTGGTGCTACGGACCCTTGTATTTACGATACCGATGTCGCACAGGTCAATTACATCGACTTTACTGCTCGAGATGAATGTCAACTTCATCACCTGGTCATTCACGCTGCGGTAATTTCAAATATATATAATGACAAGCGGACGATGGCGCTACTAGGTAGTTCATATCCACTGGACATCGGGGAATACAACAACACGGAACAATTGAATGGCTTGATACGAAGGTATAAACCTAAAGTGATAAAGTGATACGCACGGAGTTCGCAACACTGCATCTCCGTCTGGCTGGGAGCAAGTACCTGATTTTGTAGTAGCCTGATCAGGAAATTGCAATTTTATCGTTGGCTTGTGATTGCTCCCCACCGCAATACTAATCTTCTCGGTGATTGTGAAAAGCTCATATCTAACCAAAAGGGTTGGATGGTGATGGTGGTCCATCAAGGCACCACCAGGAAGACAGCGCAAGTCCATCAAAGACTGAGAATAGAAAGTATTGAGAATATCAAAAAACGAATCTTCCCAAGTACTTCAGAGGAATCACACGACACAATGAAGTGTAGAGTCAGTCACTGAACAGTGCAATCAGGAAAAAGAAATGACCAGTGCCGGGCTCGATCCGGCGACCTTATGTGTTAAAGTTACTGTTTAATTCACAGCAATGTTAAACATACGAGATAACCAGCTACTCCAACCGGCCATGACTATATCTCCCGATTTTAAACTATATAATTGTTACGGATAGATTTTGCAATTCTGTAGGCGTAAGAGAGGCGAGCAATGTTCCATGTAACTCAACTATGAGTTATCTCATTCACATCTTTGATAGTTTTGTGGCAGACCAATCGACCTACGACCCACAAAACGCCTTGTAGGCCAATGATCTTTCGTGAAGCAAAAACCCCATACGTAGAGGGCCTGAAGGAACCGTGACCGGTTTTTGTAAGGAGCTCCTCTTCTAATCCTCTGGTCTAGCTACGTCTCGTATCATGAAACAAGGGAAATCGTACGGTAGCGAGATTCATGCCTTTCGCCGCGAGAATACAAACCCCAGTGCCATTATACAGATAAACCTTGTAGTATCATTTTAATTCTGTACCGGAATGCTAAGTGGCCGGTAGTTTTAGTACTGACTCTCAGAGCTCGTCATGCCGTTGATCTTGACAAAGACTTCCAAACATCCGATCCTGCATGTCACGATAAGCAAGTGCAAAGCGCGCTCCGCCAATAGAGGCGAGTAAAATGCCATGTTCATCGCCGCCCTTTATCACCACATCTCTGTCCATAACGTTCTGAACGGCCCGTCTGATCAACTCGCCATCGGAATAGCTTCCTATGATGTATACTGTGTCGAGCCGTTCATGACATGATCCGGAGCTACAATCATTCGCGCATTGCGCCTCTATATGACCATGTTAGCATTATTCGATGCTGCCACAGCCGACTCGAAGTCGAAAAATTACCTTGAAACTGTTCTACCGCTGTGGCTAGGTATTGCTCTACCCACTGCACGTATTCTTGCTCTATTTCTTGCAAGTCATTCCAGTATAGAACAGTGTTGATCCTTTCGTCCGTTCGCAAGGCTTGCGGCAGAGCTAATGGCCATTCTTCACAGTGCTGGCCATCATCTGTAGTGTTGGTCCCAGCACAGCTATAATGCATAAGGCGACGTGCAACATAGACGGAGTGAGCTAGCTGGCCGTATAAACCTCCATGCTCCAGTTCCTGTTTGAGCGGCGCATTGTCCATCAAAATATACCTCATAGTCATTCCTTCGGTGATTCTATAGAAGCCTAGATGGTCCAAAGCTTGATTGTACCGACATGGACATCCCTTTATTTGTATGTCCAAGTACTGTTCTCCATAATCTATCACAAGAAAGACTTTACAGTCTGAATTTTGTTGCCGAACCAGTGTGTCCATTTCATGGTAAGATTCTGCAAGTTCTGGGAAATTCTTAAAATTTAGGAGAAGACGCCGAAATTTCTTCACGCTCTCAGGCGGGTTGTCATATGACTGAATGGCTGTTTTTCTGTCTATCAGGAGTTGTGGATAAATACCGGCGGCGATGAATGCTTGCATCAGAACCTCGTTCATGGTTGTGTTGAAAAAGTCCGGGCCAACAATGATCGCTGATCTTATTTCTATTCCAGTCTTATCATGGCAGATCTCCTTTACCAGTAAAAATGCCTGGCGCATGCTATCCGCGAGCTCCTCGGGGCCAAAGCCTATGTCGAGTCTGGCCTCTGGTGTCGGCGTGAGAATCGTAATATTAGAAAGAAATACTAGAATATTATTTAACCCGAGATCATTCCAACGAATGAAAGTGAAATCCAATTGATCGGAAAGATGCTTGCAGAAATCATATAAAGCAACAAGATAGCCTCGCGTGATCTGCCATATCCGGTGAAAGGGTCCGCCACGCTGCACAGACTGAGACAGCGATTCAATGCTTTGCCGAAAATGTTCCAGACGTAATATACTAATATGTTGCCCAAGTTCTGCAAGACCTGGAGTTTTTGTATCTCTGTAATGCAAAGCTGCTAATGTAGTGACATTTGAAAGAGAATGAGCATATGAAATCGTGCTGCACGAAAGTCAACCTTTATCTCGAACAAAAGCAGAGCCGGAAAGAATCTGACATCGTGTCTCCACCCAGATGAATTGCGATAGGTTGAGGAAGAGATTCTTCGCCGAAGCAGTCGGTAGAGAGTCTCTGAGATGCAAAACAAGTGAAGCTACTTGTCAGTAAAAGTAGGGTGAAGATAATATAACGAGAAATTGATATGAGCATTTTGCAGTCGACTATATCCTCTATGATACCAAGATTCCATCGATTTTCTCTTACTGACAGGAAGTTTGGGGCTTGAAAGAAAAAAAAAAAAAAAACGACAATGCGCGCTGAAAATATTTAATGGTGAGATGTTTCGAAATGAAAAATCACACTGGGTGTTAAAACATACTCTTTAACGCGAATAGGAAAGGTCGCTCCGTAACCATAAGAATTGTTCAATATGAACTCCCAAGTTGCTTTACAGAACCAGAACATAGCAAAGCCATCATTGGCTACAGGCAATGTTGACTCAGACAGAAGGAAAACATTTATATTTCTAGGTGGAACAGAGAAAAATAAAAAAGTTAAATATGACCAGTGCCGGGCTCGATCCGGCGACCTTATGTGTTAAAGTTGCTGTATGATTCACAGCAATGTTAAACATACGAGATAACCAGCTACTCCAACCGGCCATGACAAAATTCCTCGATTTTTTAATATACATACCTAATACCAATCTCGCCCATCACTACAGTATTTAACCTAGGATTGGGATCTTCAATTCTTCACAATGGCTACCATTCCTGATGGTAGCTGGACTTCATTGAAATTCGAGAGTACCTCCATCCATATAGATCGGAAGACTTGGGCACCTACCAGCAAGTCCAAGATGACCTGCAAGTATTCATTAATCATAAATCCAATAAGCTTGTATTGAGAAAATGCTAAACCGCTAGGACAAAACATGAGATATTTTATATATAGAGAAAAGGCAGAAGGAACCTTTCCATAGGTTGGTATTGCCTATAAGGAATTGGTAGATATTAAATCGCGAGATGCAATGAAGATGCTACAGAGCTTACCACAAGGATTGCATTCTCTCTATGCCAAATTGCTAGAAATAGCTCTAGAAGCGGATGAAGACCGCTTCGATACCAATTCACGGATCCCTGCCGTTGTCGCAACATCGAGACGTCCTCTTAGCGTGCCAGAGCTATCTATCGCCTGAAATCTCTATGAAGATGAGGATAATAAATATCGAAAGAAGTATACAGAGAAATATATGTGGATTCGAAAAATGGGATTTGAAATCAATATAGAGCGCGGATCCGGGTAGAAGTGGCCAACTCGGTTACGGTACCGTTTACTCTTGTGTGAAGCCCAGATTATTTAACAATTAAAAGGACTTCCAAGTTCGATTATCCAATCATGTCTCACCATACAAGAACCTCAAGTTTGATTTATCATAAGTATAAATCTAATCACGAAAAGAGATACAAGGTACATGGATAGATGTATCAAAGTCTTCAACTGACCAGACGAAAAGAATGATATCTTTTCTATAAATAGAACGGACATTTTACCCTGACATTTGGGATATGGGAAGTGCCTCGATTTCATCCTGTAATTACCCAAGGAAACCCGTTTTCCCAGTCAGTAAGGATGATTTTTCTTGCTCCACATTGCTGGCACGGAAGATCTTATACTTTGTTCGATGCCATTCCTCCCAGGTTCAAACTTTCCCATGATCATCCTGGAATCTAGCTGTAAGCTCTAAGCTCTGGCCGGAGGAAGAAAGCCAGGCAAAGCCGAGGGGATACTGGATCTTGATTCGGAGTTATTCGATGAAGAGAGCTCTTTAGTCTCATGCCAGTCATAAAGGAGAGTGTGTCACCAATATTCACAATGATTTCCCGGGGTTCTGGAGAAACTGGCACCCACGTATTATCCTCATAGTTGAATACTTCCAAGCCAGGAGCCGTTGTGAAGAGGAATGTGAGAGAGCCAACATCAGTGTGAGCCATGTGTCCTGCTTGGCTTTTTCCCAAATCACTAGACGGAAGATATTTGAGCATTGCTATGGCGCTGGTAGATCTCTCATTGTCGCGATGAAGTCCAGAGAATGCCACATCTCCTTCTTGTGATAAGATGTTAAATAAAAGAAAATGTATGGTCTCCTAATACCTGTGCCTCACTTCCTCTGGTGGCCTCATAAAAGGCAAGGGCACTTAGACCGGTATAACACCCAGTATCAAAAACTTGATACCTTTTCGATACTTATGACAATGAAAAGATCTTACTTAAGATCTCTTTGCACATCTCTTTCAGCTTTGAGTTTGCTTGCCGAATTAGCCAGCCACTGCGCCGATAATGTATACAGATATTAGTTTTAGTAAACCTTGTCAGGTGCGTTGAATTTGATTCAAGGATTGGTACCTGTAACAAAGACGTTGCTCTATTGGCATCCAAGAAATTATTTCCTGTCCATTCCACATATTCACACAATATTGGGGATACATTAGTCGATAAACTTATCGAATACTCATCGAGTTTCTGGGCGACATCAACCTAAGAAAAAATCAATGAGCTTGCCTTCGATTTCTTATAAGTATTATTGGAAGGGTTACTTAGTGGTAAGGATAGAATGCTTGACAACATAGCGATGGTCGTGAAATTCCAGACTGTTGTCGGCTTAGATGAATTTGAATTATACTGGACATGAATTGGTCAGGGACATTCAACATACCCAGTGTTTCCCGCTGTCAATTGCGCCATAGTTCTGTCTGGCAATACAACGCTCTTCTCAACGTCATTGATGACCACATTGCAATTGCCATCGCACATAAGCAATAATGCAAGTGTCCGAAAATGGAAACATCCTACCTAGTATAGAGTAGATTCTGCATTTCTGGCTGTTAAGGACCTTGATTTTGAGCGCCTAGACTGTCTCTTTGAAATCAGATGTGACTATTATAATGCCCGTGGATCAAAATGGAAGAGTAATTTCATGATAGCCAGCATAGCTGACCCAGCATCTGAAGTTGCAAGGTACACAAGTTCCAATTTGTCTGAGATCTTCTAAAAATGTAACCATCTTGCGTGATTTGTATGATCTCTGCTTTCAATTCTACGTAACAGCTTCATGTCAAGGTGCTGTGAGATCTAGATGAGTCTGGTTCATTTAATGGAGCAAGACCGAGAGTGACATATTTTCTTTGTCTAAAAATTCTAATCTATCAGAATCCCAGCACACCAACACTAGTGTGAGCCCATTAGTCACGCTTTGCCCTATTGGTACTTAATTAAATGAAAGAAGAAAAAGATATTTAAATTCTCATTCGCCGTCTAGTCCCTCACTCTCTCACTTTCAATTAAAAATTTATCTGATGCTTTCATCAAATTACCTCTCAAAGTAGAACCATGTCCAGAACATCATCCACCGGATATGGAAGTCCCTCATTGGCAGTCTCAGATCATCATCATCATCAAGAAACGCATACTTCTATTGAAATGTCAGGCCGATCTTCCTCTGGCGACAGATCCGCAACCTCAATCCCTCCGGCGGACAGAGGTCGCGACGCATGGCTTTTCCTGACAGGATGTTTCTTCCTAGAGACTCTTCTTTGGGGTACGTAGTGGCTGTGTATTAAAGAGGGAATGTCATACTTATCATAACACCAGGTTTTCCTTTGTCATACGGTGTTCTGCGGAACTACTACGTCACCCACGTGCCATTTAACAAAGATTACGACGTTGTGAGTGCCGTAGGAACGACTTGTTCAGTAAGTCTGAACTGACATGAAGTATGGGCATATTTCTAACCTCTCCACAACTGTCAGGGAATCCTATACCTTTGTGCCCCAATTCTCAACATCTTTCTCCAACAGTACCCTGGCATCCGCCGTGGCGCTTGCATATTTGGCCTTGTCAGCCTTTCTCTCTCTATTATTCTTTCCAGTTTCTGCCGTACCATCCCCGCCATTATTATTACTCAAGGTGTGCTCTAATCCGTTGGTGGTAGTTTCCTCTACCGACCCATCTACTTCTTCATCGACGAATGGTTTGTTGTACGCAAGGGCTTCGCCTATGGCATCATGTGGGCCGGATCCGGGCTCGGTGGACTTTCTGGGCCACTGATAATGGATCTACTTTTGAGCACTATGGCTTTGAGATCGCGATGCGCGGCTGGGGAGTTGCAATACTGGTAATTTCAGGCCCATTGATGTGCTTTATCAAGCCACGACTTCCAGTCTCGTCAGTGAGGGGGACAAGAGCTACATGTGTTAGATTAAAGCATGGGTGGCAATTTCTGAGAACTAGAATGTTCTGGATTTTACAAATAGCAAATATCTTCCAGGGACTGGGTTATTTCATGCCGTCCCTCTATCTGCCTGGTATGTTCCCATCTTTCATGTAATGTTTCTTTAGCTGATGTCTTGCTAATTAATTTGGAAAGAGTATGTTTCGTCTCTTAACTACTCTCCACTAGTTTCATCTGTCGTCGTATGTACATTGAATGCCGCATCTATACCGGGGGTTATACTTCTGTCTACACTCTGTGACAAGACGCATGTTACCAATGTACTTTTCGTCAGCACTCTAGGATCCGCAATCTCGGTCTTGATTTTCTGGGGGCTCTCCGCATCCCTGTCACTAGTTGTTGTGTTTGCGGTTGTTTACGGGTTTTTTTCGCTGGTGGTTTCACGTCTACATACGCTGGTATTGCCAAATCCCTGAGAGAGATTGCACCGGATTCCGAAATGGGGAATGTTTTCGGGCTATTAAGTCTTGGTCGAGGGATTGGAAACGTGATATCGGGGCCATTAAGTGAAGCTCTGTTGAACCAAGCAAAGATTGCGGCTAAAGATAATCACGTTCTGGGGTACCAGTCGGGATATAGCATGTTGTTTATCTTTACCGGGATTACAGCTTCATTAGCAATGTGCGGTTGGGCAGGGAGAATAATGAAGATGTACTGAACTATTATTAGTTTCTGTTGAGCCATGGCATAGCTTAGGGTTATCGCTAATGAAATCAGCGGAAGTTAGGCTTAATTTAATTAAGAAGTATTCCAATAGTACATTTCCGCAGTATTCACGATGTTTACCTGCAGTATAGAGAAATTAAAAGTATTACTTTTCTATAGCCCTTCTTTTTCTTATTCTTATGATATTTCTTTGATATCAGGCGCTGTTCTAATAGGCGGGCTATATGCTTCTCAAGCTAGGAGTACTAGTGTTGATGTTTTATCTAGACTTCCGCATAGCCCAATATAAGTTAGTTGTAAGAGAGGTTTTACGAGAGCGTAACAGTACGGGTGCTAGATAGGGTAAAAACGTAGGTGTAGATATTATTCGCAGCTATTTGCTGCTCTCTAGGAATCGGGGCCTCTACGGCCTCGATATAGCAAATGGTGCGCTGACCCAAATTCCGTTTAATTGGGTTACCCCCGAGAGAACATGAGCCGCTTTGAAATCCGAGTCAGTTCCGATATGAATTCCTATTTACGAATCAGACTCTCTGAATATGAACTTTGAAATAATGCTCAGAACTTTAAAGTGCCGAGCCTTACTATTTCAAATACCAAACCCCACGCTAGACCTAGTTTCCGATCTGTCCAGTCATAGCACAGCGAATAGTTCCACAGTGATCCTTTTGCTTCGTATTCGACGGCCCAGCAAAGCCATCGCTCAGTTCGGGACTTGAAGAATATAAATCCAAGGAGATAAGTAATGGAATTCGCTTCTAACAACTAAATCCGACCAAAAATCCCATATCCATCTTGGTCAGCACTTTGGGGAATACAAATTGGCCTTGACATGACCGTTACCTCCGAAAGATTCGCCGATGAGACAGCGTACGCATAGACCTCAGTAGCGCGAAGTAGCAGGCTTTATAAGGATGCACAGAGCCCTCCAAGAGTCGAGATTCATTTGTCTACAACAGCGAAGTACACAGATACACAACATTACTCAACATTACACAAATACACTGTTCCACCGAGTCAATTATGTCTACTACTTTGAAGAGACCTACCGCACTCCAGCCCGGGGACCGAATCCTGGTCACCGGCGCAAATAGCTATCTTGCTTCAAACATCATTGATCTTTTTCTATCCTTAGGATATTCTGTACGAGGCACAATCCGTACTGAGAAGCCCTGGCTTGATAAGTATTTTATTTCAAAATATGGCGCCGGCAACTTCGAAAGCGTCATTGTCCCTGATCTTACTCGCACAGAGTCCTTGGTCAAAGTATTGAGTGATATCAGCGGGGTGGTGCACGTGGTATGGAATAGCCTCAACTTGGACAAATAACAACCTCACTGCAAATACGTAGGTAAACTAACGTATTTCCCCCAGGCTTCAGATTTGTCTTTTAGTGCAGACGCAGGAAAGGTCATCAATGGCGTTGTCAAGGCCATCCAGTCTGTTTTAGAAGCAGCTGCCGCCCAGAAATCTGTCAAAAGATTCGTTCTTACTTCATCTTCCGCGGCGGCTACACTTCCAAGTGTCAATACGGAGGGCAATGTCGTCGATGAGAGTTAGTTCTTTATGTTCCTTCACTACCATATCTTCTTACCTAGACTAACAAATGCAGATTCCTGGAACGATGAAGTTGTCAAACTTGCCTGGGATGAGAATGACGACCCTCGCAAGCCTTCTTACGTCTACGCCGCTTCCAAAACAGAAGGTGAACGATTCGCCTTCAAATGGGTCAAAGAGCACAACCCTCATTTCACTCTGAACACAGTTCTCCCGAATCTGGCTGTAAGTGCTGCAATATGGCTACCATATATCTGTCTACCCGTGCCCACTCGCACTATCCCTAAGCCGGGGCTGTACAGTTGTTGGTGCGAGTAGGCATAGGTACTTTTTTCTGTTTCTGACAGAAAATAGATGGGCCCTTTCCTTTCTCCTGATTTCAACGGCTCCTCCGGACGACTTGTGCTCGATCTACTACACGGCAGTACCATGATAATGATGGCCGCGGGACCGCGTGAGGTCTCCAAAATCTCTAAGCTATTGGACCTGTTTTAACTGACAAACCCCCCGCAGAATACTATATCAATGTCCAAGATGTAGCACGTCTTCACGCCATAGCTCTTCTTGATCCAGAACTCAAGTCTGACCGATTATTCGCGTTCGCCGGTACTTTTAACTGGACTCAGGTTTTTGATATTCTACGTAAACTTCGTCCCAACGCCAAGCTCCCACCGGCTCCTGAAAATGAGGGCCGGGATCTCAGTGTCATCAAGCCCGCAAAAAGAGCGGAGGAGTTGATTAAGACGTGGTTTGACCGACCCGGTTTCACTTCTTTAGAGCAAACTCTCAAGGAAGCGGTTGATAGTGCGGATCTTTAGATTTAGCGATCGCTAGAGAATACATTTGCTATCTATGAAAACCTTTAGTGAATGTACAGGATAAAGGTGTCTTGCTAAATCCTACATTTTAAGGATGTTGATGGTTATTTGATTAGCGGGTGGATTCCGAGATAACGTAAATGCTGGCCTTTTAGATGGGCATTTCGTGACTTTCGTTTGTGACATTTAATAATCTCATTCAATCAGACGTCTCTGATTCGCTTTCTCATCTTTTCGATGTCCAGTTATTTGATACGATGCAAAGTTTAATTCATTTAGTCCCCCGTGCCAAGCAGTGGATCAGTATTGAATGGCTCTTCTCGATGTAGACTTCCTCTTTTATGTATAGGGGAATGGTGAGGTCATTTTCTTCACAGTTCTTTCCCCATCGATTAGACACATTCTTCTTCACAATTATGATAAAGCTAAAAGAATACCGAAAATAGGTCCTCAGTAGGCTAGCCGTCAGCTACTATCGTGAATTCTGACGAGAGCGAAACCGCCTATCCTTTGTGATGGGCTGCAGTGTATACCGAGGTTATGTGGGTCTTATCTTGGTGTACCCCCTTAGTTTAAGGTCATTCTTTCTTAGAATACGATTTAAAGATTAAAAGTAAAACTCTGTAGTCGCTGCGGAATAATTGTAGTGCAGCCTACCAGAATCGAAGTGGAGGGCCTGATAGATGTATTGATCTCATAATAAATTCCAAAACTGCAAACTGGAGGATCAAAAGGTAGCCATCGTATAAAAGAAAGCCTCGAGACCCTCGAATATTGTTTTGATTCTCATTATTCTCACGGTGTTGTCATAATTACGCTGGATAGAAAGGATACGACGATTCAAAAGATTGTAGCATTTGCCCATTTACAAAGCAGGTAAACGTGCAAAGGCGACGAAAATGTCCGGCGAGGAGTCCAAGCATGTCAAGTGATGCGCAATTTTCAAGTTGCTAAAGCTCCATGCATTTCTTCACGATCTTGATATCGTTGTCTCAAAATCTTCCGGTTCACGTCCCAGTAGCTCTCCAAGTAGAGGAGAAACGAAAGCCGACTCTCCACGGCGAAAGGCCTCAAATGTTGTCGTCCACACCTTCGAATGATCCACTCCATGGTAGGTGAAGTTCGGTGCTAGCTGAGGCTGTTTCACATACTCGTCTACGGAAACTTGGCGGATGCGCACAGGATGCTTAGCAATCGTTCCCAGGATGGCGACAGTCTCCTCTAAAGTCAGCGTCTTGGATCCTGACAGGAGAACCTTTTTGTTTCTGTACTCGAATTTTGCCGGGTCCTTTACAAATCTCTTCAAAAGCTCCGCCGTACCCTCTCCAAGCTCTTCGCGTTTAACCCACGCAATTCCAGGACCCGATCCATCGTGCGGAATTTTGATTTCATCCACAGGGTGTTTGGGATCAAAGAAAGCCGTATAGAGAGGGTACGACTCCGAATATAGACCCTCACGAATTACTGTGTATCCAAAGCCCTTGTGCTGGCGAGAGCACTCGTCGAGATATCTTTCAGTATCCAGATGCGCCTGCATGACATGTGCCACGGACGCGTCATTATCCGGCTTGCCGCCGTATCCCAAAGAACCGTAGAAGATATACTTGACTCCGCTCCGGATTGCAAGGTCAATCGCAACACGGTGTCGCTACAGAGACCGATATATGATGTTAGCGTATATCCTACTTTTTTGTGTCTCAAGCGAATCTCACATCAGACCGATGTTCATGTTCTACCGACGCGTAAGATATAAGGAAAAGCGTATCCAATCCATCAAAAACGTGCCGGAGACTCTCGTCGTCGTCGTAGTCTGCTCGACGCAGGACTGCTTGTCCGAGCGGAAGTGATTTGAGCTTCTCTGGGCTTCGAGCGATGAAAACTAGGCTTGATGACGGAAGGCGTGGCAGGAGATGTTTAACGGTACTTCCACCAATTCCTCCTGCGGCAGGAAACACTCCAACAATGTGGTTCGCCATATTAATTAAGGATGTCTGTGAGAGGCCTGATACAAAAAAGATCAGCAATGCGTACATTATCCACCTTTAAATGATCGGCCAGATTGCAACCCATTTCGGAGTGTTTAATGGTGCATTTGTCATCGTTGCGCAACCAACCCAAAGAAAAAGGTTGAAGAAGATACGCTGATTCCGAATCCAATACATTGAGTGGTTCGGTCGATATCCAATGAGAGTCCGCGAGTGGATTTAAATTTTATGCGTGGCCATGACCATATCCGGAATAGCCGTAAGGTAACCCTGTCGATTCAATATCCATTCAGCACTCTCGCCTCGCTGTGGTGCCGGCTGGGAACCTGGAGATAAATTGCCTGCTGGTATTTGCAGAGCTGAAAAGGGTCAGCGCACTATTCGCTGGCTAGGGCTCTGGTTAGGATCACCCCACCCACAGGCGACAAGAGAACACTTTAAAACTCACCCTACACACGACCACGAAACAGATCATATAGTCGGTGGACACTAAAGTCGTGGGATAGGAAACTCTCGAGCTGCTCTGCTAAAAGGAGATGTTGCCGGTCTAAGGGGACAGGAACGACCCGATGGAAGAATACATGAACAATATGGCCTTAGCATGCGTGAACCATGCAGAGAACAATAAGGCATTTTGGTTAGTAGGAGGGATAATACTGTGTTTCTTGGTTGTTCTTGATATAGAGAGAATTTAAGTGATCGAACTTTTGCTAGATATAGTCGGTCTTGATGGAGAGCCTTCTAAAGTAGTGCGAAATAGAAATGACAATCTAAGGGGCGTCGTATATGATGGAAGTGATAGAATACTAGGTGAGCGGACCGCACTCATAACGCTTTCTATGTGTCTTGAAGGGTTGGACGCGCGTGTTGGTCTACTGCGAGAATAGAATTCTAAAGATAGCTATCGAGGATGGAGTCTTTAGTGTGGCTATAGAAGTAGGCTTAAGGTGTAAATTAGCATTAAACTGGCTGTGTCTCGCGAAGGATGTGGATAAGGATTGAAGGAAATATGAGGTAGAGCTCTACGTAGGTAGATATGCTGCTACCTCTACAAGGGATTATCAGGCTTGCTTAGCCTAGCAATACAAATCAATCCTTGCTCAAAGCAACAGCTATCAAACCCGCTATGGACGCAACACACCAGGATTAGGCCCTTCCAGAAGGCACAGATAGTAGAATAAAGTGTAGAGATACTACACATATATCTATGAATCAACCAGCGCGGTGGTTTCACAAGGCAGCATTTCTCAGACTTACATCGAGTGCCGTGGTTCTCGCAAATTTCAGCTCCATACATCTTCATGGTAAAGACCAACCTTTTTCATCTTCCCAGTGATCATGGAATCTGCATCCTCTCGACTCTGATCGCCAGCTTCCGCCAGTAAATCTACAAGCCTTGTTCTCACTTCTCTCGCCATAGAAGCCGAGCCACAAATATAGAAAGCTGCGTCTTGTTGAAAGATAAGAGGTATGATGTCGTCCTTTCTTTCCACGAGTGCGTCTTGAACATACATCTTCTTCTGCCCTGGCAACCTCGAGAACGCCGGGACCATGACAAAGTTATCTCCCAATCGTTGCTCGTATTCACGCCACTCATCACGATAGAGGTAGTCAGAAGTATCGTCACGGCAACCAAAAAGCAGTATCATCTTCCCCACAGACTTGCCCAGTTCCGTAAGACGATTTCGCTCTTGCATGAATCCTCTGAAGGGAGCTATGCCTGTGCCCGCCGCAACCATGATGATTGGCGTCGCCGGATTGGAAGGTAGCTTGAATGTTGAGCGCTTAATATGCATATAGACTTTTCCACTTTTAAGCTTATCGCGTGGACCATTGAGGTCATATATGGGAGCTTCCTGCGCGATAGTCGGTTGCTCCTCGCTACTGAGATTGCGCTGGTGAGCCAGAAGAAAATTGGTTGCTAGGCCGAAGAACGTCTGATCTACTCTGGAAGTTCTCTCGCTCAGAACTGAACGGTTGTTGACCACCAAGGTGATTGACGGTTGTCGCGGCTGCTTCAGTGGAGAGCTGGATATGGAGTACCTCCGTGGCTGGATGCGGTTGAAGTTTTCAACCAAAAGAGAGAAAGGCACTTCCTTCCATGCAACTTTCGACTCAATCATTTCCATTATCTTCCCCACAGATAGATAGCGAGAGGTCACTTCATTACGGAAAGCTTCCTTCGACTTGGCTAACCTTAAGAGAGAATCTTTTGCTGCTTGTGTTGGCGCGAATTGCGAGAGGCTCATAAGGAAATCGCGCGACACCAGCCCTCCAATTTCGAGGTAGTATTTCAGCAGTACTTCACGAGTTGTTGGAGAAGGAAGACTGCAATTGCTGGCTGCGCCATCTTTGGTGGTTATTGTGATAGGTTGCTTTCGGCTTGACTCGTCATCAAGTCCCAAGACACGTAGTAATAGATTCACCTCGTGGTTCGCGTTGACTGGCCACACAGCCAAATGATCTCCTGTTTGGTATCGCAAGCCTGGAACTGCAGATAGATCGAATTCCATGTGCATGCAAACACGGTCTTGTAGTGACGACAGCTTCTTGCTTTGGACAATAGGAGCAGGGTAAGGATTGGTAGCGTTGTATGCCACTCTGTCCTTCAACCCGACGAGGGCTTTTTCACTAGGCTCGCCCAGATAGACGAGGTTGGGATCGACGCCAGTCTCGATAATATCTATGCTCGGTTCGTAGGTAAGCGGTCGTTCGTGTATCGTGATGATTTCTTTGAGCCTTTCAATAATGTCTTCCTTCCATTCCATGAAGGTTTCCTCGGTCGTCCCGACGCTTTCATCTGCGAGCCCAAGCGGACCAACTCGCTGTGCTCCCAGGTCCAACAGAATTTCGTCGACGACCTTAAGGATAGGAATATATTAGCGAAAGAATACTCAATAAGTAATCACAGCGAATTACCTTAATTACTCGATTGTAATATTTGTAGTTCATGTTACCCATGCCCATCGCACAGTATCGAAGTTTGTCAAGTCTCGTTCCCTTCTTATGCATCTTCTTGATACCACTGATGAAACTTACGGCGTTATCTGGTGGATCGCCTTCACCATACGTGGATACCAGAAACACAGCGAGTTTGTTGCTGGGAAGTGAAGCTAGGTGTTCAGGGTCGTAGTCATCCAAGTCAGCAATCATAGTTTTGAGAGCAAAGCGGGCGCGCCATTCACGAGAGAGTCTTTCCGCAAATCGCTCGGAGACTCCCGATTGCGAACCCCAGAAGATGGCTATGTCAGCATCCTGTCCACCGTATCAGAATCTGTTCATATTGAAGCTGGAAATGACGCTTACAATATCTTTCAGCCTCTGCCCGATGTCTCGCGTCCGCTTCGGTCGCACTCTCAGCTCACCAGACTTCTGCGGCGCAACATACATGATATATGTGTACGGATCTGGTTTGAACCATAGCTTTCCACTCCCAGCGTGGAAGATCAATGCTATTGCGAGACATAGCAGCATGAGCCAGTCACCGAGTCGTAACTGTAGGGAGGATTCTATTAACCTTGAAAGAAGGTAGTTGGAAATGGCGAGTACCGATGTTGATGTCTCCATGGTGCTGGACTAGACACAGTAACGCTGTTACGCTGTAAGAGAGAAAGCTATATCTCACATCTTCGTGCCAGTAGCGCTTTTAATAGATCGCATCCCTTACTCGTTGTGTTCGTGATCAACCCCGCGGGGATTCTTTCCGACCTGAATGGTTCTATCTCCATCCCTCCACATAACGGATTTTTGAAGATAATACACTGTTGTCAGCCGTATCTGAATTGGATAAAGCGTATCCTGTAAGCTTCAATGCATTTTGGCAGCATAAAAACGTGGAATAAAGAAAATGGACAAGGGAGGCGAGACCCCAAGGCCGTGCGTTCGATAGTTTTTTCCTTTTTTAGGAGAAACGGCATTCTAGCCGAGGTCCTAGCGGCCCCAACGCTACGGTCCAAAGCTTATTCGTGACCCCCTAGTTAGCTTGAGGACATTCTCCAACCTTTCTTTTTCCCATGTATTTACTGTGCTGCGCGGTCGGACCAAGAGCTCTTCCAATGCGAAGGCTTTGCTTCGTGGAGATTTTCCTCTAACGTCAAGTCCTTCGAGGTCTCCACACGCTTTTGGTGGGAACTCCAAAATACTGGCCTTGTCGAACTTCATCTGATACGTTTTCCTTACCATCTGGGGTCAAGAAACCGGGGTCAAAACCCGGGGATACGGATGGTGGATCGGGAGCTTTGTGTGTCGGCAATTGATTGTCCCCAGATTGAACCGCTGTGAGGTCCTTATCTTGAGCCGAATCCCCTCAACAATATCCTCAACTCGATGATTCTATTCTTTCAAGAGAACTGGTTCATCTGCTGGGTGCTGTGTAAGGATCTTTCTACTTGGACAGTATCCGTTCATCTTATCCAAAATTTTCCAATCCATCCCGGAGTGACACCATGTTTGAGTTCATTTCAGGAAGACTCCTGGTGATTCTCATCACTTTTACATGCTCAACTAGTTTTATGCTCTTTGGCTATGATCAGGGAGTGCTATCTGGCATCATTGGCGCCGACAATCAGTTCGGTGAAGACTTCGACCATCCCGACGCCAACACTCAGGGACTCATCGTCTCGGTGTACCAGTTGGGCAATGTAGCAGGATCTATTGGCGTCTTCTTCTTAGGAGACTACTTGGGAAGAAAGAAGTCTCTCGTCTATGCCACCATTATCATGCTCATCGGTGCCGTCTTGCAAACGGGTGCCGTAAATCGCCCCATGATGTATGCTGCCAGAATAATCACCGGAATTGTAATTGCAAAATCTTCAAACCGTGATTGACTTTGAGACTGATAAGAATTACAGGGTAACGGAGCCAACACATCGACTGTGCCTGTCTGGCAGTCTGAGACAAGTACGGCCAAAGAACGGGGAACCCTGGTCGCAGTCGACAGCTGTTTGATCATCTTTGGCATATTGATCGCCTACTGGATAGACTATGGGTTTGCTCTGGTCTCTGGTCCCGCTCAATGGCGATTCCCCGTAGGATTTCAGATGGTTTTTATTGTCCTTCTACTGGTTTTTGCGATAATTCTTCCTGAGAGCCCTCGATGGCTGCACAAGAAGGGACGGCACGCAGAGGGTGACGCAATCATCGCTCGTCTGGTTGGCAAGAACGTTCCGGAGAGCGACCCCCGCGTTGTTGAACTATCCACAGAGATTGTCAAATCTATTGAACTCGAGTCTGCCGGCGGTCCTTTCAAGATGAAAGAACTGTTCCAGGGTGGCAAATTGCAAAACTTCCGCCGCATGTGCATCTGCTTCGCCGTCGATGCTTTCCAGCAGCTTGGTGGAATCTGCGTCATCACCTACTATTTGCCCAAAGTGCTTTCTGGATCTGTCGGCTTGTCACGACATATGTCCCTCCTGATGTCTGGAATCATCACGACTGAGTACTTTATTGCTTCGGTCATTCAAATCTTTCTGGTAAAGTACTTCCGTCGTCGCACCCTGTTGTTCCTTTCCAGCGCAGGGGAGATTATAACGATGGCGGTTCTCGCCGGATGTGTCTGGGACGGTCAGCGTGTAGCAGGTATCGTGGCGGTCATTATGATTTTCGGATACAACACTTTCTACGCTTTTGGCTGGCTCACTGTGCCTTTTGTATACCCTGCAGAAATTACCACGTTGAGACTGCGTGCCAAGGGTGCGGCCATCGCCTCGGTGGGCGCATGGATAATCGAGTTTATGGTCGTCCAAATCACCCCCTACTGCGTGCAAAATCTTGGTTACAAAACGTGAGTTGCTTCCCATATACCGAGTTTGCTTAGAGATAGACGCTGATTCTCCTATTCTTTCCAGGTATATTCTCTTTGCAGTCCTGAATGCCGGTGTCATCGTTCCGGTGACCTACTGCTTCTTCCCGGAAACTGCAGGCATGCGTCTCGAAGACATCGACCATATCTTCGAGGCAGGTGGTATTACTGGTGGCGTTCTGTCGAAGAGTGGCCGCGCTATTGACCGGCGAATCGATATCGAAGGGACATACCACGAGGACGCTGAGATCAAGGTCTCGGGACCTGGCCCAATGCCTCAGGTCGCATCTGAGATCTACGAGCATCCAGGGAAGGCGTAAATGAGCTTTGCTATTTGTCTCTGTAATACAAGAGCTGCAGATACGCTCAGAAGGATTGGAATCCATGGGAATTCGGTTTTGTGTTCAATTAGGGTACTGTCAAATGGCTCGGCCATTTGTGTTACTAGTCATTTTCGATATACGCAATAATTGCTCTTTTGATTTTAATGATAACGCTCTTGATTCTCATTTCTTCCTTGTTTAACACAATATCTTTGAAGACTGGGTGGTGTGTCTGCGAATTGGGAGGTTCGCATAACAGTATGAATCTCGTGGCAGGCAGAGCCCGGATCCACAGGGAATGCCTTGAAGTACAACGGTAGAAGGTGAGTCGTGAAAACCGGGCATGAATGTTCCAGCATCGACGGACTGCAGAATCCCTATACTAGGAGACACCGAGTTGAGGTTTGGATATCCTCAGATGTTAACCGGAAGAGTATTCCCCGCAGTTCACAAAAACCCCGCGTTCGGAGATGGTTGCGAACGCGGGGCTCCATTTAAGGTTCGTTTGTACATATGCTGCTCTAGCAATGCACGGCCCATGTGGAAATTCCACGCGATTTCCCTGGCTAAGTGAATTCCCGGTTATTTGAGATTTGTGTCGGCCGGGATAGCCACTCTAGTCATTTTGGGTAAATCGCCTCGTTCGCCTTCTTCGACCCATCCTGCAGACGCCTAAGTCGTCGTTCTTTACACTCCACAGTCGAATGCACAGATTGATTTGCGTCTCTAGTGCCTATTACGGCAGGGTCACAGATTATGCCTAGACGAGGACGAACTGGATGGTGAGCCACATGGCGCGACGTAATGTTGTCTACAGTTCACCGGCTAATGCTTTTGTCCTTTTGTTCAGCTTGACTTGTCGCCGACGGCATCTGAAATGCGATGAGGAGAAGCCGATATGCGGACGGTGCAGACGGACTGCCAGGGAGTGCATTCCAGACGACTTGTTGACCTTCCGGGATTCTCAAAAAGTCGCTGCGAGAGGTCAGCTCAGAAGCAATGGCAGCGCAACCGCTGCATTACCGCGCGACGCCGACGATAGCTTCCAGGACGAGCCGGAAAACGCCCACGTCTTCGCCGAAGACCACCAGTGGCTGGCGACGCCATCAAAGCGTAAGGACCACTTTGATGTCTTGCCAGGCATTTTCTAATCTGCTTACTTACAACACTATATTAGTCTCCTTTGTAGATGAAACCTCCATCGTGATTGCCGAGTATCGCCATCAGCACACGCTCTCTGATGTGAGAAGCCCTGGACGTCGTCCCCACCGAGATCATTTTTCCCCAGTCTCGAATCCCGTAGCTCAACACTCATTATCGACGCAAGTCAAGAGTTCTCATCCTGCTGCGGCCCAGCATAGTACTACCAGTCCTGGCGCGAACAATGCTAGCTTCCCTAGACGAGACGGTTCCTTCTCTGTCCCCGGGCCAGGTCTGGGAGGACTTGGGCTTACAACGGCCGTATCGCCCCCAAATTACCTGCATATGACCTCCCCCCACCAGAGAGGTTCCAGCGCTCCGATACATGGCAGCGATCATGTCAACATGACAGATCAGTCCGGTCGTCTTTCCAATGTCTCGCCGGAAATGCTCAATAGCCCCGAAGCACTGCATCGTAAAGTGGGTCTACTACTGTATGAGGATCGCATGTTATTGCCTTTCAAGGTACCGCAAGAGGCATTACTATTTCATCATTACATGGAAGCTTTGGCAGCCTTCGTAGGTGTTTGGATCCTGATTGGACTCACTCCGCACCAGTGCTTGGCTGACGGCCATTCTGACTGCAGCTAGATATCACCGACATACAGCGCCACTTCGCTGTCGACGTGCCAGAATTGGCACTCAGCTGCCCCGTCCTGCTCAATGCTCTAATGGCCTTCTCCGCTCGCCATCTGAGCCGAACTACGGATTTTGACTCGGCCGTAGCCGATCATTACCATCACGAATGTGTCTCTCTGATTATCCCGATGCTAGATCAGAAATATCTGGTGGCGGACGAGACCCTCTTTGCCGCAGCAGTCATCCTCCGAGCATTCGAGGAGACTAATGGTGCGTTAATCCTCCCTGAGAATTCATTACGTGAGCAGTGCGCTGACACAACTCACTTTAGAGTCGCAAATGGGCACCGAGCCCGAACACCACCTCACTGGAACATCTGTCTTCGCAAACGCCCAGTTGGCATTCCGCACCTGGGGTGGCTTGGGTCACGCGGCTTTCTGGGTGTTTGTGCGACAGGACATCTACATGTCTGTATTGATCCAAAGACCTCTCAAAGTGGATCTTGCCGGATGGGAAGATCGTCTGTCCTTCGATCTGGGATTCAATGCCACCACGGACTGCACGTGGTCCAATCGCATGACTTGGATTGTGGCCGAAATTGTCAGTTTTTGCTTTGGCGATCGTTTGAGCTACGACAACTGGGAGGCTGCACGCGCCAAAACAGAGCGCTGGAATCTTACCCGACCCCCGTCATTTGATCCCCTTCTGTACATCGAACGCGATGAAGACGCGGGAAAATATTTCCCAGAAATTCGACTAGGGCACCCCTGGCACGGTAAGTGACAAACACTGGGCTCAGACATCGAGACGAATCAATCGTTCTGATCCGCCTTGAACATAGTAACGGGAAACCAGTATTACTATATCGCAAAGCTGTTTCTTGCCATTTACAACCCAGTTGTACCTCGCGTCGGTTTGGGTTACCAGCGCCATCGTAAAAATATCTCAGATGAAGTACTTCGAAACGCTGAAGCCGTGTGTGGCATTGCGTTTGCTACTTCTCTGGTTGCGGCACGCTTGACTGCACGCACGGCGATTATTGCCTGTGGGCCGTGGTTCCATGACCGTCCCCGGGCAGAACAAGAGCTATTGTTGCAGTTGCTTAAAAGGACTGAGATGGAGAGCGCTTTGCCTACGGAATCGCTGATTCAGGGGTTGATGGTAGAATGGGGGTGGTAATCGTCTATGCCTGGAGAATTCAAATGTGGATCGAAGGTATTGGGTAAGCAATTTATCTGATTGCTCGATTGTATATATAATGTTATAAACGACTTCGTGATGTTTTACACGATGAAACATGTGGACATTGAAATATTTACATAGCGAAAACGTTTCGCGAAAATGAATGGCAATGATTAATTGCATGGCACAATGCACTGAAACACAAAAACACTTCAGAGACGCGCTTAATATAGATGAAAACTTCAGAATGAGGTGGTTCTTGAACATTCATGTTGTTTCTTTCACCTCTTATCTTCCAGACAGGACGGGTTGCAATAAACCTAGCCCAATTCGTTACCAACTTCCACGTGACGGTCGTAAATTGACAATCATTCAAATACAGATTTCATTCATGACCAGCAGTACTTTCAGGTGTAAATCTCCGACGAATTCGCATCATCATGGGACCAGGATGCGCGTTGACCGTGTCTTTAGTCTCAAGTTCAAAGTCGGGAATTTCAAATTCGAACTCATACCGACGCATCAGGGTACCGACCACCACTAACAGTTCCATATAAGAGACATTTCGGCCAACTAGAGATAGTCATCAGTAAAAGCTTGATTTTCATAGTAAGAAGGAGCGGACGTACTGCATCCTCGACCACCGGCCGAGAAAGGAATGAAGACTTGTTGTAGATTAGCCGCGTCGTCTGTGAGCCAGCGTTCAGGCTTATAAGTGTATGGATCCTCGAAGAGCTCGGGGTCATGATGCAAGGAGTATGTAGGTACTGAAACTGTCGTATTACCCGCGATCCATTGATTATCTACCATCATCCCTTCAGGAGGCGTGACACGAGGCAGGCCACCTCGCAGTGGCGGACGCATGCGCATGGCTTCGTCGACACAAGCGCGCAGGTAAGGCAGATTCTTGACGCTGTCGTAGGCGACTACGCCATCTCCGCCATCCAACTCTGTGTCGAGCTCCTTACGCAGCTTCTCAGCAGCGGCGGGCCATTTCGTGAGCAAGAATATCGTACCGACAAGGACGATGGTAGTCGTGTCAGACCCTGCATTCAAAAGCAGACCGCACTCAGCCACCATCTCACCGATCTCAAGGCCTAAAGGCTCGTGGTCCTTGTTCCAGACTAGGGAATTAAAAAAATCGTTCAATTCAACGCCCTTTTTCTCCATTTCGAGCCTGGTACGGACCATGTGCAGAACAATGGACGTGAAGTCTGCTCCACCTTTCCAGCCAGGATGCCACCAAGTGAGACGTTTGAGTAAGTTGAAGCGGGATGGAATCCATCCCATCGTCGAACCGATCCGCAGTGAGTTACGGAGAGCGTTGGCTGGTTTGGTCTTATATACGGCTCCATCAAGCTTCTGGGCGACCATCATGTCATCGCCACGTTCCACACAACCCAGGCTCTGACTGAATACCAGGTGCCCGGTCAAATCGAAAAGAAGCATATTGATGTACCAACGCACGTTAATTAGCTCCTGGGTGGCAACTGCTTTGTCGAAACGATCAAGAAGTTTTTGCACGTCGTCGACCACCAGATGTTCCATGTCAGCAATGCGCTTCTGCGAGAACGCAGCCGCAAGGCGTTTGCGTTTCTCGCTATGAGCCTGGCGGTCCGTAACATCCAAGCTACTTTCGTGAGTGCCGGTGAAGGAGATGTAGAATTTGTCTTTCTGGGCGGGTGTTCCGTGGCCATAAATGTCTTTCAGAGCCTGCCTGCTGATGAATGACACATGGTTGGGGCCAACCCTTAATATCTTGCCTAGACGTTGGTGTGCTTCATGTGTAGCCATCGGTCGTCGGAAATTATATGCGTGATACATCATCCAGAGGTTCGTAAATCCAGCGATGCCGGGTGCTGGGAAGCGACGCAGCTTCTTAGGGTCCCGGAAGTAGCTAAAGACAGGCCATATGACAACGGCGCCAACCAGGGCGACGATGCCAAGTTCCCACAAGCCGAGAGGAAGAGCCATTCCGTTCATTTTTCAAGGGACATAGAAAATGAGTGTAGGAAAAGACAGTGTTCAGACAGGTCGACTGGGCGGACAGAGTGAATTTTTTTATGTCTCTATGGATGAGTTGGCTTTCTTCGCAGACCTTTGACAGGCTGCATCTGTTATATTGAGGCAACTGGCCCTATGAACCCCAAGATCATTGCCTGGCTCGACCAACCCAGGTCGGGAGGGGCGACTTTCTGGGGTCACCGTTGGCAACTCCGCTCTGATGCAGCATCAGGTTGGTTGTTGCAACGCCGATCAAATCTGCCGAACAGTCATTGCAGCATCACGAGTCTGGGGAAAAGATGAAAAATACATGATTTCAGGTTGGTCAATTCTCATCGCTAGAATAGGAAAAGCGGGACGAAGCTTGAGATCGCGAGGGGATCTAGTTGATGACGGCTTGATTTCATATATTCTTCGGCCTATTGGGATGTTTCCGCCGCAGGAACGAGACTCTGTGTGATATCAGAGGGGAATCGATGTAGAAGCCATGTGCTCTTTTGGTATTTTTTGGGAAAGGTTGTTTATCCAACTGTACGTCTTGTGCAATTTTTGATCCTTCGGGGCTATGATCGCAGAGTTTATCATCGCTTAATTATTCCCTTTTGGTCTCCGATTTGTCACAGTCGATGAATAACAGATGTCAGGCTCGTCACATTATCTTGATACTTCGCGGGGTCATCAATTCAATGTCTAAGTATGTTTTCAACCTGGGGTCCACGGGTGGGACCATTTTCATGTCATTTACGGGGATCAGGATGTAATCTCCAGATCTTACAGAGAGAAACGGTGTGAAATCCGTGCGCGCACAAGTGCTCCATTCTGTCTATGTACTTAATTTTTGCCCTGTCGCACCACGGGTCATTCTCACTGACGCCAACATATTTCGTTCCTAGAACAAGATGTTCAGCACAGTCCGAGCTATTAGGAGACCAGCAACAGATATTTTATCTTGCATCTCTCGAATCACCAATGTCAGAGGTCATGCGACGATTGGTGGTCTCCCAGACTCAATGCTTGCATGCCAGATCCTTGAATACAACAAACCACATCAGATCCGAAGAATTCCAACGCCTCAGAAACTCGCTCCTCATGAACTTCTCCTTAAAGTTGCAGTTTCTTCACTCTGTCACTCTGATCTAGAGTACCAGAATGGTGCGCTTGATTGTGCTCTTCCTGTGACAGCCTCCCATGAAGGCACTGGGGTCGTGGTTGCGAAAGGTGATGCCGTAACTCGTTTCGATATCGGTGACCGGATAATGGCGGGACAGACTTTCGACCGCTGCGGCGAATGCGACGACTGCAAGGGACCGGAGAACTATCAACACTACTGCGAGCATCAGGGCCCTATGATGAGTACGGAGCGGAATGGCGCGTTTCAAGAATATCTTGTCGTCGATGCGAAACAAGCCTGTCGGATTCCTGATGAGATGTCGTTTCTTACAGCTGCTCCGCTTGCTTGCGCTGGCATTACTATCTGGAGGGCGATTCTGCAGACGCAGCTCAAAGCAGGGCAGTGGCTTGGTATTGTTGGTTCCGGTGGTGGATTGGGCCATTTGGGAATTCAATTCGCCAAGGCCAGGGGGCTGAAAGTGATTGGAACGGACACTAGAGAGGATGGTTTGGCGCTTTCACGGGAAGTTGGAGCAGATCTTGTTCTTGATGCCAGGATGGGTAAAGAGGAAGTGCTCCGTCGTGTTTTCGCAGCTACTGGTGGGAAAGGCGTAGATGCTACCATCACAACAAGTGATGCTAAAGCAGCTGTCGCAACGGCTTGTGGCATGACTAGAAGGCATGGAACGATGGTTTATGTTCCGGTGGTAGGCATTCCAGACCGCGTGTTACCTCTTGTTGAACGAGGTTGGGCCTAACTAATCTGTTTATTTCCATTTAGGGACATGAAGTTTGCATTCCCTTCCAGGAACTAATCTTTCGCGATATTCGCATCCAGGGGTCGTTCCTCTGTTCTCCCAAGGAAGCGGAGGAGATGTTGGATATAGTTGTCAAGCATCACATTCAAGTGAAGTCCAGTATTTTTCATGGTATCCAGGAAATTCCAAAGGTCGTTGACATGCTTCGACGTGGAAAATATCAGGGTAAGGGGGTGATTGTGATTGATAAGAATATGCTACATAACAAGGAGAATTCATTATAATGTAAACAACGTTAATCTATTGTAGATACATTGATTGTACTTCAATTTTGTTTCTGAACGTAGGCTGATACAGCATTATCTTATAAACCCCCAACCTAGCCACTCGAGGCTTGAACAACACATTATGATACAACTTGACATTCCCACGGAAAGATCATGGATAAAAATGGAATTCGTGTAAACTCAGTGTGTCATCTCAATCTGGTAGCAAGTTGTGAAATTAAGTCATGTTGGTTATCCTGACATTAGAGCAATCAGGTAATGGCACCCGAAGTGTTCGAATAGCCTGGAAAGTAAACACTGAAAAAATCCGACTTGATCCTCAAACACTTCCTGATCAGCTGATCTGCCTGAGAGATTGTAGGCGCTGTATCTGAAAGTCCGAGCGTCTTGATCGTGTCAAAGCCCTCGGCAACTTTGAGTGGCACTCGCCATATTAGGAAATCTTCGGCGACGGGCTGAAAAATGTAAAGCATCGGCATCTGTACGCAAGCGTGGGGTAGCTGTTCTCCCCGCGCGGTTTCTCTAGGGTTGTAACTAAAGAAACAATGTATCACGATTGTATCATTTTATCGACAACATGCAGCGATGTCGTATCAAGGCTTGTGTCGGTAACATTGAGCCCCCCTAATTCGGATGTCCTCCGCAAACCACCCCGGATGTCTTCGCCGAGACTCGAGTATTAAAATGAGAATTGACCTCATCCCACAGATAATCCTAATTGTATCTTTCCAAGTCACTCCACTGTGACAATCGCAAATATGAACGGAACAACACACACTAACGGCACAAGCTCGCATGTGCTGTCTGACGAGTCCATCCCGCCATCGGAATACCAAGAACGAATAGAAAATGTGCGAAATGGCCTTCGATCAGCCGGTCTAGTCGGTCTCATCTCATTTGGAGATTGCTGGCGCGGTGCCAACATTTGCTACTTCACCGAATTTCGACCTCTGGATGGTGTATCCGATATCGCGAACGCGATCTTCTTTCTCGGTGTAGATGAAGAACAGCCAGTTCTATTCGTATCAAAGCAATGTGTCGACTACGCCACCGAAGTCACCTCCTTTCCAGTCTTCAGCTTCGACGAGATGAAGCCACGACTCGAAGCGTTCGCCGCTCGTGTTCACACGGGCACACTGGGACTGGCGGGCGCATTCTATTTCCCAGAGGATCTCAGTCGCAGAGTAAAAAATTCAATCGGCAATCTCACTCTGAAGGAGACACAGGTTCTTGCCGAGATCAAGGCAATCAAGAGTGAACGCGAAGTAGCCCTGATTCGCAAGGCGTCCGCATTGACCGACATGGCCATGGTGGCTATTCGTGACACTCTGGCGAACGGAGTTCCTCACACAGAGCGAGAACTAGCGTTGATTGCCGACCGCGCCATGCTGGCAGGAGGAGCAGAACGCACCGGCTACGACTCGATGGTTCAAGCCGGGCCTCGGTCAGCCTACAACCTGGCCCGCCCGACAGACCGCGTCGTGCAACCCGGCGACCTCGTCATGACAGATATCGGCGCCCGTTATCGCGGCTACGTCGCCGACGGCGGAAGAGGCTTCACGTACGGCAATGCAAGCGCCGAAAAAAATGCCATCGTCAAAGCTGCGGCGTCAGCAGTCCAGGCCGGTCTTGCAGCTGCGCGGCCGGGTATTACTGCTTCAGATCTCAATACTACAATTCAGCAAGCGTTACTTAAGTCTGGATATGAGCAGTATTCCAGCGAAGCACGCGGTCACGGGACAGGCCATGGAACGGGTATGGATCCTGAAGAGGAACAACCGTGGATTGGACCGGGCAATAACACAATACTCCGCAAGAATATGGTGTTCACATTGAAGGCAACTATCACGGTGCCTGGGGTAGGAGGCCTTCGGACCGAACGCATAGTTCGACTGACTGAGGATGGGTGCGAACCGTTGGATGTGTTTCCGATGGAGTTGTATTGGTAGTAGTTGCGCCGTCCTATCTTGCATAGAAGTAATTTATACTTAGTTTTTAATCTAATAAGATCTTCTAACTAAGTTGAATACGCTTTTCATTTTAGTTTACTATAGTTTTGAGTCTATAAGGTTGTTTAGACTTTGGGATCCGGATATTCTCACTGGATTATATCCACTTGAAAATCTCTTTATCTTCCCTTTTAGGAATCTTGCTTCCATTCGTTGATTCTTATATTTAGGAATGAAAATTCCTCATGTTCCACAGCAAATTATTGTCTAATAAAGCCTCATTTTCCTTAAATAGATTACTATAGAATACACGTCTGATACCGGCTTACAACTTGGAAGTCTTGCCGGTGCCGTCAGGGATAAAACAAAGCAGATTTCGGTCATTCGACGGTCATTCGGCAATTCGGGGTCAAATAGCCGGATCAATTGTACTTCTCCGCTTCAATCGTAACATTTGAACCCTTTCGCCGCCAATTATTGATACAATTATCAATCTTGTTCAAGAATGGAGTCTCCAGCACATGTTGTCAGGCGCTACGACGTGGAGCGATCTTGTCTCCGATGTCATGAGCGCAAGGTCCGTTGCGACCGGGCCATGCCCTGCACAACTTGTATTCGAGCGAATGCTCCCTGCCAATATCCGGGGCCGGGGCGGATTCAACGCCGTCCGGCCCAAAAGTCCACTCAGAGGGTTAGCGTTGGCACTCGCCTGGAAATGCTGGAGCGAGCCATCACAGCCATTAACCAAAATAGTTTCCCTGATCAAACTAGCAGATCATCTCCGGCATTGCCACTCACCAACACTCCAAGATCAGTCGCGGCTGAATCTGCACCAACAGAGGGCTTCTTGGTGAAAAATGGCACGTCGACCAGATATGTCAATGAGCTGCTTTTCTCGCGCGTCGTAGCGAAAGTCGGTGGGCCCCTGCCTTTGGCTCTTGCGGCGTCTCGAGTCTGGAGAATTGGACTAGCTGACAATCACTGTCAAGGATCGCGAGCTCCAATCGGCTATCAACACTCCAGAGAGCACCAACAGCAACGAGGGGAGCAGCATCATAGCTGGATTTGATGGCCTCATCTCCAACCCTCAGCTGTCAGTAGATATTGCTTCTCTCTACCCATCTCCGAGGCAGGCTATGCAATTATGGCAGAGCTACCTGAGCAATGTGGATGTTCTTCTGAAAGTGCTTCACATTCCAACCACACAACCTGTCATATTCGCTGTCATCAATAACACGAAGCATGTCCCTCCAGATCGAAGTGCTCTTCTCTTCTCAATATATTATGCGGCAGTGACAAGCCTTAATGAAGCTTTCGTTCAATTTATGTTTGAAGAGGGCCGGCAATCTGTGCTCAAGCGTTTTCAGCGGGGCTTGGAAGTATCTTTACATATGGCTAGATTTTTGCATGCGCCCACGATTCCATCTCTACAAGCCATGTCAATTTATTTGGTAAAGGCCCCTGGCACCACAAGCCTCTATTTCATGTAATGATTCATCATTAACTATTCGCTTCTAGTTATGCTATCGCAATCATGATGGAGGTAGTTCTGGATGGGCCTTGAATGGTATTGTCCTTCGAACGGCTCAATTAATTGGTCTACACCGTGACGGCGAGCAGTTCCATATTCCACCATTAGAGTGCGAGGTTCGTCGTCGTCTATGGTATCAGATTATTGGATATGATGCCCGGGTCAGTGAGGACCATGCCCTCTCTACTAATGGATTTAATGGCTTCTCCGATACAAAGATGCCCCTGAATGTGGACGATCGAGATCTGACACCCAATATGGAATTAGCCCCAGCCCCGGACTTATTAAAGCCGCGCTGGACAGAAATGACAATATTCCTGGTTGCCGCCGAGATGAATCAAGCCTTTCAAAAAGTGTCTCGGCTTTCCATGGCAATACTAAATGGAAACGACAAAATGGCAACTCTAGAGGAATTGTTCAGAACAATCACAATAGGGATAAAGGACCGCTACTTACAGCATTGCGATCCCAACATCCCCATTCAAAAAGCGGCCCTATTATTAGGACGAGCACAGATAGGAAAGCTTGACCTCTTTGTTCGCCAGCAATACCTGCGAGGACTTAGTGTAGAAGAATCGACTGCGCGCGCCACTGAGCAGACATTATTGTTAGCATGTGATACCCTCGATATCGGCAATGAGTTGAAGACGGATGAACTTCTGAGCAATTTTCACTGGCTTTTCTCGACTTTTAATCAATACCATCTGCTGACATATACTCTATGGCATTTATGTGTCCGGCCTGGAGTTCGCTGTGCTGATAGAGCGTGGCAAGTAGTCAATAAGTCTTTTGAACTAGTGGAGAATCCCACCTGGCCAACCCCAGGTCTCAAGTGGAATGTGTTACGGAAACTTCGAGACAAAGCACTGGACATCCAGCATTCCTTCTTCTCGCGAGACTCCACATCTAATCATGACTCTTCGAGTCATGCAGTTTTTTCCCAGGCTGTAAGCCTGCAGCTTGACGAGTCCAGTAGGAGAGAGATGGTTCCTAGTAGTTTTCTGAGGCTCGAAGATATGAGTTGGAATCTTGATTCAATGTGTTTCCCAGATTGGGATCCTAACTTATTTTCTGAAGTCCCATGACAAAATAATTCTAGCACCACTCAGATCTGATTTTCAAGCGCCCATGCTTTCATTTTCATGAGTTTTTATTTCAGCCTTTGACCATAGCAAAAATACCATACCCAACCCTTTTCATTTCACATCATTTTCCTAACTACAATAATTTGTAGACATTCTGTATCAGCACTGCCCGTTGGCCACAGATTATAGCCCATCTCCGTCGTCTTGACCTCCTCCTAGTGGATTTTCTACAAGTATTGCCTGTGATACAAGAGCTTTCATTCGCAGTGATGCAAGACTCAAAATATATGCAATATTTAGCCAGTGACTACTATGTACGGCCCTATTGAGTGCTTCGAATGTCCTCTAGTACAACAAAAAGACAGTTGAGAAAGGTGGTATTAAAAGGGGATATCCGGCAATAAAGAAGTGGAAGATGTGATTCAGTCAACTGAAAGAAAATGATTCAGGAAAGAAACAAGAATAAGCGAAAGGTTTTTTTTTTTTCATAAACGAAACAAACAAGCATGATCTCACAACTTGAAGTGCCTCTTACATAGTGTCAGACACCAGTCCCGCCAGAACGAACGGCCACGCATCAGGATCAAAATTTAGCCATCAATTTGAAGCCTGTATGCTGTAAACGAGCGCTGAACACCAAGGTCGTCCCAGCGAGAAGAATAACACCTGCAAATATCTTCATATCACAGTAGCTTCCATTGTTATTTGCCAATAGCGCGCCAGCAATGGGGTTGGTGGTTAGACCGCCAATAGAAGCAAAAAGAAAAATCAGGCCAACTCGGTATCCGATTTGCTGAAATGGTGAGATTTTAACCACCAGAGCTGCTGCTAGCGAAACATATGTACCAGATGTATATCCAAAAAGAACGGCAAATACAATGGTACCTGCAGAGCTCGTGGTAGGGATCCAAAGGGCAAGAACCAATATCCCAGCCAGGCAGCAAACGATCGCGAAGACATTATAAGTACCAACGATATCAGCAAATATGCCAGAGCTAAGGCGACCAAAGAAGCTATTGGGGAGCAGTAAGTCAATGAGTACATCTTAAGAGCAATTGGAAATTTTGTGCATACGTACCTTCCGGCATTCATGATCGCTGGCAAGTACTGAGCTAAATCAGTACCAATACCGTTGGAACTTCCCTCGACGACCAGATAATCGATAGGTATATACATCCCAAATGTCAGCAGCGTAAAGCCAGCGGTAACCAGCAACATCTTCATTTCGCGTAATGGCTGTGTCAATGCACTGCGCGATAGCGGTCGAGGAGAAGGGGGTAGCCGGGATCGGATCGTCAGATTGGCGATAATCAATAGAAAGAGAATCACGAACGCTCCTATACGCATAGCCCATTCAAATCCCACTTCTGGGATTAATCGCTGGCTCATTATGGGGAAAATGACATCACCAATGCTTGATCCACTGGACATGATGCCATACGCAGTGCCGCGCTTCTTTGCAAACCACCCCGGAATAACACTCGTTGCTAAGGTCATTGATTCCCTCATCAACTACTGTTCCACACGAATTTCCAGGAGCAGGTATGCGAGATTAACTTACCTGGTTGAAAAATAATCGACACCCCAATAGCACTACAGACCCCTTGCGAAAGCAGGACTTGATAGTACTCCTTCGAGATCGAGCACATCATCAGCCCGAAGACGTGGAGGAATGTCCCTAGTAGCAATGAGTAACGAGGTCCATAGTTATCGTATAGATATCCAGATACTGGCCCCTAATCGACGAAGGAATTAGCACACAACCCAACATGGTGATTCGCGCAAGGACCTTACCATGGCATACATGAAGAATATTTGCAAAGAGGTAATCCAGGCAATTGTGCTATCCGAGTACTGGCTCAGCAGAGTGGCCTTATAGTAGTTCTGAAAGACACCGATACCTGTAATCGCTCAGTAACAACTACCAGTGTTTCGTATTTTCCTCACGGCAATTGGGGAGTCCTTACTGTTGATCCATCCAAAACTGCAGAAAAGCACACACCACGAACCCAGAACCACCGACCAGGCCTGTATTCCACCATCAGGCGCATCGTTTTTCTTTGTTTCCGGAACTCTATGTGTTGGGGCAGTCTTCTCCAAGTCCAAGTCACTCACGTCATCTTTTTTGGGAGGAGGATGGATTTCTTGGGGGCTGGTCATTTTAGGCATTTCCTTGACGAGGTCAACAGAGGATAGGGCAGGACAGGAATTTCACTTAGAATCTTAAAATCATTGGGGGTTTCTTGGTTTGCCGTTTGGAAACAGATGACTGATAACTATTCAAAGGTCATTTATTCGTGGGCATGCTGTATAGTCTCGGTGGTTGGAACAAACTCCCGAACACCCGGGACAGCACCTTGGAGGGCGGATGGGCTGCATGAGCCTTTTCCAAGGTATGCTTGGACATCCCCGATCCGACCTCTTTATTCCGTTAGCTGACCTCCAGCACGCTTTGGTTGTAATACGTGGAATTATATTAATTATGAATAATCAGGATGGGGTATCCAGGAGTAGCACAGGTAGTCATTATGTATTCTCCCGGTCGATGGATCAAGCAAGCTATTGATGGGCTGTTTTGCATCGGATATGGGCGGCAATCAGGGAGCTCGGCATCACCATCGATCTTGAACGCGAGCCCTGAGGCAGCACTTGGAGAGAACCTCGCGATCATTAAGGATGGAGAAAGACTGCGTATAGATCTCCGTAAGCGACGCGTAAACATCCTGATAATCGACCGTGAGGCCCGACAGCACCAATGCGCAAGGCGTAAACATCTATCCCAAACCGTCTGGCGAACGACCTTCCTATACGCTCTGCGCAAACCTTGGAAATTGAATACGCATCCATGGGATTCACATCAATCTCTTCGTCAATCGGGAAAGAAGGAAAGTCAACATCTCCATCGGCATAAGTCACACCGTACGTGCAGACGGATGAGGCAATCACAATCTTGCGGATTCCGAGGCGGCACGCTGCTTCAATCATGTTGTAGGTACTCTGAGTATTGGCTCTAAATGTTTCAGTGTCGGGTACCATCATATTTCTAGCATATCCTGCGAGATGGATAACTGCATCAGGACGAGGCTCTGCATGGGGGAAAGGCTCCATCAATTCAAAATGGGACGAAATGGCGCTGTAAACTTGACCCGCATCCGTCAGATCGACTTTCAGAGTGTGCACCTTATCGTTTAACGGTTCGGGAAGGGGGATGAGGTCGAGGTTTAGGATATCATATCCGTGACTGAGAAGGAACTGGATAGCATGCCTTCCCACCATACCAGATCCTCCTGTAATAATTATTCGCTTGCCCATTTTGCTTCTGTTTCCACAGTAGAGAAATATCTGGAATCTAGTACTGCGGAGGAAGATTTGAGTGGGATATAGCAGAGAATAACACAAAGAGGTCGATCATCCTCGGGCAGCAACGGTAGATTGACACTAATACTATCTATGAGCGACGATGATAGGAGTCTGGATCATAACCATCCCTCCGCTCTATGCTCTAAGGTTAGTCGTTCCATATTTCCAGACAAGCCACCCAAACCCCGACATCACACTCCGGAGTACCTACACTGCAATATGTCAGTATTCGGTGTAGATAAATTCTCAGAATATCTGTTATTAGTCACGCTAAGCATGGACGAAACTCAGATTTATTTGCGGGGTAGTCGCTGCTATGTGCACATGGGGAATTCAAGACCTTACGAGTCATGATTCATGCAGTAACCGCAATAAGGCAAACAAAGCAGCGCCTAGCCAGAAAAGTGTTCAGATTCAGTAATTATAAGCTCACACGCTAAGGCTTGGCCTTCACCATCAGGACCTACATCAGCTTTATCCTTTCAGGCTATATGGTCGAATGTGGGGATGCTGAATCGGTCAAATGCACGAAACGTGATCTGGGGAAGGGTAAGGTAATAATAGCCCCGGCCTTCCAAGATAGCGGTAGAGCAAGAGGCAGAACTTAGACGAGACAGAGACAGGTATTGATAGACTCGCTACCATTGAAGGCGAAGTCCAATACCCCGTATGTCGTTTCTCCACCCTCAAGCCAGGTATAGCATCACGTCCTTGGGGACTTGGCTCAGGAATACCTATAAACTGGTTACGGCTCGCTCACCCTACATCCACCAGTTAACTCCACGGTCATTTGGACTAGATCAATGTGAGAGATCGAATCTACTTTTCTCAACTCGTAACTTTATTGAATTCGCCCGCTTTGTTTTTCCGCAGCCATGACACCAATTGCCCACCAGAAAGTTACCGACACCAAGGCACCTTTCGGCGTCGTTGAGCATCAGGAGTCCTTAAACGAAAAGGGCCTAACTACAAAGAAGAACATTGTAATAGAGGCCTCGTCGAGAGGCCAGGGCATCAGTGGTTATGAGGAGTTGACACTCTGGCAGACTGTCATGAAGTTTAAGTGGAGCAGTCTGGTTTGTTTTGCAGCCACCATTAGTGCCGGAGCAGATGGTTATCAGATTGTGTTATTATTCCCCCCTTTCATACGTACCACATTGGTAGCCCATCTCCTCACAGTTCTATAGCATGATTGGGAATATTATTGCCAACTCTGGCTTCGTCAAGAAATTCGGGACTCAGGTCAATGCTCAAGGCGATATTGTCCTTGCGTCTTCCATCCTCAGCGCATGGAGTGCTATTGGGTCCATCGGTCAGATTGTCGGCATGACCACACTCCCTTTCTTTTCAGACAGGTATGGAAGGAAGCCTGCTATGTATCTCTACTGGCTCCTTCTGGCCATAAGCATCCTTATCGAATGCGTCGCTGGTTCCTGGCAAGCTTGGCTGGTCGGAAAGCTATTCGGGGGAATTGACGTCGGCTGTTTGCAGTGTCCTCTTCCGACGTACATCACCGAGGTTGCCCCTGTGCGCATCCGAGGTGCCCTCTTATCGTGCTACACACTATGGTGGATTACTGGACAGTTTTTTGCCCCAGTGGCCCTACAGGTCATGTACAAGCGTACACCCGATAACTATCTCACTCCTGTCTATAGCCAATAGGGGCTGATTGGGTTGATGATTATCATCTATGTTCTGATCTTAGAATCTCCTGCTTGGTGTGCCAGCCGCGGAAAGGTTGATGAAGCAAAAATGGCCATGAAGATCTTGAATACAGGGGTTAAGGACTACGACGCGGATCACCAGTACAATCTGTTGGTCATAAATATCGAGCATGAACGGGAAGTGGCTATTGAACAACGCCAGGAGAAGTGGTATGCTATCTTTAAAGGGCGGGATGGATTCCGCACTATCGTTTGCCTATGGACTGGAATGAGCCAACAATTCATCTGCGCATTATTTTAGACGCTGGTTTGTCCTAAATTTGACCTCCAAAAGCACTCAATAGACCAAAAAGAATTTTTATAGACAGAAAAAAATAAACAAAACACTAGAATACCCCGAAATTGCCCTTGTATGACCATCTCAGCATGTCGAGATATTTCCGACATAAGGTTCGAATGCCAACTTATGCCCGTAATCCATCAAGATTTCGTTTCTGGTGTAAATCAAGTCTGTTTATGTAACAAGGTTACGAGGGATATGTATAATTATGTTCGAGAGGGATCACTGAAGGCTAAGCACACAAGGTAGGTAGGGTATGGAATGTCAATTTACTGAAACCTATCTCCTTCTGTTGTTGCAGTGTCATCGTTTATATACATAGTCTATGTTAACTCGTAGTTCTTTGATTGACTGTGACCAGCTGAACATTACCACGGCCAGCTGAAGTATCCACAGTTCCCCTACCATTCTGGTAAGGTATTGATACATACTGTAACGAGTTTCTCAGGTCGGCTGGTTGTTACAGTTCAACTTCCTTTTACCTAATGTTTATCATACAAAACGCGCCACGTAGATGTAAGGATCTGGCACGGGAATGTAATATGGATTCTGTAAACTAACTATCAAACTAGAAGCAAGGAAAAGAACAAGAGGACTGCTGATTTCCGGATCAAACTGGTGGGCAGGATGAGCACCTTATAAGCTTCATCCTGCCATCATAGACTTTCTAAAATGATATATCAAATAAAGTGTAGAGCGCTAAAGAATCTGATACTCTCCAAGGCGTAGAAACCCAACATCAGGGTAAGAGCGAGAGCGAACCCTGACAGTAGTGCACTGATTAGTTCAGTCACTATCGTTGCATAATATCTTATTTGTAAAGGAAATACAAGGTAGATCATAACACTGTGAATTCAAGAAGAGTGATTCTTCTGCCAGATTTAATTGTAATATGAGTAATATCTACTCATGATATACTACTTGCATGTAGTTTTTTTTTCATCAAATCAATATTAATTTATATCTATATCATGCATATCTGATTGAGAATATATATTCAAATTTAATAACATAATATTAAGCCTGATTTACTTTTCGTAAAGGCCATTGGAACCATGACTGATAATGCACGGCAAAAGAGCCTGATATTCCCATCAACACGTGTTTAGCCCAACCCTCCATAAACCATGATTTCTCCATGTATTTCAAAAGAACTGCCCAGCTGGCGAATAGCACTAACGCTCGCTCTTTATTTAAAAATATAACCCGCCCTAACCCGCCCCAACCCAATAGGTACGGGTGCGGGTTCGGGTTGGGTTCTGGATTCCGGGTTGGGTTTTGCCATGTCTACGCCCGGGACGGCACCTTAGAGGCTGGATGGACTGCATGAGCCTTACGTGGTTACAAGTATGGCAGGTATTCCCTAGGTATTAGAGATTCTTAGAGATCAATTATTAACCAAGAAGTCATTTTACTCTACTAAGAATATATGTCTATCAAAAGCGCCAGCTACATCTATGTATTAATGCCAATTGACGCAAGAGTATACATGAGAATTTATGTGCAAGTTAAAGTGCCAACTGGCTGTCGTGTGTATTCAATAGCCTACGACTGGGTATACATATATATATGTCTCCCTCTCCTGCCCAGGTGTTCTAGGATCTCTCAAAGATACCTAGGTACTCTAGTCGCAAAGCCACGACTGCCGACGTCAGAAAAAGATGTATCATTTGTCCAGAAACAAAAACATCCCATCGGATCTTGGAACGTTACAATCTTGTTTGGGACAACCTCTGATTGTACGTGATGTACATTTGATGCTTGCGACTTTCTTTAAGAAGCCCCTTGTCGTGGACGGGACAGGGAACAAAGAAATCATGACGGCCAAAGCCGTTTATCTTCTTGAAAAAAGAGAGATCAGGTGATCTAGAAGTCGACGGGGACGAAGACTTTCGACTTCTGCATTCTCATCTTCTCGCAGTCTTTTTCCGCTGATACTGAGCCTTTTCGTTCTACACACGCATTGACGTCGTTATTGCAAGTCCTCTAAAAGGCTGCCTTGATAACCACGATGGGTCCAGACCTAGCAACCAACAATAGTTATCATTTCTTTGGTGACTTATGGTTGGAGAATCCAGAAGCACACCTTAGCACGGAAGAATTAGAGAAGCTAAGGTCTCTCGAGCCCCTCATTCGTCAACTAGAACGTCGACGTGAAGGTATAATCCTATTTCCTGTTTTCAAGAGCGCAATACTTACGATGATTTATAGAGGTCTCTTTTGACTTGCAGGAGGAGTTCAGAAGTTTCGTGGACAAAGAAGTCGCCGTCTGGAAATGACTGGGAGTGGAGAGATCCCCGAAGTTCTTACTTCATCCCAGTGGTGATATGGACTCTACGGTTGCATGTCACTTGCATAACCCGACCTTCTATGTCAAGGATCCCGACTCGCGGGAAACAGATAATGACTCGAATCCTTCGATTCGACAACTACACCAAGCAGGCTTTTCCTCGAAGAATTGTCTTCTTTTTGACGATATCTGTCGACGAGACCGGACCGAGGATGTCGAAGCGTTTTACACCGAGGATCTGATCTGTACACATCGAGAGTTCACGCTTTCAGTGCGAAAAGCTATGAGCGCAAAAGTGGAGGTGTGCTTTGGCAAAAGAGTTTTTGAAAGGATGAGGGAATACTTGAATCTCGTTTCTCTTAAGCTATGGGGCGAGTACAAAGGAGTAGAGCTTTTCCTAGAGATAGAGAATAGCGCCGCCGTGAGATTGATCCTGTTCGTTTACCATCCGCAATTCTTTTTTTATCATGGACAGACTTCGGAAAGAGCTCTCCTGTTCAGGAAAAAATTTGGTAGAAGAAAGGACCTGCATCTGTCTGTTGCTGGGAAGCTAGGTGGAATTCAGATAACGCCAAATTTTTACGAAAGCAAGCATGTGCCTCATCATTATGGGCAATTCGACAATGCTAGTAATCATCTGGTTAAGCGGTTGGAGGAAGAGGCAGACTATCAGCTTTGAGTGGCATTTCCGGAAAAATACAAGAAGATTGAGACAGGCGTTAGGGCTCTCGCCGAGAGAGCCAAGATCGATAGGCCAACACCTGCTGTGCCAGCTTCCGGATTGACCACGTATCAATTACTTTCGGGAGACAATCAAGAGGTAAGATATTAAGACTTTACGTAGTTGTCATGTTTTGTTTGGCACTTAGAGCTAGCTAACGACAAGCTAGTATCTGCGGCGGGAGAGGATGTTAATAAATATGACAGCAAGCCTCATCGATGCGATTCAGCAAAGCTTCGGTGGAGTCCTCTCTTTACGAACCACCGTCGACGATGAATGCTTGCCATCACTATTGTCTGACTGGATCGAGATCGATGAGTTCGATCAGATACCCCGACATCTACTTCTCTGGATCTAGAGTTAAGATGTTTTAGAAATTGATCGAAATCCCATCTCTTCGGTAGATGACTTATTTCTCGCATATCAGCTGTTGTCGCCACTCAAGCAAGAACCTAGAAACCCGAGCCTGATCGAAATTTCCTTGAAGGTGGCGACATGGTACCTCTCGAAGGCAAAGAAACACAGATGGAACAGCGTTCAAAGTCTCATGTTCCCGGCTGTCTCACCACATAATATCATGCGCCGAAAGTGTTTGAGATGTGGTAAGCGAGTCCTAGACGACCCTTTTGCTTGTTTTGCCATAGCAGATGCCACAAAATATATTACTTGGTATCGCAGTGGGGGCTGCGGTCGTCCAGACTGTCAAGTCCTTGGAAACGCCGAACTCGTCCCAGCGAGTCCTTTCCAGGAATATCGGATGGCAAGACAAGAAGCGTTACAGTGTCTGAGATCTGCTGATTGGAAGGACTATCTTTTACTTAGTCCGCTGCAGACATTAAACTATCTTCCACAAACTGTCGAGGCTTGCTGCCCTAAATGCCAGGAGAGGTGGCTTGACATGCGACCGCGTTGGACGACTGAGAAGTTCGTGCGAAAATGCACAAAGTGCGGTGAACAGTCTCCCTTTGCCCCGGAGGATAACACTATCACAAGTATGGCACAGAGTTTCTGCTCGAAGAAGTGGAGGGAGTTAAAAAAAAGCCGGAGTAAGTCCAGCGGCCTATCAATGCAAACTAGAACTTCTGTGGACGGAGGCTCGGAAAGAGGCAAAGAGTGGACAATCCGACGCCATATCAAGTGATCCTGACCAGCCACAAAAACGCAGGAGGATATTCAATTCGAAAAGTAGGGCGAACCGTGATCGGAAGAAATAGGGGCAGGTATTCATCAATTGTACTCAATTGGATCTTAGTGAATACAGTAAGTTCTCACAACTGATGCAAAGTATATTACTGGAAAATTTCATAATATTTTCTGTAAGCCGTAGGAAATTCGATAGAAGTGATACCTGGCATGTTACTACTATTTTTATCTCAAATAATTTGAAAATTTGGCAAGATATTTAGAAATCATTCTGGAATGCAGTATGATATTGAAGACCTTCGATTTGAATACTATGATGTAACAAGTTTTAATCATATAATAAATGAAATGTAACTGATCAGCTAATGCATTCCCATTTCGTTGCCATTTAGATACGTCACAAGAGCACTAACGGCTTTGACTAGATCTTCCCTCGTGGAACACGACGCAAATACGAAACGGTCAGGGCGGAGGATTGTGTATTTGTGTCCTTTCAACTCTTTCCTCATCCGATAAGGATCAAAGTATCTTGGTTCCGGTCGTCCCTTGCAAAGCTCGGATTTGGCAAACTCTTCTCCAGTGGCGATGCTGTATGTTGCATAACAGGTTTCGTTTTTGACGTAGGAACTCAATACTTCAGACTCGGATTCGGTTATGCATGTAATGTCACTTTCGTAAATATGGCCCTGAGATATCGTCTCGATGTCAAAGACATCTTTGCCCGCGATAAGCATATCATTGGGGGCTTTCAGATAGACAAGAAGCTGGAATAATCCTTTCTTTCCTTTGAAGATCACATCGTCGGTAAAATATATATTGTTATCGGGAAGAAGTGATTTGCAATAAACCTGCGGCACACACAAACCCCCATTCAAGGACGGTATAAATGGCATTCCATTGGAGTACTGATATCGGATCAGTCCCTCGTGACGCTGACCCAGACGCAGCTTGTCACGCCACCATGGAATAAGTTGCATAAACCACAGTGACCAGTTGCGGATGAATATCTTGATTGGGTTACTTTCAGTTACAAACTCGCCGTTCGTGATCGTGGAAGCCAGTGACTTTTCAAGTTGTTGTTTACGCTCGAGGTACCATGCTGTAAAGAACTTTTCGTGAGGTAGTGTCAAGCCTTGACTGGATGCTTTACAGAGCACGGCCAAGCGCCAGGCGAGGGAAGAAGCGTCGCGGAATCCAGAGGCGATTCCCTGTCCACCAACTGATATCACAAATTTTAGCAGAGACCTTCATGAAATTAATTTGATGCGGTTACTCACAAGGTGGAAATACATGGGCGGCGTCTCCGCAGAGAACTACCCGACCTTCGGACCATCTATTGCAGCTCCTGGCCGAGAACATAAATGGCCTCGATCGCAGGACGTTGATGCAATCCTCTGGGTACTTCACATCATTTGGAAGACTATCGATCATCTGGTAAGCAACAATCAAAGAGAGACTGGGTGCCAGACAACGGGAAAAGTGTACGTACCCATAACGGCTACCAGGATGCGTGATGTATGGGAAAATGATTTTCTTCATCATTTCCGGTTTCGCCATCTCCGTTCCATCCTCGCCCCTGAGAACGACAAATTCGAATCGCCAAAGTCGATCGGTAAAAGGTCCAAATCGTCCACAAACAGCAGGTCGTTTTGGGTTACACAGAAATCGGAAGTGGACCGGAAAGAAAAGATCATATACCTGCTCTGGAGTGTATCCTAGGGACCATAAGGGGAAGTCCGGATGGGATTCTTTGTTGGGAAGTGAAATGTGCCAGTTAAGAGCAACCCAGGTTTCCTCATAAAAAGAGCTACCAGAAAACTCCGTTAGTAAGATACGGCTTCCTAGGTTATTAATGAACATACTTGTGCGCACGCTCCATCTGGATACCCTTTGGCTCGAGATATTTCTTGCGAGTGTACCCCGTCTTACCATCCGCAGCAACGAAGAATTTCGATCTTATACGACAAGTGTTGCCTTCTGCATCGGTATATTCGCAATACGTCCATTCTTCAGATTCGGACAGGTGGGTCACAGTACACCCAGATCGCAGTGCACTGAGCCCATTCGCTGCCATCTTGTCACGAAGGTATCTTTCCAAAACTGGCTGCTTGTGACAGATAAAACCGACGTGGCCTGTGCCGCCCTCCGTCTATTCATATCAAGGATTATACACTGTTCACATAACTGCGTTCAGGGAAGAAGTGTATCCTTACGGTACCATAGTCCATCTCCAAAAATGCCTTCCTGCTTAAATCCGGTTTCGTTCCATCAACGAATTTGAATATATTCATGCCTTCCATTGCACGAACCGATCAATAAATTTCCATGATATGATAACGTCGATATGCTTACATGTTCCAATTTCCGTGTAGATACCATCATAGATTCCCAATCCTTGCAAAAAACGGATCCCATCTTCATCTAGGGCAATGCCTCGCGGGTCTGTAGTTATATCGGCCTCTCTCTCCAGCACAACATTTTTGACGGACATTTGACCGAGATAAGCAGATAACATGGCACCAGTTGGGCCGCATCCACAGATTACCACATCTGTAGTTTCGTACTCATCAGGGTCTGTCATGATGAACGTGCAGAAAAACCGAACAAAGACACAGGACTCTCAGGAATGTCAGGAATGTCAAGATGATGTCGGGTTTTTTCCTTGGGTAAATAAAAACAACAGATTTCTAGAGGCTACGGTCAAGCTGAATAATATGTGAACACAAAGTGGCACTAGACAGAAACAAATATGCAGTAACCAGTCAATTACTGACGAGAATAACGCTGTCTGTTCTATCTAACTCCGGGGCCGAGAACCGCTACACGTATCAAGTTCGTGTTAAGCGGGCCTCGATGGGGAAGCAAAACCCCGTATCACAAAGTCATAGCTCCGTATACAATTGTTAGCTGTTCTTACATGCAGTACAGGTCTGTATGGTCAAGCTGACGTAGATGTCCCGCATTCCTGCGGGACATCTTGTATCCCGTAAACCCGAAGACAGTCAAATCGCCCCGGAACTTTCCCCCCGCAAAATGTCCAATTTGGGGAAGTCCAGTCTGAATTGGTAAAATGCTATCATACTCGATATATAAGTGCTACAGCGATTATCATTGAGGGTTTGCTGTCTACCACGCAACCGACATAAATCTTTTGGTGACTTAACATGGTATGAAATTCTGGCTTTTTCTCTGTGTAACCATACTCATGTCCGACAGGCGGCAACCAAAGTCCACTTCAATCGTGGAGCATCCGTACCGGACTCTGTTGCAGTCGGCGATGGGAAAGAAGTTCTGGCGGAGTGGCAGAAGCGCTGTGGTATCAAGAAAGAGGATCAGATCCGACTTGTGAAATTGAGCCACATGAGGTATCAGCACCCGGATCTTGAGAAGATCACTACTTTTTTACTTGGTTAGTTGCCTTTACCTAGGCTTATTAGTATTTCTGGCTTACTAAGTGTATGACCCACAGATTTTGGAATGGAAGTAGCTCAGCGGACAGAGAACCAAATTTGGTTTCGTGGATATGGCAGTGATCAATACGTTTACTATGCCCGGAAGGGCCCAAAGGAGTTTCTTGGAGCGTCATTTGAGGTAGAGACCTATCAAGATCTAGAGAAGTGAGTATAAGTATACAGCCTGACTGGATGTATTGCTAAAAATTGTTCAGGGCTGCCCAACTTCCAACCGCTGGAAAAATACAAGAGATGAAGGATGCTCCAGGGGGCGGATATATCCTTACTTTCACTGACCCTGAAAACATTACTGTCAATCTCATATTCGGCCAGTCACCCGCAGAACCAAAAGAATATCCTGAGAAACTCATAATCAACCACGAAAATGATAAACCACGAGTTCTCAAGTTCCAGCGTTTCGACCCCGGTCCGGCTGCTGTACATAAGGTATTTAAGTCGAGCTCGAAGTCTATCTGTTTATCGCTAACTTCTATCTAGCTGGGTCACTTTGGGTTATGTGTCCAAAAGTTCCAAGAAATGGTCAACTTCTACACCAACAACTTCAACATCGCCCCCACCGACTTTCTCTACGTCGAAAAGGAAGGTGTCAAACAAAACGTCGCCATGTTCGCTCACATTGATCGTGGCCAGGAGCTCGTCGACCATCACAGCTTCTTCCTCAGCGGAAATCCAACCACGCATGTTCATCACTGTTCCTTTGAAGTCCATGACTACGACACACAACATCTTGGTCATCAATGGCTCGCAAAGCAAGGTTATAAGTCTGTCTGGGGCGTGGGAAGGCACATTCTTGGCTCACAGATCTTTGATTATTGGTGGGATACTACGGGAAATATGATTGAACATTATGCTGATGGGGATCTGGTCAACGAGAATACACCTATTGGGTATGGGCCGGCAGGGCATGAGTCGTTAGCGGTTTGGGGACCTGAAGTACCTGCTACGTTTTTGGACTAGCTTTCCATACCATTGATTCATTTATCAATTCATTCTTTGTTGTTTCTCGACGAGTTTTTTCAAAGTTCTTCAATACTATTACTGTTTAAATAAATAATGCCTGTCGAAATTTCTCTCTATTACAACATTTGTCTTCGTTAACAAATCGGTCCACTTAGTAATCCAGCCAAAGTTACGCTTATAAAGCTTTTTTCAGATTCAAGAAAAGAACTACCAAAAAGGGATATTAAACAAAGTGATACTCGCTCTACGCATCATTGTTTCTGTGTTGTGAGTTGTAATCTTGGAGGTCGGCTGCCCGAGCCCGGGGGAAAAGAGCCACTGAAAGCACCATTTTCTCATAATCTATATGGACCTATAGAAAATTTAATTCTACAAATTCTCATAGCGAACCTTATTCACCAAGGTCCCAATCTGATCAATTTTGACTGAAATTTCATCACCATCCCTGAGCACGACTCGTGGTTGACGGAAATAGCCAATCCCTGCAGGTGTACCAGTCAAGAAAATCGTGCCTGCCTCCAAAGTAGTACCCTGTGAAAGATAGGAGATTTGCTTTCTGATGTTGAAGATCATATTGCTTGTATGGCCATCTTGAACTGTGGTTCCGTTATGAATGGCTTTGATACCGAGTGTCTGGGGGTCGTTGATGATGGAAGGGGCGACGAGAACAGGACCTGGCCGTTCACCTCTTAGTATCAATACACAATTAATGAAACATCGATCAGAAACTAACCCATTGGACAACTTCCATCAAGGCCCTTCGAAAAAGACCACTGAGCCGTAAGCAACTGCAACGTGCGGGCTGATACATCATTCGACGCGGTATAGCCTAGCACATAATCCAAGGCATCCGCTTCGCTAATGTTCTTCCCTGTCTTACCAATGACCACGCACAGCTCGGCTTCGTAATCGCTTGTATCGTCTTGTGCGCATTTTGGGATGTTGATTGCGGCAGGATAAGGTCCGGTGAGGGCCGTTCTGGGCTTTGTGAAGAGGACTGGGACTTTGGGGATGGGTAGGCTTGCTTCCTAACGTAAAAGTAAGTATCAGATTAGTATGTGTTGATGAATTGAGCTACCTTGGCGTGGTCCGTATAGTTTAATCCTAAGCATCGGATGTAGTTACATTGATCCCTAGCAACTGGAGAGAGAAGCTGAACAACAATCAGTTGAGTTATTCAGTAACTTTCACATATCGGGCGCTTACTTGTTTGACGTGGAGGATTTCCTTGGTCACTTTGCCGTCGAAAATTGTTCCGTCAATCAAATACACAGCGATATCTTTGCCTTCCACACTGTCTAGACCGACATCTCGAGTAGTATCAACAAGCTGGCCGAGATGCTCCTGGTTATCTTCGACAGCGACGAAGCGAACTAGATGTGTCCACGAAGGCATGATGGCGGTACAGGCAGTAAAAGCTGATTTCCAATTTTGAAAGGAAGCTCGTCAGTTCAATATGTGTTACAGCCGGAATTGCACAATACTTATGCCGATTCCCAACCTTCGTCGTGGCTGCTTTTTCCTCCCAGAAAATCCTTTGGTGATTGCCCATATCCGTGTTCATTTGTAAATCCGATGATGGGCTTGAAGCTTAATACAGCGGGACAGTAACTCGATTGCGGGACGCTATTAACGGCGGGACGTGTCACAGGCCTCTGCGGACAACATCTTGCGTTTGGGCTAACAGTCGCGACAAAAACATGTACAGCTGATCAATCTGGCTGGTCTGGTGATATAATTGATTTTTTCCCCTTCCAATATGACAAAGATCTGTATCAAGTACCTGTGCTGTTCAGAAGCTTCTGTTCTTAGAGAGCTTCTGCTAATACTGAGGACATAACAGGCAGCTGGTCGAGAGATTTCGTTGAAACATTCTTAGAGCTACGTCCGATGCGATAGAAGCAGAAGCCAGGATCATCAAAAGACAACGGTACGAATAATACATTTTATTCATGGCTAGCATTGTACACATGGATATCAGACCATGGAGATATAATGTGCCCGTGTCAATTTACTACCAAACCCTGTTTATTATACACATAGTAGCTTGACATGAATGGGCGATGGCTTGCCTATAAATTATGGTGCGTTTTAACTGAGCCTGACCGTTCGCGCCAATTAGGAATGTGGGGCCCCGCACTTTCCTGCTCGTCTCCGGCTGCGACCTCAACTCTTCTCTTGTTTTGCCCACGAGCTAGCAACATGATGTCAAAATCTGTGGAACATGGTCAACAGACGAGGATCTAGAAAGGAGCGAATCTGTCCTTGGTGCTCGCAATCGTTTACTAAGGATGAGCATCTCGCGAGGCATATTAGGAGCCATACGAAGGAGAAACCATTTTCTTGCACGACGTGTAGGAAGTCTTTTACGCGACAGTCAGTATATATCTTCAACTAGTGCTCAGGATTTGTACTGAGGATAATTAGTGACTCCCTTTTGCGACACGCAAGGTCGCATCTAGAAGATGAACAGCGACCGCATCATTCGCACCAGGAGGATTTGTCATCTCGAGCGGCGGACACACTCTCAGATCTACTCAATCCTACTGTCGAGACAGACAACTCAAGAATTTTCCAGCCAAATGCTGCTATGACAACACCGTCATTCACTCAATCATCGCCTTCAACCCAGGGTCATCAGGGTGTTAATAACCTGCCTTATGAATATGACTCGTCGCTGGGCGTAGGAGGGATGACCAGCTGGTCTGCGCCAAGTTCAGCACAGTCGATGAATAACAACAATCAGTTCCCGCTTCTGACTGATAATTTAGACAGATCTGAGGCGACTAATACCAGCGTGACAGCTTCTTGGATGTATAGTCCCAGTCAGCAATTCCCTGGGTGGCTGGTTGATGAGGATTTTGATCTCAGTGCATTGTGTGCAACCATACCGCCTCTTGGCACATCTCTCCCAATCGGTTGGGGTCAGGAAACCTTCGCTAGTGACAGACTTCAGATGAGCGACAGCAGTGACACAAACATCATTATCGAAGCCCCCTCGGATATTATCAGTGAGTCGAAAGAAGAGAGAATTAAACGGTCCTGGTTTACGTATCTGGGTCCAGAGAGGAGTGGCCAGATTACTCCGGACGGCACAAATGAACCCACGAGTGTCGATGAGCGATACAGGGAGGATTTATCCCGTGAGCTTCAGCAGCGACGGATAACCTACGAGCCGCTTCCATCTACTGATTTTTTGGTATGACCCGCTCAGAGAGAATCGGCAAGGCCTTGCAGCTGACTATTGCAGAATTTGTGCATCCAAATGTACTTCACGCGATTTCACCCAATCTTTCCTATTGTGCATGCGCCAACATTTCGACCATCCGCGAAGCGGTCTTTGCTGTTGATTTCAGTATGCTCGGTGGGAAGTCTGTTCCTGGGATCACCATATGCCGTGGCTCAGGGCAACAGACTGTTTGAGCGATTAAACAAAGCTATTCTTGCGTCGGTATGTTGAACCTATGTTTGGTCATTCAACTTATGCTAAAAGTTTGCAGTGGGAGATGTACTTTGTGCGAGGCGCACCAGAAGCGCTTGCGATGACTCAAGCTGCTTTGTTGGGGCAGACATTTGCCATGCTTTCAGGAGTAAGTTCCTAACCATGACGGGAACCATCTGCGAGCTGAATGATCCTATAACAGAATCCAAGACATATTGTATTGTTTCAAACATTTCACGGGACGCTCATAGCAGTGAGTTCAACAAGCCATATGTCTTTAGAGATACTTATGTGGAACAGTGGGCTCGAAGACAGAATATGTTCAACCAAGATGTTGCGGCTATATACCCGAGTGGCATGCAAACAGATACTGAAGCATCATGGAGGCGATGGATTTATGATGAGGAGAAAAGACGGTATGTCTGTTTAAGAATAATTATATTTCCAAGCGTGTGTTAACACCCTTGCAGTGTTGCAGTCGGCCTTCGCATCCATGACTCAGAATCCGCAGAATTATTCATGACCGAACCATTTCTACGGTGTTCGATGGCCGCATCGGCAATTGCCTCAAACGAGCTCTGGACTGCACCAACTTCTAGTGCTTGGGTGCACGCTTTAGATGAGAGTAGGCACCAACAGATTGTCAATTCAGAATACAGCCCACCACTATCTACTGACCAAACAGATGGAGATGCATTGGCTACATACCCAGCTTTTGCACTCTATGCCTTTTTAGAAGGAAAGACAAGTCAAATCATGGAGCGGGTGTCATCACAAGAATCACTAAGACAAATCTCGCAGGAGGTCATGCCAACACTGATTACTGTCTACAACAACCGACTTCATCAGAATTTCCAGTCAGATGAATTCAGTCTAAAGGCACTGTGGCATTCAATGTTCATAATTGTGTATTGCAACATGAACAAACTTGAGTGTGCCGTTGGACGGGAAGGATACGAAAAGGCGCAAGAGCACCTAGAGTACGCGACTACATGGGCATCTTCTATGGACGGTCATCGATGCGCCATTCATGCAGCTTTGATACTCCGACATCTACAACGCATACCAATCGGACAAGAACCGGGCATACATGTACCGCGATTACTTTATCGCTCTGCGCTGATTTGGTACGCTTATACACGATTTGGCCGAGATGACAGCTCTACGTTTACCACCGATGGACTGAGCTTCCCAGAGCTGCAGAGTACTGGTATCGACGCAGCAAGAGTACTATTCGCCGCTAACGGATTCAAAAAAAGTCGACCCACGACGTCGGAATCGAGTACACTGTTCCATTTGATTGATCTTTTAGCACGACTTGGTCATTGGGGGATAAGTCAGAAATTGGCTTCGCTTTTTTCTGTTCTGGTCCATAATCACGATGTCTGAAACCGGCTAGGATTTCGGTGTATTATTTGTCCCGTGATTTCTCAATCTGGGGATAGCCAGGGTTTCCCACCGAAAGAATGGGGCGTCCCGCGGCGGGACATAATGGCTGGGAACAATCATAGTTCAACGGTTTCCCAACTTCAGATTTGTGCACCATCGACACTTTGCAAGGCATACGCATCTAAATGTTATTCAAAATGTCCTACGAAGAACGAATTGATACTCATGCACATCTCCTGCCACAGTTCTATCGCCAAGCGTGCATAGATGCCGGTCACGAGAAACCAGATGGCATGCCGGAACTTCCGGTAAGGATTCACATCTCTCCGAGATATTCAATGATGTCTAGCTAACATATCTAGAAATGGGACATTGAAACTCACCTCAGTTTGATGCAAAAAGTAAACATCACCAAATCCATCTTATCAATCAGCTCACCCGGCACACACCTCATTCATGGAAACCACAAAGCTGCGCGTGAACTTACCCGTTCATGTAACGAGTATATGTTCGGTTTGGTCTCCCAGTATCCATCAAAACTGGGTTTCTGGGCATCTTTACCTCTCCCGGACGTTGAGGGAAGTTTAGAGGAAATTGCATACGCATTCGACAAACTGAATGCCAACGGCATCGCACTCGAGACAAATCACCATGGCGTATATCTTGGCGATCCAAAATTTGCGTCTGTATTCGAAGAACTGAATAAGAGAAACGCTAAAGTGTTTATCCACCCTACCACCCCGTGTGTCCTTCAAGGAGACCACGATCACCCAAAACCGGTGGCAGCGACTCCGTTAGCCCACTTTCCTAACCCGGTTTTTGAATTTTTGTTCGACACCGCGCGAGCAGTCATCAATCTTTTCACGTCAGGAACAGTCTCGCGCTGTCCAAACATCACATTCATAATTCCGCATGCCGGCGGCGCAGTGCTGCCTCTAGTCGAACGTTTTACTTCATTCGGCCGCCTTATCGGCGCAGACCAAAGCCTCACCGCGCAGACGATCAAAGATGCATTCTCGCGACAGTTCTATTTTGATCTTGCGGGCTTCCCATTCCCAGATCAGATTAAGGAATTGCTATTATATGTCAAAATGGACAAATTATTGTATGGAAGCGACTATCCGTTTACGCCTGGACGGGCTGTTCTGGAACTGGCGGATGTGATGACAAAGGAAATGCGAAAGATGTGGGAAGATGAAAAAGATCGAGAGATGATATTGTCGGGGAATGCGAGGAAGTTGTTATCTTAGATACGTCTTTAAACACATTCTAAGCTTAACTGAGTTAGTTCAAGCCGATCCTAACCCTAGTAACCCTAGTTGGCTGTCAACTTCGGCGGCTACTGGAAACGGACGGGATACCTGACAGGGATATCCGAGCGCTCAGCCACTGCTGTACGTACTACGCATGATTTTGAACCTTGACAAACGACAAATGGATGTTTCACCTAGAGTGGATATTGAGCACAATCAGTTGAAATCACAACGTCGATTCCGTCACCCTGAAAAGTGATTGGAAGTGAGTGTGCTCTGTATACCATGCATAAGCCGCACATAATGGTGTACCGTGATAGGACCTCGGACAGCACCAACCCGTCATACTAGGCTCGTAGTACTGATAGTACGTACTACGTGCATAATGTGGACAACTCAGTGCGGGGTTTGAGCTGCTAAGTGAATACTTTGTGTTCGTTGATCTGGTGGGAAAGATCGAACCTATCATTCCTTGTAGATCGCTGCCATGAACATACTGAAGAGGTTGATATCCTCCGAGCCTAGGTATACCTAGACAGCGACGTCATACTGCCTATCCCAGAGACGAAAGCTGGTTCGACACGCAAGGATGTGGACCGGATGTCCACGGAAGACCAAAAGAGTCAAGACAAGCGAGTCATTCAAGATCTTCGACGGATAAAAGCAAAAGGGGAAGGGAAGTGACGAGTGAGGTGGACGGGAACAAGGAATCCGAGACCAACCGTAACGGTGAAGGGTTAGCGCAGCATGAGCAGAGCCGTACTCGTACTCAGTAGTAGAGCGAAATGGATGAAATGAAAATTTTAGGTGTGGCGGCAGGACTGAGTGGCTATTGGCTGTGTACCTATTCATAGCAGCAGACGCCGCAGGTCATAGTAGTGGCTGATATAGCATGTCAATCATACTACCAGACCTGGCTCGAAGAGAGTGCATGGGGATGGGACAGAGAACAGAAACAACTCTATCAAACCATTGCAAGATGTTCCCAGAGTATGGTAGAGGTCGACCAAAAAGAGGACATGACGAATGTAAACGAAGAGTTCTGATTGGTTGGTGCCGGTGTCGCCACGTGATTGGGTGGCTGCTGCCTCAGGCACGATGACGCAGTGCCCTGCAGCAGATCGACTGCCAAGAAACGCCAAGGCGACCCGTCGTCGGACTTTTCCCTAACTTTTTTCTCCTGAATGTCTCTTTGACGACGTGATGAACGGGATCGCATCAATTATCTGACAGTTTAAGCGGCCGGAAACAATTGAGGACCATCCCACAAAAGACCAGATTGACGTGTCCCGATGGTTCGCTCGGGATCTAACTGGGGCGGACGCGAAGCATGGCTTCTGGCCAGGCCTCTAATGTTAGAGGACCACTGAATCTGTGGATACTGGAAACACCCTAAAACTCTGCTTGGCCACTGAAGACTCTATCTATCTCTTCAAACCTATCAGTGATGGCGTTCACTAGCAGTGGAGCTGTGGGCTTCTCATCCACTCTGGATGATCTGGACTTCCGGCTGTCGCACTGACGTTGCCTCCACAGATTTACAGATGTGAGCTCTTTTCTTCCTTCAGCGTCTTGCATCTTTTCTTATTTCTTTTGATTCTGTCCATATCTCATTATTTCACCATTTCTTTTGTTACATACGTGGATTAATCGGCAACCAGCATCTCAAGGCGGGGCCGTCTTTGCAATTCCACCCTACACTCACTACATCACACTCGTTTTTTTTCGACCACAATCTTGCTGTACACGATAGCAAGAGAACGGATAATAATATCAAGCTGGTCATTGACCAGATTCGACCACCACAATGTCCACCCCAATACACGAGTTCGACGAACCGAGGTATTCGACCAACACCACTCATTTCCCCGAAATCGACGAAGACGAGGACGAATACCGTGGCAGAGACAATCTAAGGCTAGATACACTGCATGTGACCTCGTCAAATGCGAGAACCGAGCCATCACCATCGGCTGCCCGTGAGCAGGCTCTACGGCTAGATGACGACCTAGCTGTATTGCAAGCGGAGCGAGTAGTGTCAAACTCACAACGAAGCGAAGAACACAACAGTGAAGGAACCTCACTACGTCAAATCCGTTCGCGGACGGAACCTGTAGATGAATTTGATATTGCCACAAATCCGCTGCACGAAACTGCGGCTATTTACAATGCGCCGGAGGATCCTCATACCAGTATAGCGAAAATCTTGAAGAGGATTCATAGCTCGAGTTTTCTTGTTCGCTATTTCTTTTACATTACGCCTTTGACGCTGATTTTGTTGATTCCGCTGTTATTGGGTGCATTGGTTTTTAAGTCAGCCAATGTTGGAGGCGTGAAATTATTGTGGTTTTCCGTCTGGTTGGAGATCTTTTGGTTGACGCTTTGGGCGGGAAGAGTACGTTCCTTCCTAGAATCACTATTCTGTCATACTAACGAGTCAGATTACTGCAAAATGTTTTCCTCCCGTGTTCAGCATCGGTTCGTCCATCTTTACCAACAACTCTAAGAAGTATCGCGATCTTGCCAGAGAGTTGGAACTGCCTTTCACACTCTTTTTCTGGTGGCTGGGAGTAGAGATCTCGTTCTTGCCGACCATGATCAACCATCATGTCGATGGCAATAGATCAGTCAGGGAATGGGAGAGCACGATGAACAAGGTCATCGTCTCGGTATTTGTCGGTGCTATTCTCAACTTAATCGAAAAGATTATCATTCAGTTGATTGCCATCAGCTTCCATACTCGTACATATGCCGATCGAATCGAAATCAACAAGTTTCAAATTTCAAATTTGACGAAGCTTTATGCTTACTCCAGGGAGATGATCTCTGAAAAGGATGAGGATTTCGAAGAGCATGGCAGCGGAACACAATCTGGTACCAAAACGCCTTTGAACGTTGCCGGTACGGCTTTGAAAGTTGGCAAAAAGACCTTGAACAAGGTCGGAGATATGGCAGGAGCCGTTGCGGGCGATTTCACCGGCAAGAAAATCAACAAGAGCAGCCACCCGCATCAGGTTGTGCTCACGCTACTTAGTACCAACACAGGCGGCCAGGTATTGGCACGAAGACTGTATCGTACATTTGTCCGAACTGGTTTCGACACCATCTTTTCTGGAGACTTGAAATCTGCTTTTGACAATAACGAGGAAGCGGAAGCTGCATTCACCATGTTTGACAAGGATATGAATGGCGATATCTCCATGGAAGAGTTGGAATCTGTCTGTGTTGAGATCGGTCGTGAGAGAAAATCAATTACTGCTTCTCTGAAAGACTTGGACTCCGTAGTGTCGAAACTTGACGGCGTGCTCTTCTTTGTCGTCTGTGTCGTCACGCTTTTGGTCTTTTTGTCACTGATTTCGACATCCGCTGCTGGTGTATTGACATCAGCCGGTTCCTCCATTCTGGCTCTTTCCTGGCTATTCTCTGCTACAGCTCAGGAATTTTTGCAGTCCGTCATTTTTGTATTCGTCAAGCATCCGTTTGATGTCGGTGACAGAGTGACTATCTACGGTAATACGGGTGACACCATGAAAGGTGATGATTACTTTGTTAAGGAAATCTCTCTCCTGTACACCGAGTTCAAGAAAATGCAGGGTCACGTCGTGCAAGCACCAAACAGCTACCTCAACACTTTATTCATTCTTAACCAGCGCCGTTCCGGTGGTCTTGCCGAAGCCGTGCCTGTTGTCATTAAATACGGAACTACCATCGAACAAATGGACGCGCTACGACAGCGTCTGCTCGAGTTTGTACGCACGGAAAAACGCGAGTACCAATCAAACATTATTACAGAATTGCGAGAAGTCACCGAAGCTTTCTCACTCACTCTCAACGTCGTTTTCTTCTACAAGTCCAACTGGCAAAACGAAGGTCTCCGTCTTCAAAGACGTAACAAATTTATTTGCATGTTGATGTTGTCTATGCAAGAAATCGGCATTGAAGGACCTCGTATGAATCTCCAGGGCGCTCATGTTGACTACCCCTTCCACGTCAACCACCACGGACAACCGCCCAGCTACGCCGCCTCCACCAGACCCGGTCCAAGCCAACAGCAATCAAACGAAACCATCCTCGAAGAAAGTGATCCCAACCTCCCCGAAAACTCCGCCTACACATCCAGTAGCGCCGCGCCCATCCGTCCTCAACACTCTATCCTCCGCAAAGGTTCCATGGCAGCTGCCGCCCGCGCACGCGGCGAATCCCTAAGCCGTCCCGGGCGCCACGTCGATTTCTCCCTCGGCACAAGCGCGTTGTCTGCCAACGATCTCATGGGAGACGTCTTTGAAGACCGAACTCCCTCGCGGCTCGGAGAAGTCGTTCGCAACGCCAATCGTGAGGCGATGGAGCGCCGGATCCGAGACGATGCTGCGATGGAGCGTGAGAGTCTTTCTTCGTCACGGGCTGCTGCTGCGTCTGCGTCTGCAGCTGCGGACCATCAGTCGAGAGCATCGATGGAGTCGAGGAGTTCGTTTGCTGCTGGACGGCCGAGCCTGTCATCATCTATGGGTAGGAGTGGATTCTTAGCGAGACTCGGTTCACATCACAGTCGTGTACGGAGTACGGATAGTGATGATTTGATGGAGCAGGGGTTGAAGAACCAGTAAACCCCTTTCTTTATCTCGTGTTTCGATGTTCTCGAGGCGATGTTGCTCTCATGATGACGTTACTGAATTTGCTCTTCATCTGTTTATACTTTGCTTGAAATTGGCGCTTTCTCATAGACATCGATATTTTCTCGGAGCTTTTTTTTTCATAGTATATCATCTGCATCTAGAGATAATTTTAAATACATCTCATTCGGTATCCTTTTCTTAAAAGCTTTCATATTTTGTCAGACGATCAACGAGGGACTTGACGCGGAACGAACGTCCCGTCCTCCGTAAGAGGTATTGGAAATGAGTTCCGAACCGTTTATGGGTCAACTCTTACGCCATCTGCTATCTACTGAGTAGCAGATGACTTATTGCGCCCACACCGAAGCATGACAAGACTATATTATGAATCTCGGTAAAGAAGCGACTAGCTTCAAGCTGGGTGGCATGGAAATGCGCTCCGGTACTGGGGATTACCATGTCATCGATGAGGATCACTGAGTCTGGAGATAGGGCGGGGGCGGTATTTTGCAGGATCAGGACGGCTTTGTCGTCGGAGTAGTCATGGATTATATTGCGCATGTAATAGATACGCGCGCCTGAAATATCTTGTCGGTACCTGACTCTAGAATAAGTCTGGAAGGAGAGTTTTTCACTCACCATTAATAGCCTGCGGCTCAAAGAAATCCTACTCAACAATCTCAACCCCAGGGTGCAGAATAGCATGCGCAAGGACAGCCGGGATATCATGCACAACAATCATATTCTCCAGACCCGGGAACTTCTCACGAAAAGCAATGGATTGGTGCCCAATCTCGCCGCCAACGTCGACAAAAAACACTTGCTCTGGTGCAAGTCCGCTGGTCTTCTTATGGACTGGATATACTTCGTGTCATTGTCTCATATCCATGTGTTGACCGGCCATGAACTGGTTGAAGCTCGCTAGATTTTCGGGCTTGGTCTGTACCCAGTCCAATGTAGATTACGGCAGGTTGTAGAGCCTAGATCAGTCGTCAACAGCCAGTCAATTCACTGCGTGTGCTCAACCTCTCTCGGATATATCTTAATATAGACAATATCCGCAGCATGATATCTTGGAAACTCGTGATGGGATCAGAAACCTGACGCAGAGAGTCGAGTATGTGCTTGCGCTCAGCGTCATTAGCATTTGAAGCTACTCTTGATCTGGTTCGCAATAGCGTCCGTGAGTGTTAGTTGTTAGATAATAGAACTTACTAGATACATAGCAGATGTAGCCAAAGTACATGTATCCTGCAATGCTATATTTGCGGTCAACAAGAAATAACATTATGTAGCCATCGAATTTATGGTATTCACACCTTGAGATATCTTTTCAAAGCCAACTTTTCAACGGTAACGGTTAATTGTCCTACATCCATATGGGAGAATCCAAAGAACGATCAGGGTATTCCATAGGCTTACTTAATATCATTAAATCGGGAGGCACTGGATTGAATGCCCTGTAGCTGCGTGCGAAACATGATCGGTGTGACCTTGAAACAGAGAAACGTGCGCACTAATGTAACTTGTATTTAAAGCCAGCCCCAAACAGCTACATTGGAGCCCAACCACTAAGCAATGAGCGTTTGCCTGCACACTTGAGGCTGAAAAATCAGAGTCTATCAAAACCCATACCAGGGTCATGTCCTCCAGGTCAATGAAGTCTCCCTTTGAATTGGATCTGACAAAACACAAGTAATTTCCTATGATTTGTAATAGGATAAATATCTAGAAGAAGTCTTTAAAGTCTAATTACGAACTCGATGGTGACCATGATCTGACGGCAATGTCTTATTATGCAAATCCTCTTCATAGACCGGCCCATATATGGGATGGCTGACTAAATTCCCATTTTTGAACGTCCCCATGTCCTTGGCAGGGATGCTCCGTTCGCGAACCCAACTGTCAAAATACGTCCAGTCAACACAGACCTCATCTGTGCTGATTACAGGCCATGGGGCCTTGCGTGTATCGAGCCATTTGTAGGTCTCAAACCCTGTTCCCACGTGACATTGAACGAACTGTACCCTCATAATTTAGCAACTGTCTTCCAGGGTATCAGACGTGTAGGTGCATGACATACCTGTCGTAGGTTATCGACACAGTGGTCTGTGTGATTCTTTATCCATTCTGGCCCGCTCGGATCTTCGCCGTAAAAATCAGGATGGGCGTAGCGATAGATGTTGTATAAGCAGTGAAGCATGTGGTAACTCTAGTAGATAATGTCGGTGAGAATTCAACGTCAGATATAAGCACGTCGTAAGTTTCTTACAATAGGCACAGCAATATAGTCCCCGGAACCATCATTCACCGGAATAGATGATATGTTTGCTTTTTCCATCTCAGCTTCTGGGACCCGCAACGTATGTGCTAAAGTTAATCTATTAGTCTCTCTGCCCACTAGAAGAGAGATTAGGTTTTTCTACCTCCATTCATCAGGTACGTCCACTCCTTCTCAATATCTTCGATGGGCGCGCCTTTGAATGAGTTAACACTCTTGAAGTCGTAATCCACCTCTCGAACCTCATAGCGGTATGCATCATGCATGACACTATCTGTCAAGAAGGAATACGATATCAGATTATCAAACAGCGTATATGAATTCTCCTCATGAATGTGTGCGACGTACACTTCATATCATATGGATTTTTTGATTTGCAAAAAGTATCTGGGAATGAATAACTTCCAATAGCGCCTAATAGAAGAGTATAAACTACCAATATGGCAATTTGGATGATGACCAATCGTGTGATACTGAGCTTCCTAGCAAAAGCTGGATGTTTTTCGATCAAACCATTTTTATATATGGGACTACTCGAGTCCTCGATTATCTTGCTGCTGTTTTCTTCTTGTGATGCTTCTTCTTGAGCGAGCAGGCTATATCTTTCTCGTAGGCTGGCAAACATGGCGACTGGGAGCGCTGCATTGGGGAAGGAAAAGGGCTTGGAAATGATGCAAGAGAAGTGGAAGCTTTCGTACAATAATGAGTAGTTCAGCTACTGATAGTGAATACTACTGCGGGGGTCAATGCTTAGCCATGTTTGGTAGGTGCGTAGGTGCTAAGATGCATGAATGATAACACTCCAAATCTGCTTACCTTCTACTACTCAATTACCGAAATTGTGCTAGTCTCCATGATGACATTATGGTTGCTACGTATGCCTGGACGCCTGCACCCACACACATCCCTATCAAGCATGGCCACGACATCTGCAAGACCTCGCCGCATGCGTCAATCTCGTGGGAACCATACTAATAACCTTTTCAAAGTCTTGAAGAATGTCCCCAAGACGTCAAATCTTCGTTGGAAATACCTCATTCTAAGACACGTGAGGCTATTTTGTGATAAAGGTAAATCCGTAGGTGATGCGGAACACCGATACACTATTATCCAGCCTGTTTTTTGTGAGCCAATTTTACGGTTACAATCGTTGAGGTGATTTAGAAGAAGTGTACTAGTGTACGAGCCCACACATTCTAGCACTAAAGAAGTAGGTGACATTCTTCAGCTTCTGCAAATTGACCACATGGCAGGTGATTAATTCCTGGATGGTTCTACAGGCTGACTGAGAACTAATGCCGAATCAAAAACCCTTCCGTGATCAGATTGGTAGATTTGTGCCTCAAGTAGACTACAACATATTAAAATGTGACGTGAGTGGAGTTTGTGCATCACGTCTTATCTTTACCAATCATCGGATTCTAGAAGCTGTTCATACTCCTCCATATCCATGGAATGCTGCTTCTCACGAATGTATAAATATACCAAGAGGATAGCTTTGAATTTGACATTCCCTGTCATCCTCAAACTTAGCCAATATATTCTCTGGGGTTCAAGAAATTCCACTTACTAGTTACAATACATCCACTATAGCAACATGAAGACAAGTGTTGTTCTGTCTGCCCTTGTGGGTTTAGGCTTCGCTCTACCAACACCTGGTGAGTGACTATGACAGGGAGACTAGGAGAGGTAGTAATCTAATCCATTATCTTGTAGACCAGAAGCGCGGCGAGGATGACACCGCTATTGGCGCCGATATTGTCTGGACTCGGAGTGAAGAGGATACTGCGATTGGTGCTGACATCGTCTGGACACGAAGTGAGGCGGACGCCGCAATTGGTGCCGAAATCGTTTGGGTACGAAGTGAAGACGACGTCGCAATTGGGGCTGACATCGTTTGGGCTCGCAGCGAGGGTGCTGATGTTGTCGGATAAAGTCTGGCAGTAACGTAATTGTGGGAATCATCTCGGCTTATATTGTCATGGCATCACAAAATGAAAGACGGACTGAAGGCTATGGCTATAGAGAAACCTCTCGGGTCGAAGTAGATGATACGAATGTGATATGAATGTGATTATTTATCCCGGCGAAATGAATCATTAGTATTTCTCCAAAACAATAAAAGAGATTACATTACCTTGACCTACGCTGGAGGGGCCGTTACAGCAATTCTCAAAACATTATACACTTTTTAAACGAAAGAGATTACCCAAAACAGGTGTCGCCTAGGTACAAGGTGACGTGGGGCGAGACGACATGATTCCAACGCGGGAATTGAGGAGAGAAACTTCTCCGAGGTAAAAAGCAGTCTTATACGACGAAGACATCTTTAGTAATCCTTTCGCAAAGCCAACAGTTCCTCTCGTTCCATCAGGTCTGCACTACAGCAACTAGATCGCCACGAATCCCTCCTCACCCGGCCCTCCTCATTGACGAGCGACCACTTAACCGGATCTGGTAATGGTGGAAAAGAAGCCCATTTCCCACCTTCATTAATGCCAATACTCTCTTCAATCTTGAGGAATAATACTGCCTCCTCGCTGTCGTGGTGCCCACCAGAAAGGCATGGTACGTATCACAATAATGCAAGAAATCAGAGACATCTGTGCTTCTTGGTTTTGGGTGCTTGTAGATAGATACTGTTCCAGACTGTTCCAGCCGCGTATGATTATATTGTGTACAAGCGCCATATGCGACGCAAATTCGGCGAATTAGTCATCTCCTTCCTATAATTTATGCTTTCTGTCAGTCTGTATGCACTCCTACGATAAATGCTTTCTTCTTAGTAATTATGCCTACTTAGCCACTGCCCCCAGGAGTGGGAAGCAGCTTCATTGAACCATCAGCATTCGTAGCAGACATGTTTCTTGAGACCGCAAGGCTAACAAAATTGGCTTATCATTGTAGACAGGCAGTAGAATGAGAGAGCGACTCAATTTATATGAGCCTCGGTCCGAAATTTTTGATAAAGTTGAGAAGTAGGGCCGAGAGGGAGCTTACGAACTTAGGGCAGCATGCGTACAGCCCTAAGGCGGCTGAAATATCCGGATTAGGAAATGAGGCGTCCTTCTGCAGTTGCCTGGCCAGCGCCATTGTCACAGTAAGACTGCCTTGAATTTTTGATAGCTTTTCAACAACGCCTCTTAACATCCGAAAATCAAGAAACTTATGCTCCGAATTAATAAAAAAGCCACGAAAAGTTTTCCTCATCGTATACAAATCACCCCTCTTCCCGGCTCATTGGTCACTCTGGATCCCAAGCCTCGCAGATCCCAACATTGGTAAACGGATCCATGTCACTGGAGACGTTCACTCGGGATTTGAGCACGAATTCGTGCGAAATCATGACTTGAGAATTGAGACGAGAACGCATGTCCTTATTCTCATCGGTGAAGTCGACGATTAGATAAGTCGTGGATGACGATACGGATTTGAAGGATGGCGAAGAACGATCTGAAAAGAGGGATCAATCTCCTAGGGACCACATTGAGGAGATTGCGCTTAGTGTCATTGCTCCAGGTCCGAGTATGAATTCAGCGTCTAGCAATGTGGTAATGTTGAAATTCATTCTGTCGTAAATCATATTGTCTAATGCGATACAGGCACCGACTAAGCGAGCTCAAATGAGAAATTGTCAGCATTGGTTGGCTGATTTTATCGCGAAACTGGTAGAGAGGAATATTTTACCATCGAGTGCTATTTCTGTCATGGAGGGTGCCCCAAAGAACTAGTTGAAAGTCTGATCGGCCTTTAACCAATACCCCCATCAATAAATTGTTGGCATTCATGGACAATGAGTTTTAGAATAAACTATTTGGTATCATCAAGTAAATTTTGTTTACTTTCTCCCAAAGTGTTTCAGCATATCGATTCATCGCCTGAAACGTTCGATAGAAATCTTCTTGCTATGAAAAGATTTCCGTATCGAGCACACATTTCCTGATCGGGCAGGCGCAAGTTTCACATCACAAACCACCTCCCAACTAAAACGTAGACTGGTAACAGTAAACTATACAAAGAAAAATGAGAACAACTACGCTCAATCCGGATCAGTCCTCTCCATAATTAAAACCGGGTGTCTACCCTTGACTTTGACATTTTCTCCGCCGACCTCAAGAGTCATCCTCCATTCCAACTCGTACGTACGTTTGATGTTATACGTGATGAATGTTGGTGCATCAATTCCATTCTGGCCACGTTGCATATTTAAATCCAATACTTCCCCAAAGTTCAGCGGACCCGCGTCTTCGTCAATTGGCAGTGTCATCGAATACCCATCCTCGGTCAATAGAGAGGTCTTATACGAACCTCCTTGATTATCGGCCCGACTGACATTCTTTGGCTTGGTATAGTCCGCCAATAAAATCTTCGTCGTGAAGGTATCTTCACGCACAACCGGAACCGGGCCCAGAGCACCTGAGGCAATACCCATGATACTCGAGGTCGATCGGATCGCAACTTTCAATTCCTCTATATTGATGGTGTAGCGAACGTTTGCGATGCATTCGCTCGTTTCCAGCCATTGAGGTATCGCGCGCATCTCGAATGGTATTTGGTACGGACTGTCTCTTTGAAGGACCGAGGGTACGCTGATTTCTAGACAGAATGTGAGACGAGGAGCTTTAGATGGTCTCAGCGCTCTGCCGACTTTGCTTCCCACGGAAACTTTTGATTTTTGCATATTAGCAGGCAGGAGATTGGAGAAGGTTACGGTGTAGAACTGTCGAGAATGCAATTTGATATCGAAATCTGTTATTGGGAAAGGCGACGATTCGCAACGAAGCTGAATCGGCAGCCGAGCCACGATGGGCGTTGAGAGATTGGCAGTCGTCATGGTGGCTTCTAGATAGTATTCGACTGCTGCAGAGCCACCACGTGAAGCAAAAACACCACTGCTGCCCAGATCGAATGAAGGGGGAGGGGTATGTTCCTTTTTTAATAGTAGAGGTAGGTATGATGCCTTGCCCAGTGGATGCAATCTCAGAGACTGTGCGTCAGGATGAATAGGAATATCAATCGCAAAAAGCCACTTGTTTTCGTCCGGGCGAGATGTCGTCGTTATATGTAATGCACCATGAAACAGCTCCTGTCGAACCCCGTTCCGGCCGAACAGCTCTACGCTGCCACGACATTGGTAGGAATCACGACTGAAGAGCTCGGTGTTGCATTTACCGTGGAGAGCGATACTAATGTTCGTTTCGGTATTGACCCAACGAGAGGTACGAGACACGTAACCGGTAATTGTTTGGCCGGGAAGGAATGAATCAAGTGAGTCCAGATGGATGGAGAGATCAGCGTTGTTACTGGCCACGACTTTTGCCATGCTTTTGCTTATTTGTAATTATTGTGAAGATACTGACAGTGGAGTGCCTCTACAAGGGATTGAAATTTTTGAAGGGCGAGGGTAACTGGGCTTGATATAATCCGCAAAGGACTCCTTCATATCCTCGGAATTGAACTACATGAGGTCGGTGTATACCGGCATACCTAGATGTTTTACTGGAGGCCATCGTCGTTCTGATACGTAATAACAACACGAGCTAGGGTTAGCGCATCGGATTAATAGACATTTCAGATAATTAATTGAGGCCTAGGACACAAAGTGTCGGTATAGACATACTGCATTAAATATCTCAAGTAATAGCCTATTGGTAGCAAATAAATCTCTCTCACGCTTGGAAGTAAGCGATCCCGAATTAGGGCAACATCTAGCGCCGTCGGAATAAAATTCAGTGAGTCGGCATTCTAAAAGCCTCTAGCCAATTGAAGCTGTTCAAATGTCGGCATTAGTGGGTCATTGTCTTTTTCAGACATGCACCACACCGGCATCAAACAGAGCCAATCAGCGATGAGTTCGGCAATAATTATATACATGCTCGATTGGGGATAGGTTTACGCAAAAGAACATTTTTGTTTTGCAAATCATGATTGAAATGAATCTATTCGGTAATTTTTTCGAAGCCTCACGCTATACTTGAGCTTGATTGACTACATACGTCCTAAGCTACAAACCCCAGTCCTGATTATCTAGCCATAGTCTGAATTCATGATCTGGACCAGAAATAGCTGCACCTATATCATCGCCAAAGTCCCCTATAAGCATATAGCTATCGGGCACATGCGTGCTCTCTGCACTATTCGTAGAGTGCTGGAAAATAGTAGTAGCAGTATCTGCATCCATATCAAGCCTTCGCGTTTGCATTGTAGAAGACTGGTCGTAATGTCGCTCCGAACTCCTCGGAGGACTCAAGATCTTATCAAGAATCAGAGATATCACTTTCTGACCTTTCTCGAAGAGACTTTTGTCACCATAGAGAGGGTCCAAGTCACCAAGTTTATCTGCAAAGATAGATAAATCCTGAATTGTTCTGCTTCGATGCAGAAGCGGCGCTTCGGGGTAGACTGGGAGTTGTTCCTGTTTCAAAAGCTCTACTGCCAGTATGACAGCGCTACGGATTCCGTGTACTGCGAGAAAATAGCTGAATGATGTTGCTGCGGACATTTCAATGCGCTTGTATGATCGCATCACGTCACTTAGAATTACCTGCGCTGTTCGTATTAGATCTTCCGGGTCAGCACCGAGTTTGCGTACAAGTAAGCGGTGCAGTAGCAGTAAATTTGACTGCCCAATTTGGCGAAAGACATTTCGAAGGTGCAGATGTAAGATCTTGGGGGTATCCGTCTTAGGGGTATCCGGTCCAAAGAGATTTTCTTTCAAACTCGATAGGTAGTGCGGCAGAGTGAGCCAATGTTCTTCGGTTTTTCTTTGTATGTCGATTGCTTTTTGCCGCACCTCATCCGGAGTGTGGTTGCCTATCGATAGCTCTAGAATATCTTCTCGTCTTGCCACAAAGCCAATGGAGGATCTGATCCAAGAGATAAGCCGGATATCCCCATTCCTATTGTACCCATGATCGTCTAATCGAGCAATAGCAACAGCCAGCTCTTGAGGGTCTTCAGAAAAAAGCTCGGACTCTGACAGATCTAATGGAGGGTCCAAGTTCATATAATGATGAGAAAGCCGTGGCGGACGGCCCAGAAAAGTGGCTGTGCTGATTTCCATTCCGTAGATCATTGTTCGAACTCGTTTACGCAGCTCGGCAAGGAAAAAGGGAACTTTTTTATCAGCTTTTATCTCCTGGTGGAGGCCCATTGCGACAAGGGTACTAGTCACCTCAGCGCCAATACGGTATGCAGCATGTGATGCTTCTCCTTTGGTGAGTTCAGTGAGGTTGTAATACTCCAATATCGCACAAAGATATGCATCATCTAAGGCATCGTATTCTCGGCAAAATCCTATGTAGACTTTTGAAGCCTCCAGCATTTGATCTATCACTGATTGGCGATCCACGCTATACTCTTTGAAGAATTGATCATCCGATTTAGCGACCATTGCATATGTTGCTACGTAGATGGCGATCATAGCGAGTGTAGCCCAACGTATATTTTTGCCTGTAGCAGATTGTGTCCATTGCCTTGCTGTGAAATTGCCGTCAAAAATCAACGGCTTCGCTGTATTTTGAAACAGCAACTCGCATAGCTGACGTATTTTCTCAGCATCCTGACTTAAAAGAGTATTGCTATGAGCGGACCATAGCTCCGAAAGCCATTGTCTCACGATGAATTCGCCGCAGTGAATATGTATGCATTCTATAGACTCGAAAAACATATCAATACCACGGTCTATCATAGCCCTGTTTTGCCAAATTGACAAAGCTCGGCAGCCGCTGGCGAGTCTTTCGTTCATAATGGGTTTGGGTCTGCTTTGGACAGCCGTAGCCTTGTCCAGACCGCTAGAGCACACACCAAGCTGCATCAAGTCTTCTGTCATGATAGAATCGTGGGAGGTGAATCCCAGAAAACCGTGTCTCTCCGTTGAGGTCTCATGATGGTTGGCGAATGGCGGAGCTGAGCCTGCACGCTGTAGCACAAAGTTACTCCTGTAGTTGGGCTCTTGTACTGTGTTGGCAACTTCGGCATCACCGCTTTTTTCAGGTTGCTCATTTGAGTAGTTCAGGGCAGGATTGCCCGGATCTGGTGATATAAGAGCGTTTGCTGCCGACGTAACTATGGCATCATCCGTTAGGTTCTGTAACCGTCCTTGTCAGCGGCACTTGTTACAATAAAAAGCTTAGAAAGAGTATATCCTACCCGTGTAAGAGGATTCGGGTGATAGTAGCATTCATCAACGCGCCGTCTTTTTATGCATCTACTGCAAGGTAGATTGTGATTGCATGCAACTTTCGACTTTCGGCATGGCTCACATGACGGGATCTTGCGATTCCGTCGGTATTTATGTATCGGAGTTTGGCTTGCTTGTAGCCTCTGTGCCGCCTGTCTAGTATCCATCTTGACAGGGTCAACCGAGAAAAATTCGGCTTTGGGCGTGCCAACTCTGTTCACATCGAAATGATGCCAAGGATGGTTGAAGTGAATTTCGGGCTAGATCATGAGAGAGGTAAGTCGGAGTACTTAATCCCGAATAGGGAAAGTGGTCGCCATTCCGATCGCTGCCTCAGGCTTCACCGCCTGATGTACCATTGCCAGATTGTTTCGACTAGGTTCTCACTTTTAACATGCAAAAAGTCGACCAACATGGCTCCAATTGATCTTGCACTCGAATATTTGCAATCTCTTGATCCAGAAGAAAAGATAAATTACACGCAAATTGCCAAAAAGTTCGGTGTCGACCGCTCAACGCTGTCTAGACGATACCGCCAAGTCAACGGCTCAAAGGAGGACCAATATTACGCCCAAGCTTTGTTGGGCAAAGAGCAATCGGCACTTCTGATCACTGTGGTGAACGTGTTTGCGGAACGTGGCGCATCGCTCTCCAATGCGAGGCTGGCGGAGTTTGCGAAGTTGATGACGGGGAAAGAGCCAGGAAAGAATTGGGCTTCGCGCTGGTTGAAGCAGCATTCAGATCAGCTGGTCCCTGTGCAGCAACGAGATGAGGATGAGGGAGAAGACAATGAAAAAATGCAAGCTCTCATGGAGGAAATGTTGCTACTAAAGCTGGAGCGTGAGATCCTCAAACTTAAAATTGCAAAATTGGGAGACAAGGATAACGAATAATGTCTTGATACGAAGCTTCTTGATAGTTTTATCTCGAGGATCTGGGGGAGGAAAAGACATTTTTTGAGTGACATGAAACGAGTTTCAGGATTAGTAGTCAAAACAATGTCTTTGTTCGTACTTCAATTGTACATCAGAAATATTGGACTAAATGGCTGGACAGGTTAGGCGAGATGTGATGAGACTATCCAGATATTTTGTGCCAATTTGAGATATCGTGTGGTTCTGTCCTCAGAAATGTTGTCGCATACGTATGCCCAGTATGTGTATAAAAGTACCACCATCTACTCAATTCATCTGAATCATACAAACCAAACGATCTCATATCAATTATCCAGATTTCAACCATCCGAACAACCATCTGGACAATCATATCGAGATTCCATTACCACAAAAAAAAAACTCAACATAATGTGGCCCCCTCGTGACGACGTCAGCCATGTCCAAGGCTTCATCCTCACTCTCCAGGAGACAATCCAACAGAACGGCGATCCGGATGAGACCGACCACCTACGCGCCGAAGCGTGCGTCGACGATTTCATCGCGGCAATGAAATGGGTGAAATACCTCCGCGGCCGCGCCCAGAATCTATCTGAACAGGCGCGCGACCAAGGCTGGAAGCAATTCCTCCACAACATCGAAGGCGTAATGCGGCACGTTGCGCGCTGGGCATATGAGAAGTATCCTGAAGGATTGCTGTACGCGAAGATGATGCCTAGGAAGCGGGGCGGTACTGTTTGGGATCCATCGGGGGGTACGGATCGGGCTCTCTTTGGACCCTTTGAGGATGATAACACTACTAGTCTGCAACAGGATTGGACGTGGGCGCTCAAGGCGGCCATGGATTTGGAGCTTGTTACGAAGTTACTGTTCAAGCATTGTGAGGAGGTTACGGGGATGATGCGTGCGGATTTTGAGGCGACGGATATGGCGGCGGCGTTGGAGGGGATGTCATTGTGAGCGTTGAGTCGCGCTCATTCTTTCGCTTACTCGGCCTGAGTCTATTAGGATTTATTATAACTCCTCAATTCTATGATAAGACAACTTAATTGTTTCCAGTAGTTCATGGTATAAAGATCAAATGAGGCAATTGGCCACTCGGCCGGATTGGGTGGATGGCTGACTCATGCATCATTTTCCTTCGGCCGAGATCAACATTTTCTGTATAAAAAAATATTTCATCTACAATTAATTTTTAGAACTTGTATCAAGAGTTGAATAAACCACATTCGAAGCTAAAAGTGGTACAAATTTTGTGTTTTAGCATGGCCACATGCAAAGTCAACCAACCCACTATGGCCGTCTCAAAGCACGATATCGGCTGGAGACGAGTCATCCGAAACTTCACTCCATCGTACATCTCTCTATGAATATACACTCGGTACGACAAGACTGACAGCAAATAGATGGTTCTCCGTCAACATGGGCACAGGCATAGCATCCATCCTCCTCAACACCCTCCCCTACGACGGCATCTGGCTGTACTACCTCTCCGTCATAATCTTCGCCCTCAACGTTTTGCTGTTCAGTCTTTTCTGCATAATCACCGCGTTACGATACCTGCTGTATCCACAAATCTTTACTGCTATGATTCGTCATCCCGTGCAGTCCATGTTCCTCGGTACATTTCCCATGGGATTTGCGACTATTATCAATATGTTCGTTTTGGTCTGTGTGCCGGCCTGGGGAGGAGACTGGACGAGACGGTTTGCATGGGGAATGTGGATTTTTGATGCTATTATTTCGGTCTTGGTGGCTTTGACGTTACCTGCTCTTTTGTATGTCCCTCTCCCTTACTTAATCATAAAACTCATCCCACTGATACTGGAGCATGAACAGGATGATGCACATGCAAAAACTAGACCTCTCCGCCATGACAGCCGTCTGGCTTTTACCAATCGTCAGTCCTATCGTGGCCGCTGCCTCGGGCGCCGTCGTCGCCGATATCCTGGTCGACATTGACCCGCAACACGCCCTTTGGACGGTGGTCGTGAGTTATGTGCTTTGGGGTATTGGTGTGCCCATGGCATTGATGGTGACTACGATTTACCTGCAGCGGCTAACACTACACAAGCTACCGCCGAAAGCGGTTATTGTGAGTGTGTTTCTGCCCCTGGGGCCGTTGGGACAAGGTGGTTTTGCGTATGTCTTCTTTCCTCATCTCTTCGGTATTTAATGATACTGATTCCGGGACCAGGATCCAGAAATTAGGCCTCCTCATGCCAACGCTTTTATCAAAAACGCACAATCACACCCTCCCCGCCAGTGCCGGCGACATTTTCTCTGCACTCGGGTTTCTGACTGCGTTAATACTCTGGGGATTTGGATTGAGCTGGCTCTTCTTTGCGCTTACCTCTATCGCGTATACGCGCAAATTCCCGTTCAATATTGGCTGGTGGGGTTTTACGTTTCCTCTCGGCGTGTTTGCGATGAGTACATGCCAGATTGGACGGGAGTTGGGGTCGAGTTTTTTCCTTGTTCTGGGGACTGTATGTATTATTTCTTATCCTGATATAGATATGGCTGAAGCTGATTATGATGACAGATATTTTCCAGTGCTGTTGTCCTGCTCTGGATTCTGGTCCTGGTGCGTACAGTGATGGGTGCTGTAGAAGGCAAAGTTTTTCATGCGCCTTGTTTGGCTGATTTGCCTGTTCCGAGGAGAGAGGAGCATGTTGCATAGTTCTTATCATCTGCTGATATAGCCACACTTAATGGATAATTTTACCTGAAGGAAGCCGTGCTATAGCCCATGGCGGCAGAGGCCCGCACATAATCCTAACGACAGCCATACATAGTACAGACGGAATCCGGCACATTGATCAATCGGATTTCACGAAACGCATCCGTGAATTCCATATCATTCGATAGCTGTAGCAAATCACTACATAGTAGAAGGCTCCCACTCATCAAAGAGATAGGCTGATCGTTTCTATATACGGCTAATCACTAGGTAGCCAGTGGGCTATGCTAGTGAGCTGGGGTAAGACTACATCATGCAATTATTTGCAAGCGGCATTCCATACCGTTTATCTTTTTGCTTTTTCTAATTTTGCTCTTTTTTTTTTTTTTTTTGATTACTCCCGCTTTCTATTGAATTCCAACGTTCTAGTGTGATTCTAAGCTTGTCTCTAAGAAACGGATGGAAAAGGACGGTTGTCTTCATATATGTATACGTATATACAGCACAAGTATATAACGAGCCTCTAGGGTCTTCCATTTGCTCGAAAACATATGAAATTTAATCGGAAAATAGCGATCAGTCACCAAACTTCACTCTACTGAACCGAGATTTACAGCAAGTATGACCAAGTTTGGGGCTTAATACGTAGTACCGTCCATGGTTTGCGGCCTTGTCGACCCTGGAATCGTCAGTGGATACAAATTTCTGGCTAGAAATCTTCCCCTCGTTCTGCTGCGATCATGCAAACTCTAATAGGTGTCAGAATTTGGAGGGATCCTCCAGTGCTGCGTACTGCTACTAACAGGCTGTCCACTACGTACTATTAGTAGTGTTAGGAGGTGGTACGGATATGCGGGGTTGAAAGGGTTGGAATGCTGATCCAAAGGTTGGGCGATGTCTGCTTGTTTCTGGAATCCGGGATTGACCTCGACAGAATACTCCTCCTAGGACTTCAACAGACTGAGGCCGCCCACAACCGGCACGCAGATTAAAACTACCTGGATGATGGCTGCATCTACATCGTAAAAATAAATTAAAACGGCAGACTCGGCCAGACAGATAGTCATGACTCCATCCCACGTACATGGGCTTAATGTATGGGCGGGTCTGGCCTACGACTGTCTCGCAGGTTTGAATCGCAGCCATTGGTAGACATGGCAAATATGCTTTTGCCTATGCTTGGACGAGGAGATATTAGTGTAGTGACTACTAGTCGCGTCAGTCCGGTGGTAAGTCTAACTGGTCGGTGGTGCGGTCATGCTGCATTGCATCCCATGTATGACTATCTTAACTCTTCAATTCAATCAGGTGGAGTATGTATCAGAAGAGACTTGATTGCATTGACAACTCACCGCTGTACGTCCAGTGTTTTGGCAAGCTTTGTAGGCTCACACATGACATGCAAAACGCTGGAGGCAGATGCTGTACGCCGTCAAATTTTGAAGTGATCACATGGCTGGGTTGCCTCTGAGGCGACGTTCCAGACAAAGGGTCGATTGAGAGGCAAGGGTTGGGCGTATATTGTCCTGGACGAGTCATCCGATATTGACTGATGCAATAATAAAGAAAGCACGATTAAGTATTAACTGCCCGCGATAAAAGCGATAGGCAAATAAGAGCGTACGTGGTTGACTGCCTGAAAACCAAGGCAGTGTCGCCAAGAGTACGCTCCTTCCTCCGTCGCGACTCGGCGTGTGCCTTCCCGTAGCGTTTCTTATCCTGTGACGACCTCCAAACTTCTTACATTCTGACTCGTTGGACATTTTATTGAACTACTACGACACTACCGTGTACTTTGTTCCAGACTTCACTTTTTTGCCAGTCTCTCGACCCAACCTCTGCCGTCCTGCTCTTGCTTTCTTGCTCTCCCTCTCATTATCGTCGCTCCACTATCGATCGACCCGCGACTAAGACTTATCTGCGTTCCCCACCGCGCTCGACAACCACTTTACACCAGGTGATTGCCTGCCAACATCGTCGTCGTTCGTCTGTCAGCCCGCGAATATTCCAACTCTACGCCTCATTGAACAACAAATTTTCATTGCTACCCTGCTCGGAGGGCGTGTTGCCCTCTACCACATTTCCTGCAGTCGGATAATTGCTCTCCAACTGCCTGACGCTCGTGTTCCCCGCCATGGATTGTTGATCTCACAGGCGAGGCCACAGCTGCTCACGGGTAGCCGATCTGCCTGGCAGTCGGTCCGGCTTTGCCTTGGTACCCTGCTTCGGCTTGACAATTTCATACATACAGAAGGAGTACGACGATTCGTGAAGACTACTGCCGTGTCGACTCGTAGGCTATTCCCGCGGGAAAGACGACACTATGGCAGGAATCAATACAAAGGCGTCTCAATTTCTCGCTCCACCGACAGTGGCTGCCTTGAGAGAAGAGGCGCGAATTCCGGGCCACCATCGGATGGCAATGGATCGGAAATTCAGCGAAGATATGCGAGCTGAGCGCGAAGATTTACGGGAAGCTGCGGAAGAGACATTGAATGTGATTCTGGATTTAGGGCTGGATGGCCATATCAAATGGGTCAGCCCGTCTTGGAGACAGGTTATTGGTACTGATCCCGAGTCGGTCGAGGGCAAGGCTATTTCGGAGGTGCTTTGGTCCAACAAGTCCTGTTTTCAAGATGCCATCAAGTCAATGAAGGAAGATGATTCGAGAAGTCGATTCATACGATTTTCAGTTGTTATGGGACCAGGTTCAATGCTTAAATCTTCAATCAAGGAATCGGCATCCACGATCAGAGATAACGATAACCTCGAAAATGAATCCAAAACCCCCGCCGACGAAGGACAGGATGAGTCGACCGAAGTCAAAAAGAATGAAGAAGATGTACTTGATATGGAAGCACAGGGAATTATGATCTACGACCGTTCAGGTGACGGCGAAGGACACGTAAGTCAAGGTTTTGAATTATTACTGCATCTTGAAGACACTGGCTTATGACGATAGACAATGTGGATGCTACGACCGTCGACATCGCCGAAAGAAGTCACCATCGATCTACCCCCACTCCTTGTAGAGTCCCTCGGCGTCGGAGCAGAAGTGCTAGCAAATCATTTGACGGTCTTGGCTGAACGAGCTACCGACGCCAACGCCGACAAATCCGTTGTACCCACCCCAGTACTATGTCGAATCTGCGAACGCCAGATTACCCCTTGGTGGTTTGAGAAACACTCCGAGCTATGTCTTCAGGAACACACTGCAGAGATGGAGGTTCAGCTTGCCCAAGAAAATCTCAACGAGCATCGACATGCAATCGTGAAGGTTCTTGACGCTTTGGAAGCTCGCCAGGGCCGCCCTGCTTCTACCGAGGTTCAACCACCACCTCCGCGACCAGAATATAAGGGACTAGCTATTGGACCATCTCCATCACCATCACTGCCTAGTTCTACTCCGGGCTCCTCACCAGCCACGCCTCCGCGGTCAAGAGACCCGTCAACATCGAGTTTAGGCCACGGAAGGGGTCGCTCTTTTGCTGTACGACGGCCTCTAGCTCGTATTGTTGAACTGATCCTGGATCTGTGCGACACTGCGTTGGAAATCAGTACACCTGCGCTGAAAGAAACACGAACAGATAGTATAGAGGATCTTCGAACTCTGTCTCCACAGTCAGAGTCTCGCATCTCGCAAGTACTACAATGGCAATCCCCTAGCAGCAATACGCTAGAGCAAGAACAAGGCCTTGCTGCTTTGTCCGCCGATACAGAGCTGGCCGCCAAAGCCAAGGTCGATGCAGTGGTTCGTCATCGTCGGATTGTTGAGTATGCCGAGAGAATCCGGGTGGAATACACAGTCATGGTGGAAGAATGTATTGAAGTAGCACTCAACAAGGCCGAGCGCATTGCGGCTGGTGAATTATCGGACTCTTCGTCAACTTCTGGCTCATATGAATCAGAAGGTGAGCAAGCGAAGAATGCTGATCATATCAGCGAAGAAGAACAACCTGCCTCCCAAAGCGTCGAAATAAGTGCTCCTTTGTCTCAAGAGCGATCTTCCGACATCATGCGGGAAAATTCAGATCCATCTTCTAACTCTCAGTCACCCCAACGCGGATCGTCGGTTGCAGTTTCCACCCGTTCAGCAAGTCCTTTGGAATGTCCGACTCCTCATTCTCGTAAAAGCATCAGCAGGGTTTTAGGTACATCCCAACCTGTTAAGCGAGGATCACTACTGGCTGAAAGTGACGTGGGCGATAATAGCGATAGCAGCAGCGTACCTTCTTCCTCTCTCATCGCCGCCGCCAGAGTAACTGAATCTCCTTCGTCCGAGAAGAGCATTTCACAATCCAGGAGTGAAAGGAGTAGAAAGCGTAAGAGCTTGATTCTGCCAAATTTATCAAGCTCGCCACGTCGCCAGGCATCCCCAGGTCGTGTACAAGGGCCTGGGTCTCCATTACGCCTATCGAAACCTCGCCTGCCTAGTGGCGAGAGTATGCCTTCTCCTAGTATTTCTCCGCTACTAACCACGAATGAGTTGACCGCTCAAGGGCTACCGCCACATCATCATTTGCATACTCACCACCACCATCGTCGACAATCTTCCACTGCTTCGTCAGATCCAAGGGCACCCATCTCACCACATCTGAGCTCCGTGAGTCAGCCACAGCCTCGCCCTGCACCACCATCGATTAAGGACTTTGAAATCGTTAAACCGATCAGCAAAGGTGCCTTTGGGAGTGTCTATCTTTCCAAGAAGAAGGCCACTGGAGAGTACTTTGCCATCAAGGTGCTAAAGAAGGCAGATATGGTTGCTAAAAATCAGGTTACCAATGTCAAAGCGGAACGAGCAATCATGATGTGGCAGGGTGAGAGTGATTTCGTTGCCAAATTATACTGGACCTTCTCCAGCAAAGATTATCTCTACCTTGTAATGGAGTATCTCAATGGAGGAGACTGTGCATCTTTGGTCAAAATTCTGCAGGGACTACCTGAAGACTGGGCGAAAAAATACATTGCCGAAGTGGTTCTAGGTGTTGAGCATCTACACAACCGAGGCATTGTACATCGAGATTTGAAACCAGACAACCTTCTCATCGACCAACGCGGTCATCTCAAACTTACTGATTTTGGTTTATCCAGAATGGGACTGGTTGGTCGTCAGAAACGTGTGCTGAAAAGTCCCAACGAATCTGCACCGGATTTATTGAAGCAAGGGCCATTTCCTCGAGCTATGTCGTTGGCTTCATCGCGCTCTGCATCTTTTGATTTTCAGGGGGGGCAATCGCCTAGTTCCACTCCAATCATGGCACCCGACACTGGAAGCTATAATCAACCTTCGTACTTTAGCCTGAGCCAAATGCCCCCCGCTCGCGAGAGTCTGGGGCGCGCTTCTGGTTATCGTAGTGATAGCGGTGGGAGTGATACTTTGAACGCAATGTTTAGGACATTTTCGCTCAGTGAGGGTGCAGAGACTCCCGCGCCTCTACCACCTCCATCTCAAGCAGTGACTGAAGACGAAGCACCTAGCGAAGGAGGCGAGTCTCCACATCTAGTACCTTTGAGTCAAACGGTGAGTGCGACATCCTCATTAGCAGTACACAACACACCGCCTTCACAATCGATGCTGCCACCTCCAATGGCCTTGTTCGATCCTGAAGATCAGAACCGAAGGTTTGTTGGTACTCCGGATTATTTGGCGCCTGAAACAATCAATGGTGTTGGTCAAGATGAGATGAGCGACTGGTGGTCACTTGGGTGTATTCTGTTTGAATTTCTCTACGGCTATCCACCATTTAATGCTGCGACACCGGATGAGGTATTTGAAAACATCTTGCATCGGCGAATAAATTGGCCCGAGGAAGCTCAGGAACTAGCGTCGCCCGAAGCCATCGATTTGATGAATAAACTGATGACAATCAATCCGGAACAACGACTGGGGGCTAATGTTGAAGAGAAATTCCCTAATGGAGGCGCTGAGATTCGTAGCCACCCTTGGTTTGCTGACGTCAATTGGGATACATTGCTTGAAGACAAAGCGGAGTTTGTTCCCAACCCTGAGAATCCGGAAGATACGGAATATTTCGATGCCCGCGGTGCAACCTTACAGTCATTCGAAGAACTTGAAGATGCTCAGTCTCAGTCACCTCAGTACCCCTTGACGGCTGGAGAATATCCCGACCGACCTCATGATGCGCTGTCCAAAGTTCGTTCGCAAGTCAACTCGATGAAACGTGGACTGATGCCGCTTCATATTCCGCCACATGTTCGTGATACACGAAGCCGTCGTTTGAGTGAACCCGTGTTGGCCGACGATTTTGGCAACTTCAATTTCAAGAACCTTCCCATGCTGGAACGAGCAAACAAAGATGTCATCCAGAGACTGCGACAAGAAGCCATGCAAGCTCAGCAAAGGCAGATACCATCGACAACGGCGTCTCCCAGTGTTCCTAGCTCGACGCCATCTCTTGAAGGTAGTCCACTACTTCCTATGCCGTTGCAACGCACTCTCTCACATACAAAAGGAAATCGCCCAGCTTCCCCATCTGGATTGAGTCAGACAGGATCATCTCCGAATCGTCCTTCACAACCTTCATCTCCATTACTCGTTCAATTTAGCACTGGTCAGAATCAGGATCGTAGAAAGACTTCTGGGTCCTCTTCGGCGCAGTCGCAGCAATCGGTTGGTCCAACGTCTGATATGTTTGAGGTTCCACGTCTAACAGCTAGTGCCAAGCTTGCTTCTTCCGCGCCAACATCCAACAAAGCTGGACGGTTGACGACTCATTCCCCAGAGAAGATTTCCTCCGGGCTTCCACAAACAGGCGTCACACGCGCTAGATCTCAGACAATCGGATCACAAGACAGCGAAGGACATTCAGTCTCGTCCAAAGAGCCGTTTATTCCGACCCATCATAAGCGTCGCAGTCAATTATTCGATATTTCTCCCTCATCTTCCGATAACGAAGACCCCAGAACCAAGGCATTGTTGAAAGTACAGCGGCGACGACAGAGCTCTCGACGACTCTCTCAAATCAACTTGCTGGATGGTCCTGTGTTCCGTCCTCTTGATGTTTTGATTTGCGAAGATCACCCAGTGTCTAGGTTGGTTATGGAACGACTATTTGAAAAGTTACGCTGCCGCACGATTACAGCTGTCAACGGCTCCGAAGCGATCCGTTATGCATTGAGTGAAGTGCAGTTTGATATCATCATGACAGAAGTCAAACTTCCTCAAATCAATGGAGCAGACGTAGCTCGGATGATACGTGAGACACGAAGTGCCAACAGACATACACCTATCATTGCGGTTACCGGTTATCTGAAAGATCTCCCCGAGACACATCACTTCAATGCTCTTATTGAAAAGCCCCCAACGCTGAACAAATTGACTGAAGCAATGTGCAAGTTCTGCCAGTGGAAGCCTCCGCCAAAGGATTACGTCCCCACCCAATCTCTAGTGATACCTCCTCCGCTACCACGTGCTCTCAGCCGTACGGAAGACAGCCCCAGCTCGATGTCGTCTGGGTTTCATCCAGTACCTTCGAGTTCTTATCGAGGTTCTAGTAGAGCGGACTCAGTGGGCAGCAGCTATTTTGGTGACATGGATTCGACCAAACCAGAGGAAATCCCAGTAGTTATCAGCCGTCACACTGATAGTTGGGGAGACTCCTCTGAAGGTCTTGGGATATCAGAGGCAGCGGCTGCCGCAGTTGAACCTAAACTCAACACGAGTATTCCAGGTACCTTGAATCTTCCTCCATTGCAGCATGCTCTTTCGGCGCCGCCCACGTCCAATCCGCCGAGTTTGGTTGCGCCCCGCAAACAACGATCTACCGAAGCAATTCGTGCCAAGCGGGAGTCTTTGGAGAAACGACGCTATGAAGGTGCTGAATCCGGAGACGACGAAGACGAAGAGCTTGGAAATTTGAACGCTCGTCACCGTGGTCCACATACTTCCAAAGGACCTCGTTCTAGTTCAAAGCTGGGCACAGAAATGATGCGGACCAACAGTCGTGGTAGTGTCGTCAGCGGCAGCGAAGAAATCTTGGCCAAGGAGAAAGCTGCAGAGCTTGCAGCCGGGGATGTTGATGATCTGGGAGAACAGCTCGGTGCGTTTGACATGTCTCAAGATGAGTTGTCTTCCCCGGAAAGGCGTTCATCCAAGCCAGAGTCGCCGCGTTCATCTCGATCACCGGATACTATAAGACGGCCTGCGCTGGAACCTCTTCACGAGTATCCTACGGAAATTCGGTCTCCAGACTCTGAACCACAATTTCTGACGAAAGGACTCTCAACGCCGTCTAAACAGGACACCACAACAGACGACATATCACCCAGTCAAACAGCAGTGACGTCTGGAGAGCCTACGGATTCTTCAGACATTGATCCTGATGCCACGCCACGTCCGGCTCCTACTCCGGCCATGTCAGAGCTGGATGAATCAACGCCTCGCCCAGGAAAAGGTCGACACGACGAGAACCAACGCCCTGAAGGTCAGACCAGTCATATCCACCTTCGAGATGTGCTTCATTGGCGAAGGCGATAGCCCAAGTTTACTATGCCAACATAACTGTCGAATCGAGCACTTCGCCTCAGTTACTCAGTGATATTAACTGTTCTTTTATGCCACGTTACGACTCTCATTTCTACATCAGCAACAAACTCACCCTTTTCAGAATGGTTTCCCGCTTGCCTCATTTACAGCCTGGAGTTTCTTTTTCTCTCAAAATATCGATCATGCCATCAAACGGCGATCTTGTCAATTGTACTACGTACCTCGTGTTTCCTAGATTCTTTTGTCTTCTGCAACCAAACTGGACTACTAGTTTACTTCTTTTCTTTTTTTTTTTCATTCGATAACCATGTGCATATTACATTGCCGCCAGAAATGGGGCCCTTCCTTAACTTTATGATTCATGAATAGTATTATTACTTGATTCAGCACTATCTAGCTAAAGACTCCTTATCTTGAACGAATAATTGAGCTTGGAAAAGTCATTAAATAGCGATTATCCACCCCACTCTATGCTACAAGTATCTAACAAGGAACAGAAGTTGTATACATACATGAAAAGTCCAGATGATTACATGAAATAGGTAAAATCTCAACACGAAAAGAATTTACCACCCCCCTCCCCGATCTTTACTGAAAACGCTTGTTCAAAAGGTTGGAGGTTAATTCTAATTCCCCTTCTTCCCCTCAGGATAATAATTCGCAACCCAGAAACTCACCGTCCTCGCAATCGCCTCCTCTAACCCAATGACAGGCGTATATCCCAATCTATCCTTCGCCTTTCGGCACGAATAGAACCGCGTCATGCAGGAATATCGCACGACTTTGCGTGTGAGTCGTGGCTCTTTGCCTATCAAGCCGTAGACAGTCTCCATAATCCCACCGATTATGCTGAGTGCTCCCTCAGGCAGGGCCCAGACTGTGTGAGGCTCAATAGGGCGGTCGAGGAGTCTCCACATTGCGCGAGGGAAATCCCAAAAATACATGGGCGAGTCGTTTGTGATTATGAATGTTTCGCCGTCAACGCGCTCGAAATCGAGGGGTGCGTCAGCGCCGGCATCAAAGCGTGCGGCTGTCGCGAGGAGTTTGTGCGCTGCCAGTAAATGGGCGTACGCGACGTTGCCGACGTAGGTGAAGTCGAAGAGATTGTTATTTTCTCCGAGTTGGAGTTTGAGCGCGGTGTTAGACCCGAGGTAGCCGAGTTCGAGCATTTTGAACGAGAGTAGGGTGTCCTTTTCGCCAGTGATGCCGGCCGGACGGAGAGCGCAGGTTAGGAGAGATTTGGCTGTGGGGTTGTTGGCCTTGAGGACGAGTTCTTCGGCTAGGCCCTTTTGTCTGTCAGCTGGTGATGCTCAGGATGGAGGAAAGGAAATGAGCAACCTTTGTCTCGGAGTAATACTCCAACTGCGCCTTTCCGCGTACATACGGCCAGTCCTCGTTGACACTGATCAGGTCACTCTTCGTGTCGTGCACCACTGATGCAGAACTCGTGTAGACGAAGGCGCGACACTTTTTGCCCCAGTCTCCATGCGCACCGCTCGCGACCTCGATCAGTGTTCGGGTTCCGTCTACATTGACTTTGTACAGCATCTCATCCGTCGATCCCAACGGTGCCGGCGCAGCGGTGTGAATCACGACATCCGGTTGCACTTTACGAAACACGTCGAGCATGCTCGAGACAGACGTCAGGTCTCCTTCATGGTACTCGGCGCCTGGTAATCTGTTATTCGTCGTGCGCAAGTCGACAATGTGCACTTTTGTGTTTTTGTAAGACGGGTAGCGGCCCTTGAGAGTCGGGTATTCGAAACGAGGGTCATTCTCGATTCGGGGTAGGGAGACGCTGGCATCAGTTTCGGAGGGGAAGTCGAGGAGTTGGTTGACGATGTTCCAGCCTAGGAAGCCGCAGCCGCCGACGACAAGGACGGTACCTAGTTCGAGGGTGGGCGGGGTGGTCATATTTTTACGTGCGAGGGTTTCTCAGATAATAGTTGTAGGCTGGACACTCGGTGTGAATCAGTTTGAATTGACTGTTGGTGTGGAGTGGAAATCGAATGATTGATCTGGAGATCAGATCCCAAAATTATTGACCTTAAAGGGGAGCAGGGCGCGTTCCGATTGACTTGCTGTTGATTATGTAACGATAAGATGTTTTAGCTCCAAAGTAGTAAACACTGGACCCTCTTGAAGTCTTCGAAGTCAATCAATTGCAAAAATAAGTCTGGATCTAGTATATGAAGATACGTTTCGTTACATTGGGAATTGTAAACAAAGTATTCGATATTGATTTACTTTGTCGAAAAAGCGATGAGGTGTCCGGAAAGATGCGTTCATGTTTCGAGTGCTCTGATCCTCTTTGCTCATGATATATTTCGCTTCCTTGTCAAAACCACCAGACCAAACCAGCTTTGGAACTACCTAACGCCCCATTGAACTTGTATCAAAATTGATCAATTGAGAATTATATAGTGCTGTCCTCAACAGACCGCCGCAATGTTCGGTAATATTTCTTCCTCTGATCCGGAGTCCCCCAAAACAATTTCGTTGCCTCCAAGTTGACCGTAGTCCTCGGATCATACGGCGGGGCCTCTTCCTCAATCGTCCGCACCATCGTCTCAATGTGATGCTTCATCTCACCAGAACGATCAGTATGGTAACACAACATTCCATCTTTTGAAACGCGATGGTGGAAGATATGCGTTTTGAAAAACACTCGAGGCTGTTCCTGTGGAAATCGTGGACTTAGATGGATCTTGATATTAAACACGCCACCATTAAGATGCGTCCCGGGACGACCAAAGTATGTTGCATCCCAAGCAAATGGGTTGCCGTCTACCAGAGAAAGATCCACGGAAAAGTATTTACGCTCGTTGAAATCTTCCAGGATCTGCTGGTACTGAAGTGACAAGTTGCTGGCAATGCTCAAGTCGTCTGTTTTGGCCATGAGTCCTTCATCACTCCATCGCATGGTCTCCTTCAAGATTTGATCTTTGGTCGTCATCAAACGATTTCTGAGATCTGGGTAGTCAAATCGCCTACGCATTTGGTTTCCGGTCTTTTCGAATGGCATCTCCTGGAAGAGTTGGCCTTTTTCGACCTTCCCAGACTCAACGTCGATTGTGTGCATGTAAGAGTCAAAATACCACAGAAAGCGTCTCTTGCGAAGATCATCAAAGGACTGATAGCTCTCTCGTCCTTCTTCATTATCCTCCACCGCGAAACCACCTTCAGATGTTTCAGTCTTACTGCCTGCGGTAATTCTTAGGGACTCCTCGAGTGGTTGAAGCACGGCGAGGCGGATTGTTTCGTGTTTTATCTGTAGAAATAAGTTAGGCTCCTACATGAAATGCAGGGTTTGATGACTACCTTTGCAATATAATCAGCCATATCTCGTTGTGTTTTAGGATCGTCGGTGGCTGTTTCGTATCCAGGCTCGTTTTCGTAAGGATTCGAAGACATAAGACTTTGGATCGAGATAAGCACGGATTCTAAGCCTTGTGCGGATGACCATTCCTCTCCCCTTTTCCCTTGCCATGTTCTGTAGTTGTCAGTATCTGAGAATGTCCCGAATCGTAGCTACACACCCGAGAATAGACCTGTCGACAAGTAAGTATATGATATGTGCAATGTCAAAATGATAAACTCACAAACAAACTTTCCCACTGGCATAGATTTTAGGGGCGAAACGGCATCGACCAGAGTTCGTGGTCAGTGCGGTGACTTTTGGAGGGCTGGCGGGATAGTCTGGATATCAGCGTGAGCCCAGTCCGATAGAGAGTAAGGACATGGTCGTACTACCTTCTGGAAACTTGACAGAGAGCTTTCGAGGCAGTAGAAATGTTATCAAAAATACACATCCGCTATTCGATGAAGTGGTACTGACCTCGAAGAAGCCATATTCATATGGCGTGCCTGGAGGGCCCACAACCAGCGCCTTTACATTGCGAATATCAGAATCATCGTATGTGACAGCTAAGGCTAGAGATCAAGTTAGGAGGGTGA